>VZRE01010479.1:6859-34632 GCA_013396775.1 Cephalopterus ornatus | reverse complement strand
GGGGTCGGGCTCTGCTCCCAGGGAACAAGGGACAGGAGGAGAGGGAAGGGCCTCAGGCTGTGCCAGGGGAGGGGCAGGTGGGATATTGGGGTGCTCAGGCACTGGCACAGCTGCCCAGGGCACTGGTGGAGTCCCCATCCCTGGAAGTGTTCAAAAAACACGTGGACGTGGCCCTTGGGGACCTGGGTTAGTGGTGGGTAAATGTTTGGAGTGGATGATCTCAGAGGTCTTTTGCCGACCTGGACGATTCCGGGGTGCTGTGAGGGGGATGTCCCATAGCGCAGGGAGGACAGGGAATAAAGGCATCACGCAAGGAGGATAAACTCAGTAAATGAGTGGGAGAAGCACTTGATATCCATGGACAAGCCTTGACCTTGCTGGACTATTGATTTCACCCCCAGGTCCTTCTCCTCAGCTCTCCGTCCCTTCTCTGCCCTCTGCTCCTGTGCTCGTTGCTGCCGCTCAAAGCATTTCTTCCATCATCCCGCTGCTTGTTTTTGATATAGTTACAAACAAAATTACTTTCCTGTCTTAGCTTGAGATTGTTTCTGTTAAACCCTGTTTATTCCCACCCGAGCTCCTGGGATTGTCCCGTGGATTGACGTGATTAGGAAAAATGCATCCTTAAAATTCTGAGTGCAGCGGGCTCTGTGCACCACGAAGGCTCTTTGCTGTAGGGATATGGTCAAAAAAAACCCATTAATGAAGTGGGTCTGCTCCTGCAGGAGTTGTTTTGAGTATGGTTTGCCCAAACCTCTGGAATACCATTCCGGAGGGTTAAGCAGAGATTAGCCCAGGTAAAGGAAATTATTCCCATGCCCTTAGTTAATGGGATATGATCATTATGGATTGTGAAGCTTTCTTCAGTGCGATCACTTGGGGTTTTTAAACCAAAAACCTGACCCAGCTTGTGCTGAAATCAGTGAAAGTGTTTCCAGTGGTTTCCAATTTAAATTGTCTCGCTGTTAGAACCCACCATTCACGTGGAATTATTCGTCTTCTTCAAACATCACCAAAATCTCTTGGATCCCCACTCAGTGCATCCTTCCATCCAAACTGGGAACCATTCCCAGGGACTCTGGCTGTAGTAACCGAGGCAGTTTCTCCTCTTTTTAACTCCCAAAAGTTGGACTTTCCTCAATCTTCCCCCCAAATCTCTTTTTGCCCTGGTATTTACTATTCCTGCCACCTGCTCCCACATTCCCTTTTTATTTTTTTCTGGAAGGATATAAGAGGTGATTTTTTTGGGGGGGCATTGTGTGTCAATAGTTTTTCCTCCCTGGGTGGTGAACCAACACATTCCTTTTATGCATTTAAAGCTTGATTCCCTGTTAACCTCATCCCATCTCTCTTGCTGGTGGAATGTTTTCGGATCAGCTGAGCTGGATGAATTTCATCCCAGGATATGTGAAGAACAAGCTGGAGCAACCTCTGGAATGTTGTTTTGGGCAGCCAGTCCAAAGATAAAGACTATTGCAGAAGAGAAGTGGGGCCCTGGCTGAAGTGATAGGACAAGAGGGAATGGCTTTAAACCAAAAGAGGGGAGATTTAGGTGGGATATTGGGAAGGAATTCTTGGCTCTGAGGGTTCTGAGGGGCTGGGATGGAATTCCCAGAGAAGCTGCGGCTGCCCCATCCCTGGGAGTGTCCAAGGCCAGGCTGGATGGGGCTTGGAGCACCCTGGGATCGTGGAAGGGCACAAAGGTGAAATCACAGGATCATGGAATCTCCTGAGCTGGAAGGGGCTCACAAGGACCATCCAGTCCAACTCCTGGTCCTGTGTAGGACACCCCAAAATCCCACCATGTCCCTGAGAGCGTTGTCCAAACGCTCCTTGAGCTCTGGCAGGTTTGGGAAGTGACCATTCCCTTGGGAGCCCGTTCAGTGCCCGACCACCCTCCGGGGGAAGAACCTTTTCCTGAGATCCAACCTAAACCTCCCCTGACACAGCTCTAGCCCTTCCCTCAGGTCCTGTCGCTGGAAAGAGAAGAGATCAGTGCCTGCCCCTCCCCAGGAAGCCGTAGCCAGGCTTTTTCCAGACCCTGAGCCACATTTTGGGCACAGCAGGTGCACAGGAGGGTCCCGGGGCCCTACGAGCTGCTCCCGTGCCAGCCCTCAGAGATGCTCTGGGAATGTGGCCACTCCAGCACCAAGAAACCACATCTGTGAGGGAAACTGGGAGGTGAACCCGGGGCTGGGAGTGTTCTGCAGTGCCAGCTGATGGGGCTGTGACTAATGGAGAAAGTTGTCCCTGAAAAACAGGACAAACGGTTGCCCGAACCTGTTTTTTTGGCGGAGGAGCTGTTTCTCCACTCCTGGGTATTTCTGTTGGAAACGGGCAGGGGCCTCGCAGGAAAACCAAACAAAAACAGCCCAGTGAGTGATGCCATCCCAAAGTGCATCCCAAAAACACCCACTCGCTTGCACAAGAAGCCTCTGGCACTGTCCGGCTGCAGCGCGTGGGGCTGTGAAACCTTGGTGAGTCCTTTAGGTCTTTTTTTGTGGGAAGTTAAAATTTCCATGTGCAGACAAGATTTTATTTAAGGATCTTTGGCCTCCAAAAAAACAACAATAAAAAAAAAAGCAGGAAGAACTCAGGTTCTTGTAATGAACCTGTTTCCAAGGACCATGTTACATCCCCAGGTGCAGAGAGGAAAATGTTTACAGGTTCTTCATTGGTTTTCCTTTATATTTCTTTGATTCCATAAGAAAAATTAATCATGAAAGTGATGTGCCCAGGCAGATCCTGCAGTGGGTTTTGAAGATTAATCCATTTATATATTGAGGAATTTTGTCCGAGCTTCCGTGATGTGTCTCCTGAGCCTCAGAGCTGTATTAGCACGAAATGTCCTTTTTCTGGGTGAGTTTGGAGGTGTTTGAGGGTTCAGGGCAGGGTGGAAACACGATATGGGAGTTACTTCGTGGATTTGCCTTTTCTTGTGTTCCAAAATTCCCATTTTCCACCTCATTACCATGAAGCTTTAAAGCAGGCTGAGGTATTTACAGGAAAACTGCCTAATGACTGTATGCAGGAAACAGAGATATTTTTAATGTGGTAAAGGAATTATCTGGTTTTCAGGCTGCTGCAGTTTCAGTCTCCAGTCTGGAAATTGGATACTTGAGGCGGCCTTATCCTGCTGAATCCAGTCTTTTCCAACCTTAACAATTTCACGAAGTTCGGTTAATTGGGAAGGGGAAGGGAAAATTTTGTTAAGCGTCTGATTTGCTTCACGTAGGACTTTCAGTTCATAAGAGCAGCACAGCCCCAGCCATCAAAACCTGAACATCTGCCTGAACACCTGAACGCGGGGCCCTGCGAGATTTTGGTCCATCCCGAACCATTTTGGGTTTTCCAGAAAACAAGTTGCCCCTTTGAGACTTGGCGCCGTACGCCCGTCAAAACCAGTTACCCCCAGTTTTCAGTCCCGATGGCTGGAAAAGGGAATCCCCTGCGCTTTCCAGCTTGCTGCAAGGAACCTCTTGTGATCGTTCACGCGGCAAAAATCGCTGAACTGTAGAATTTTTCAGGCTGGAAGAGACCTCCGAGGTCATCAACCAGCGCCGCCGTGTTCCCCTCTACGCCACGTCCCTCCACGTGCCACAGCCACGTGGTTTTTGAACGATTCCGGGGATGGGGACTCCACCGCTGCCCCGGGAAGCCCGGTCAAAAAGCCTGGTGTTCGACAACATTTGTGATGGGGAAAAAACCTGCTTGATTATAGAGTATTTATTGGCGCACGGAGGTTCCATGGGGAAGTCACAGGATCCCGGGAATGGTTCGGGTTGGAAAGGGACCTTAAAGATCCTCCAGTCCCACCCCGCTGCCATGGGCAGGGATACCTCCCACTATCCCAGGTTGTTCCAAACCCCGTCCAACGCGGTCTTGGATACTTCCAGGGGTTTTACTTCCCTTCTGGTGGTTACTGTGGGTACATAAAATAAAAAGGCTTTACCCGATTTTCCAGTAATTGCTCCCCGTGCCGCTGCTGTGCCACAAAAATGGATTCCTCCCTAAAATTCTCCGCTTTCCATGTAAAGGAACAGCAGAGGGATAACGCTGGCCTTTGTTTTGTGGAAACGTTGTAGCCCCTGGTGCTGACAAGAGGCTGCCCCACCTGCCGCATCCATGGCGTTCGCTCCTCCCAGGAACACGGACGGCTCCAAGCTGCAGATCAAGATGAGCGCGTGGACCCCACTGCACCATCAGCTCATGAACGACAAGGCAAGTTTTGTGCCTGAAATTGGGAGAATCACGGGATTTGGGGGGCTGGAAGGGACTCCCGGGGATCATCCAGTCCAACCTCTTGGGGCAGAGTCAGATTTGCCACTATTTGCTCAGCATCGTGTCCTGGGTGTTGGAATATTCTCATGTCCTGGGTGTCAGAATATTCTCGTGTCCTGAGGTTTGGAATATTCCAATGTCCTGAGGTTTGGAATATTCATTCTCGTGTCCTGGGTGTTGGAATATTCATTCTCATGTCCCGAGGTTTGGAATATTCTCATGTCCTGAGGTTTGGGATATTCATTCTCGTGTCCTGGGTGTTGGAATATTCATTCTCATGTCCCCAGGTTTGGAATATTCTCATGTCCTGAGGTTTGGAATATTCTCATGTCCTGGGTGTTGGAATATTCTCATGTCCTGAGGTTTGGAATATTCTCATGTCCTGAGGTTTGGAATATTTCATGTCCTGAGGTTTGGAATATTCATTCTCATGTCCTTGGTGTTGGAATAGTCTCATGTCCTGAGGTTTGGAACATTCCCATGTACTGGGTGTTGGAATATTCATTCTCATGTCCTGAGGTTTGGAATATTCAAATGTCCTGAGGTTTGGAATATTCTCATGTCCTGGGTGTTGGAATATTCTCATGTCCTGAGGTTTGGAATATTCTCATGTCCTGGGGTTTGGAATATTCTCATGTCCTGGGTGTTGGAATATTCTCATGTCCTGGATGTGGGACTATTCTCCAGCCCCATGACAAATTCTCAGGTTCACTTCACGAATTCTCAAGCCCCAGAAAAATTTAATGTATTTTTTGCCCGTGTGGGTCACGATTAATGGAAATAAGAACCTCGAGATTTTGTTCCTTTTAAACAAAAAAAAAAGTGGATTTATTTCTTACTGAAAGTCCCCAAATCATTCTGGATTTTTGCAATGTAAGACTTCGGTTCCAACCCAGAGCAAAGTTGAGTGTGAGTCAAAGTTTCTGAGATACAGCAGAGAGCTCAGTGCCCATCCCTGCCTTCCCAGCCTTCGGGAATTGATGGTTTGGAAGTGATACATCATCTTATGAATAACAGGATGCATTTCCCTGATGATTTTCTCACGATTAATCCCCTCTGCCATCCAAGGTGAAGCCCTGTCTCCTGTCTGGATACCTCCAGCATTAAAATTAATTCGATTCTTCCTTTTCTTGCTTATTAAACTCTTCTGCATCCAGCATTTTTCCCTCGTGGAAGGACTTTTATCCCGCTTCAAGCCAACACTTGAATCTTCTCTGATAAACCAAACAGACTGAGCTCTTTGAAGTCCTTTCAATCTGGCACGTTCTCCAGCCTTTGAATCACTTTTAATGCCTGTTTCCTGCTTAAAAGGTATTTTTACAGCCACAGATCACTGTGCAATAAATTATGACCTAACTGGAAATAAGTAGGTGGGTGAAAACACCTTTTCCCACCTTTTTTTACCCCTCTCACCCTTGAGGAGTCAGAGGCCAGAGCAAAACTTTTAGGAGTTAATATTGGAGGCCTTTTCCGGCCTTAACGATTGCCTGAAATTCATCATAAAAAGTGTTTTTTCTTGTTTCTGACCTGCCTGAAGCTCCTTTTCGAACATCCCCGCAGTGAAGGCAGAGGGAAAAAAAAACAAACCACAGTTGCAGCAAAAATAGTGCTGACGCCCGGGAATCAGGAGATCTTCGGAATTCCAAGCGGCGTACGGGGAGCTGGGGAGGGAGAAGGTGCCATTTCCTCACAGTCACGTGTCTGCTCATCTCTGCTCCCTCGGGAGGGGAGAGAATTTATGGATGGGAAGTGTGTGACGAGCGGGGAGAGAAGGGGGTGGGCAAGAAATGTGGGTAGAACAGGCAGTGGGGGGGGCAGGAAAAGTGGGAATTCAGAGCTGATCCAAGACAGAAGCATCAAACCTCCGTCCAAATCATTTCCGGGAGCAGCCCCAGGGACAGTTAATGCCAGAAATTTGCTACTGTCTAATTTTGGGTAATCCTAAGTGTGCTCCATTAGTAGCTCCTGGAGACTTCCCGGGATTTTTAACCATGTTCAGGAGCACGCTCATCATGGAATTGTAGAATCATGGAATGGTTTGGGTGGGAGGGGACCTTAAAGACCATCCAGTTCCGGGGCAGGGACACCTTCCACTATCCCAGATGGCTCCAAGCCCTGTCCAACCTGGCCCATGGAAGGGGGTTGGAACGGGATGAGCTTTAAGGTCCCTTCCCACCCGAACCGTTCCACGATTCTGTGACTGTTCCAAAGCCTGGATCAGCATCAGGGACAGACCAAAGTCAAGGAGGCAGCGCTAGGGAATCTGGAATTGTGCAGCCAGAAAAACAGAGGTGAAATCTCAGACATGCCGAGGTCGTGCTGCAGCAGAGGATGAAGGAAAGGTGGGATTGGAGCATCCTGGAGATTTCAGCGTCAGTCTGGAGAGTGCAGGGCTGAGATGCCTTCAGGGAAGGGCTGGAATCTGGGAGATGATTTGCCTTCTGCTGGGCAGTAATTCAGGTGTGAGGGAGAAGGAGCCTCCAGTGGCACTTGCAGCGAAGGCTGCAGGGACGAGCCTTAAGCCAGCCTTGAGCTTGAGCTTATTTAAAACCACCTGAAGACACAGATGTGGGAAGGGAGGTCTCGGGAGCCACCTGGGCCTCCAGCTGCATCCAAGGCCAGCAGGAGTAGGAACAGCTTCCAAGGCTTTGGAGGAGAGGACACAAAACATGGGCTTGTTGAAGGCAGTGGGTGATTATCCCAATTTGGGGCCATCCTGCTGCTAATTAATGCTTCCAAGTGCCTGGAGAGGCAGAACTTTCTGTCAGGCTGAGCTCAGAAGTGTCTCCAGGAACGCTGAAAGCAAATATGTGCCTTTCTTTGATCAAAGACCATTTTAGCATCGCTCTTGGTTACATAAACATCTCCCCGCTCCACGTGAATTCTCCAACCCAAAACTCAGATCTCTGACTATTCATCGCTTGCTCGGGGCGAATCCTTCTCCAAGTTCAGCTTGTTGGCTTTGGGCTTGGGTTTTTTTTTGGTCGTTTTTTTTTTGCTTTATATTTTTTTTCCCTGACTTCGCCGAGCGTCCCCCACGCAAACGGAGCGAGTAATAACTGTACGGATAAAAGGAGTGTCACTTCCCAGCCCTCTCAGGAGACGCTCCCGCTGGGAGAGACAGAGCCGAAGCCGTCAAACTGCAGCAGCACCGGCAACGTCCTTCCCCGCAGGAGCCCCCTTCGCGGGCTGCCACAGCAAGGGCGCGCCTGGGCTTCGTGACGATCAGCCGTGTTCCCCCTAGTCGTGCTTAATAGCTGTTTTACGTGCGCTTCTAAGCTGGGCTTCCCCCCCCCACCTCTTTGGTCTGCCTGCTGGAAAAATCGTTTGCAGCGTTTCCCCCGCTTCCCGGGTCGCAACCCGGAGCCGCGGGGAGGCCACGCGTTGGGCGCTTTTTCGGCTCTCCGGCTCCCCACGGGAAAAGGTCAGCATCATAAATCCTCGGCTGGATTTTGATACTGATCGTCCCTCGCCGTAAAGGCCCGTCCCCCCCCCACCCTAAGACAAAGGCTGGGATTGTTATCCCGCTCGTGACGGTTTTCCCTGCCCCAGGATTGAATCCGTCGCCGGGGGCCGTGTGAGAGCAACTCGGGTTGTGTCCGTGTGAGGAGATTCCAGGCATCCAATGTCTCTGCAGGTCAGGATTAATGAAATCCCTGAAACAAAGAGGTGGGAAGGCCAAATTCTGGTCTCGCCAAAGCACATGAGGCACCACACACTGTATTCCCAAAGAGTTCCGATGGAGCCAGGATGGGAGAGCTGGGGGGCTTCACCTGGAGAAGAGAAGGATCCAGGGAGACCTTGGAGCCCCTTCCAGAGCCTAAAGGGGCTCCAGGAGAGTGGGAGAGGGACTGGGGACAAGGGATGGAGGGACAGGACACGGGGAATGGCTTCCCACTGCCAGAGGGCAGGGAGAGATGGGACATTGGGAAGGAATTCTTGACTGGGAGGGTGGGGAGGGGCTGGCACAGGTTGCCCTGAGGAGTTGTGGAATCCACATCCCTGGGGGTTTGGGTTGGAAGTGACCTTAAAAATCATCTCATTTCACCCCATGCCATGGGCAGGGACACCTTCCGCTATCCCAGGTGGCTCCAAGCCTGGCCTTGGACACTTCCAGGGATAGGACATCAAATCCAGGAGGTTTCCTGAGTACACTGATAACTTCCTGACACGGATCATCAGGAATAATCAACGAGGGAAGAGGCTCTGCTGGACCTCCTGCTTCCAAAGAAGGAAGGCCTGGCTGGGGATGTGAAGGTCAGGGACCTGGAGATGACGGAGCTCAGGGCACCAGGAGGGACAAAAAGCAGGATCACTTTGATGCCCCTGGAATTCGGGAGAGCTGACTGAGGCCTCTTCAGGGATCTGTGTGGGAGAATCCCACGGGAGAGAAGAGAGGTCCAGGAAAACCGATTGTTTCCCAGGCTTTAGGAAGTCTTTCAGTGCTGCCCACCATAACATCCTGCTAGATGAGCTGATTAAGTGCAAATGGAGAGGGAATTGGACTGGAACATCAGGAAGAGCGAAGGTGGCAGGTCAAGGAATATGGGTTGAACAACCTCCTCGAGTTGATCCCATCAGGGAGTTCAGACTGAGGGATCTCCACAGGTTTCTTCCGAACTCATCCATTCACCTTTCCCTTTGGTAGTTTGCTTTTTTCAGGCTGTATTTTCCTCAGGACATGTGGAATGCCCTGTAAATATTCCATTTTCTTTGTCTGTGTGTGTGTGTTTTCTACAGGTATTTGAAGAAAGAAGAGCCCTCCTTGGGAAATGGGTAAGCTTTTCCCTTTAAAAATATATTTAAATACGGATATATTTTGGAACTGATCAAGGGATTATCCGATGGGAATGGGAAACTTATCCTGTTTTGAGAAAGGGATTCATTTTCCTGATGGGAAAGTGAGCTGTAACTGCTCTGCTCCTGAGGAAAGTAAAGGTGCAAATTCCCTCAGTGCCCACTCTGAGGTTGGGAAATCACATCCCATCATCAGAACGGGGTAAGAGACCCTGGGAAAAGCCTTCTAAGGAGATGTTGGATGTTTAGGAGCGGCCACAGACTGACAGAGGGTCTTTGTAATCTCTAATAAATGACATTTTATCTACCAAGTGCACACAGAGAATCGTGGGATGGTTTGGGTTGGAACTGGGGCTTATTCTTTATGGTTAATAAGCCTTTAATGACATTTTTTTTTGCATGTGGACTGGTCTTTACAGGCAAATATTTTGATTTTAAGGATTTTTTTGTCGTTATAGGAAATATTTCCATAACTTGTTGACACGAGTGCATTTTAATATTAAGGAATTTCAGGGACACCAAGAAAACTAAATAATTGAATGATTATTGTTCACAAAACCCCTTTTCACGTGATATCAGCAACTGAGAGACCTCTAAACCCCTTGGAAATCACTCGGAAATTGCTGGCAAAAGGGCAAAGATGTTTCTATCAGAACTCGGAGAGCCAAAATCTGGGAAGCACCTCCTTCCAAACACACACACAGAGGGTGCTGAATCTTCTCCAGAGGGTCCCACATCTGATCGAGATGGAGCTGCTGGAGGGTGGGTTTTGCATGGAACCCATGTCCAGGGAAGCCCTGAAGGATTATTGTATCTTGGGAAAGCTGAGGGCCAGCTGGAGACACTCTGAGAACAAGCCAAGAGATGTGAGAACAGACTCAGGTCCAGAAAGTACGGAAACAATCCCTGGGCTGAAGGGGAAATGGAGGGAAGATGTAATAACAACTTCCCAAGGATGCACAAAAGAGGTTCAGAGAGGGGAAGGGAATGATCTGATCCTTGTGTTCGCGCTGGACAGGACGAGAAATTTAGGGGTTGAGTTGCAACAGCGGAGACATGATTTAGATGTGAGCAAAATCCAGTTCCACAGGTAATTCCCTGCTGGAACAGCTTGCCTAGGGGTGGAATCTCCGTCCCTGGTGTCCTTTGAGAACGGGTGGGACAAACGCTGTCAGGAATGGTTTAGGAAGAGCAAATCTGAACCAGCTCAGCATTCCTCAACCTTTCCCACTGAAGGACCATCCAACCTTCCGGAAAAGCAGGTGCTGGGTCTCCAACAAACCCCTCCATCAGGGAGAAGAGGGTTGGGGAGGGAGCGGGGAATTGCTTCTCCATCCACGTGGCAAAAAGAGCCCCGTCGAGCGGAGAATCCATTCCCACTGTTGTGGAGCACGGGGATGGATGCCCGTGGATCACAACCCCTGACCCCCGGGTCCACGTGCTGGGCTGGGCGTGAGGAGGACTGTGTCCCTCCCCATCTCCAGGCAGGGAAACGCCCGTGTCCCCCAGCAGAGAGGGGCCTCTCTGGGATAAGGTGCAGGCCCAGGGCTGGCCCTGGGTGTCAGGCTTCCTGATTTGTGTGTGTGCACTC
Source organism: Cephalopterus ornatus (assembly GCA_013396775.1). Lineage (NCBI taxonomy): Eukaryota > Metazoa > Chordata > Aves > Passeriformes > Cotingidae > Cephalopterus > Cephalopterus ornatus. Next base: position 23,963 of record VZRE01010479.1, on the reverse strand, counting down.
GGGGATTAATTGTAAACCGATCCCAGGAGCTGGGGGCCCAGCGGGTGCCAGCGCTGATGTCACACCATCCCTGGGGAGACATTGTTTGCCAGGGCTTCGGGAAAGGCCCAGGCAAGGGGGAAAAAGCCGTTCCTGGCTGTGGGGAGAGGAGGTGAAGCAGACGGAATCCGGTTGGACTGGTCGGGTCGCTGGGATCACAGGCAGCAAGGGGAGGATCTGCGGGGAAAGGCAGCCAAATGTAGGATGGGGACATGCCTGTTAACTGCTGGAAAAGACACAAATCCTGCCAGCTTAACCCCTTGGCTGCTGCTGGATGCGATGGAGAAGGAGCCGTGTGCTCCTGGCACTGATTTGAACAGAGCTTCCCCGGCCCAGGGCGCTGGAAGGAATGCTTCCATTTGGAAAACCCGTGGCGGGTTGGAAAGGGTTAAACGGGAGCAAATCCATCTCCTGGAAAGTGAAGCCCGATTTGTTTTGACTGGTTCACTCAATCTCTTGATGTGGAAGAGAATAAGCCAGTTACCCCCTTGTCTCTGCAGCTTGGAGGGGAGAAACTTAACCTGGCAAATTGGGGATTGGGGATTGTTTTAATGAGGGGAGGACGTGGATGTGGCCATGAATGGGCGGCTTTTCCCCCTTCCTGGGACAGGGAAAGCCTTTCCCATCAAGCTGAGGGGAGAGAAGGGGACAGGGAAAACCTCCTCTGTCATCCCCACCCCAGATTTTATTTGTTACAGAACCACAGAACATTCCGAGCTGTGGAAGGCACCCACAAATTCTCTTTCCAAGCCCCAAATCCCAAGGTCCTGCTTCAGTTTTTCCCTTCCGAACATCATTAGAGGTGGAAGTTCTGTGCCAAATGGGGATGAGAGGAAAGGGGAAAGTATTCCTTAAATCCCGTTTGTGTCTAAAAAGGGTTATCTGGGAGCTTTTTCCTGTTTGACTTTTCGTCTCCCTGGGACATCAGGAATGCCCAATTCCATCCTTCCTTCATTCTGACCTTCTCGAAGGTCTTGCAAGAGGGGTTTGCAAGAAAGGGAAGAGCTATTTACTCTCCGGTGCTGGAATTCATCCGAGTGAAAATACAGAGTGAAACAAAGAGTCCTTCAGGATGATCAGGAAAGAAATCACTTCTCAATTGCCTTTCGTCTGCACAGGATATTTTAAACTATTATTCTGCAAGAGCAGAGATTTTCTGGGGGGAAGAAGAGGGTAAAAAAAATCTGACTTTCTAGTCTGGTTTGTTCTGAAAGGAAAAGGGACACAGGACATTAAACCATTTAAATATAATAATAATAAAGAAAACTCTGGAGAAAAAAATTTTTTCTTAATATTCCTAATTTTTGGAGGTGACTTTTAACCAAGGACTTAAATGTCCCTGAGGTTAAATGCAGTAAATGAACGTGCCGTGATTTGAGCTGCAGAGAGCAAGTGGAAATTTGGCTTCAGGAAACAGCCCTGTGGAGAAGACGGTGTGTGGTTTGGGGATGGCCAGCCTGTGAGAAGGAAGGAAAGAGGGAAAAGCAGCATTCCCCAAGGAGGGGAATTCCCCAAACTGTTCGGTTTTCCCTTTGAAAAGAAGGCGAGTTTGGGTCAAGGCGGCTCCGGCTGTGCAGGGAAGGAGGATCATCGAATCCCAGGACGGTTTGGGTTGGAAGGGACCTTAAAGATCATTTAATTCCAACCCCTGCCATGGGCAGGGACACCTCTCACTGTCACAGGTTCCTCCAAGTCCTGTCCAACCTGGCCTTGGACACTTCCAGGGATGAGGCAGCTTCTCTGGGAATTCCAGCTCAGCCCCTCCCCACCCTCCCAGTCAAGAATTCCTTCCCAATGTCCCATCTCTCCCTGCCCTCTGGCAGTGGGAAGCCATTCCCTGTGTCCTGTCCCTTCAGCCCTTGTCCCCAGTCCCTCTCCAGCTCTCCTGGAGCCCCTTGAGGCTCTGGAAGGGGCTCCAAGCTCTCCCTGGATCCTTCCCTTCTCCAGGTGAACCCCCCAAGCTCTCCCAGCCTGGTTCCAGAGCAGAGGGGCTCCAGCCCTTGGAGCAGCTCTGGATTCTCCTCTGGACTCACTTCAGCAGCTCCACATCTTTGTGCTGTTGGGATTCCCAGAGCTGGAGGACAAAGCAGCTGGATTTCCCAGGAAAACAGGCAGGAGGGAAGCTGGAAGCCCCCATCCCATCCCGCCGTGTGCTGACTGTGCTCTTTCAGCGTAAAACCATCCCCTTGTCCTGTCACTCCTGTAAACAGGACAAAGCAGCACTTGTCCAAAATCCTCATTTCACCTCAGGAAAGCCGTATTTATCCCTGCCATTCTGCTGCCTGCACTTCCCACTGGGGGGATTCCTGCTGCTCCTGCCCCACCGGTCCTCTGGCGCTTCCTCCCTGCTGGCACTCCGGCGCTGCCCCCGGAGCCAGGACCGCTCGGGCAGGTTTGGAGACGGATTGCAGCGATTGTGGGGATGAGGTCAGGCTGCTCCCAGGAGATTCCTGCTGACAGGGCCCTTTCCATGCCCTGCTATCAACACCAGTGTCACACCAGCCACCGATGCCCTCACCCTGCTGGTAGCAGAGCCATCTGTGCTCCTGTGCTCCCCTCAGGGCTCAGTTCTTCCACAGCTGGTTTCATCCTCCTCTTCAGGTACCTGCCAGGAGCATGGAAGTGCTGTGAAAGGTCTTTGTGGCCGTGCTCCTGGATCTGGACCCAATCCCGGACCATCTGGACACTGTCCTGGACCATCTGGACACCGTCCTGCGCCACCTGCTCTGGGATGACCCTGCTTGAGCAGGGAGCTGGGACCAGATGACCCACTGTGGTCCCTTCCAACCTGACCCATTTTGGGATTCTGGGATTCTCTGCTCTGTGCTGTAGGTTTTCCTCATGACACCAGAGCAGCTTATTTAGTTTCTCTTTGCTCCTCTCTTCCATAGTGGGGATTTCTCTCCTGTGCAGTGGGAATGGGACTAAAAACACTTCACAGATTGTGAGGCACTCAAATATTGCACCGGTGGGGGGCCGTGGAAGTGTCAGGAGAGACAAGGAATCAGCAAGGAACTCGGGATTTGGGACCTAATCCCGTAAACACCCACCTGAGTCTCCGCCTTCCCAGGAGGGAAGCCAAGTCTCGGAGCTGGTCTCAGGAGCAAAGAGGCTTGTAAGCAAGAGTGAGTCCTGGACCGGGCCATCCTGGATCCTTTGAGGATTATAGATCACATGTTACGTGGCTTCAGAGTTGCTTTTCATGCAGCCTCTCGGTTTGTTCCCAGTTCCTTCGCTCCTGGATGAGTCACGGGGAGCTGCTGCTCGTGCACTTTCCCTGTCCTGAACGTGTGCTTTATTTTAAGGAGCTGAACCTCGGAGTAAAGCTGAAACTCCCTCTTTTCAGTTCGACAAGTGGACAGATGGGCAGAGGAGGAGGATCCTGGTGGACCTGCTGGAACGCTGCTCCCTGGCACAGCAGAAATTCTGCGCCAGGCAGCTCCAGGACCGAGTTCCCACCGAGGCCGTGGACTTTACCACGAGGCTTCCTCGAGTCCTGTCCTTGTACATCTTCTCCTTCCTGGACCCACGGAGCCTCTGTCGCTGTGCACAGGTAAAAGAGCCCAACCTGAGGTTCAAGGTGGTTGAAAAAAGAGGAAACCACCGGTTTTTGGTGGAGGCACACCAGTGCTGTTCCTCAGAACGCACAGAGCTCTGACTTGGCAGCTGCTGCCAAGCGCTTAGTGGTGCTTGTTCCTCAGCTCCTAAAATTAAGCCAGACTTCTAGCCAAGATTTACAGGAGTGGAGAGTAATTTTAGATGCTAAAGCATTTAAAATGTGGCACTTTCAAGGCTGGTTGTTCCCAAAAAAAAAAAAAAAAGGAAGCCTGACACTTTCTGAGGGTCGTGTTCCTCTGAAGTACCTTGCACTGTGCGCAGAGCCCTTAATTCTTTGAGAAGCATCAGTTTGTGCTCTTTCAAGGAACCACACACAGAAAGGAAAACAGATCCCTTAAAATGCTGGAGGGTCAAGTGTTGGACGTGGAGAAGCTGAGGAGTTGCAGGTGTGATTTGGAGCCCAGTGGCTGAGACTCCAAAAACGTGTTCGCACGAGAGAAAGGGCTGCGAGGTGCTGCCCAAACTGGTTCTGGATGACAAAAATTCAGATATTGGTGACATTATTACTGCACTTACATAATGTTCCACGTAATGTCAAGAACATATCAAAATCTCAGCTTGGCTAAACCTTTGCTGTGATATCTTTCTCCAGTGGATGCAACTCAAACTCTCCATTCTCAGGCAGGTTAGGAAATTACTTAAAATCGTGGAATATCCTGAGCTGAAAGGGTCCCGCACCAGGAAGACCTTGAATGGTTTAAATGGTTTAATCAAGGGTTTAAATGGTTTAACCAAAGGTTTAAATGGGGCATTAACAGTGCTGAGGAATTGGTTTAAGGACCCAGGGGAATTACACCCCCGGCATGGGAACGTGCAGGTGGAATCTTGGATGCTTGAAACCCCAAGGTTTTCAGCTTTCAACTGGGCATTCCCAGGTGAGCTGGTACTGGAAGTACCTGTCGGAGCTGGATCAGCTCTGGATGCTGAAGTGTCTCCGTTTTGGCTGGTACATCAACTTCTGCCCAACCCCCTTCGAGCAGGGCATCTGGAAGAGGCATTACATTGAGATGGTGAGAGAGCTGTGGATCACCAGGCCAAAGGTACGTGTTCCAGCACCTCTGGAGTGGGACAGCTGGGTGGTCTGCTTCCCAAGCCTTTTCCCTCCGTGTGGTTTTGGGATTCTCCTGCCCTGAATTCCAAACTCGGCCCTGGAATTTTAAAGGATGGAGTTTAAGCAAACTCCGTCTGTAGTCAAGAGGGAGAAGCTGGTGAATCTCAACAGCAGCTTGGCTCATCCTAATGTGGATTATGGGATGTGGGACAAGCACCATCAGGGGCCTTTTTCTCCCCACAGTCCTTAATGGATCTTGGGAAAGCTAATGTTAATCCCCAATTATAAGTCTAAAATTGGGCTAATCCTACTAAAACTTATTTTCCTCTTTGAACCTCTCTTTCCAGCCTCTTCCCAAGGAGGAGTTCGTGGTTATCGACGTGCAGCCGGTCAGAAGCGACGCCCCCGAGGCAAAACTTCCTGTGCAGGGAAGGAGGAGAACCAAGGAGAAGAAAGACCTCCCACCCTGGCGCTCGTCTGACAGACACCCCACGGACACCGTCCGCTACAACTACCTGGACAACTCCGACCCCATCGAGCAGGCGAGGCAGGCGTAAGGGCTCCCTCTCTTCTGCTTTCTGTGGGGCGCAGGATGTCTTGTGTCCTCTGCAGGCTCGCTCTCCCCGTGCTGGAAGTTCAGCAGCCTGGTTGCAAAGCCGTTTTCCAGCTCTTCTGGCTGGTTTTGGGGTGGCTCTTGCTCCGGTTGTAGTTGCAGCTGTGCTGCTTTGTGTCCTTTGTGTCATAGAATCATGGAATCACAGAATTAACCAGGTTGGAAAGGACCTCTGAGATTATGGAGCCCAATCCTTGCTCCAACCCCGCCGTGGTTCCCAGCCCGTGGCACTGATGCCACATCCAGTGTCACCTGAAACACCTCCAGGGACGGGGACTCCACCCCCTCCCTGGGCAGCCCATTCCAATGGCCGAGCACTCTCTATGGAAAAAATTCTTTCCTGATATCCAACCTAAACCTCCCCTTACCCTACTGCTGGTTCCTGGGAGCAGAGCCCGATCACCCCCGGCTCCTCGCTCCTGTCAGGGACTTGGAGAGAGGGATGAGGTCTCCCCTGAGCCTCCTCCTCTCCAGGCTGAGCCCCCCCAGCTCCCTCAGCCTCTCCCCATGGGAATTGTGCTCCAGTCCCTTCCCAGCCTCGCTGCTCTTCCCTGGGGCTGCTCCAGCCCCTCCATGTCCTTGCTGAGCTGAGGGCCCAGAGCTGGGCACAGCACTCGAGGGGTGGCCTCACAGGGGCACAATCCCTGCCCTGCTCCTGCTGCCACCCTGTTCCTGAGCCAGCCCAGGAGCCATCGGCCCTCTTGGCCCCCTGGGCACACTCCGGCTCCTGTCCAGCTCCTGTCCATCCCAACTCCCAGCTCCCTTCCTGCCCGGCTGCTCTCCAGCCCCTCTGTCCCAGCCCGGAGCTGCCGGGGCTTGTTGTGTCCTTCAGCCACAGCTCATTGGGGGCTGTAAGTCCTGGCAATGTGACACAGCTGGAACAGGAACAGGAGATCCAGGTGTGTGCTCATGGGCTCAGCCAGGGGTTTGACTTTAAAATATATCGATATAGCGTGCTTTAATACCTCGAGATTCAGCCACGGGCTTGTTCCCAAGAGGTACCTTTCATTGATAATTTAGGGGAGAAAATAAGGGAATGTGGCAAAAGTTCGAAAGGGCACCACACAAGCTGGACAAAAATGTTCCACCACAACACTGAGCCAGCACAGAATGATCCACAAGACTTGAGTCAGAATCCAAGCCCTCCACAACACTTGAGGTAAAATCCAATCCCCACCCCCAGCTCCAAGGCACCTGAAGCATCAAGAAAGGAGCACAGAAAGAGAAGCAGAGAGGGGAGCAAGAAGGGAGGAGGAGAAAGAGGGAGAGACAGATCATATGGCTACCACTGGGACCTTGTGGATGATCAGGGCTGCAGGAGCTGTGGGGTGTTATAGGGCAGTGTCCTCACTGTCCCCATATGAGCTGTGGGGTGCTATAGGGCAGTGTCCTCACTGTCCCTGTGAGCTGTGGGGTGTTATAGGGCAGTGTCCTCACTGTCCCTGTGAGCTGCGGGGTGTTATAGGGCAGTGTCCTCACTGTCCCAATATGAGCTGTGGGTGTTATAGGACAGTGTCCTCACTGTCCCCGTATGAGCTGTGGGGTGTTATAGGGCAGTGTCCTCACTGTCCCTGTGAGGGGCTGTGGGATGTTATAGGGCAGTGTCCTCACCCCCGCCAAGGTGTTTCTGACCCAGCAATCACTGATCTGGTGTCTGACATCAGGACAAGAGTTTGCTGAAGGCTTTCCAAATAAAGCTGCAGAGTTGAGAGGAATCTGCAGGTTTTGCTGGGAAGAACAAATTAATTGTGATGGAACATAACTCCATCACTTCTGGGATCTTCTGGCTGCAAAGACTGAGCTCAAGGGCAGGTGACAGAGGATGTGTGAACTACAGCACATTTAAGTAATGAATAGTATCTGTGCCTACACTGCCTAGATCCATCATTTCCTGGGCTCCCGGGATGACCTGCTCAGGCACTGGGAAAAGGAAAGGCATTTCCACCTCGATCCCTGTCAGGACAGCCCCGTGTTTTCCTTTCCCTCAGAGATTTTCCCAGTCTTAGGTCTGTGGTCACATTCCTGTGCAGCAACAAGCAGCAGCAGGAGCAACAAGGAGGCTGCAGGATGTCACCTGTGGGAAGTGTTTTCCCATTTCTTGTTCAAGTCCCTGTTGGTAGAAACATCCCTCTGATGTTTCCCGGGCTCAGGGCAGCTGATGGGAAACGCTGACACTGCCACGGATCTGAGCCCAGGGAACAGGAGATGGATCAGCCTGGCCACTGCCCGGTTCCTGTGGGAATCCCCGTGGAAAGGACTGCCCAGACACAGCTGAATGTGCAGAGAGCAGGAGATTCCTCCCCCCACCCCCCGTGCCAACAAAAACCTTGGGAACCAACCAAGCCCCAGTGAAAGCGCCCGGATTGTGTTAAAGTAAATAACTGATAGAGCCAAGATTATCCCGGTGCACAGGAACAATCAGCCCGTGAATTACCCCAGCGAGGGATTATTTGGCAGTTGTGCTCTTGTGCGGCTCTTTCCCCGATGTGATTAACTCTGCTGGACCCACCACTCCTCCGGGCTGTTCCACAAAACCTTCCCAGTGCCGGAGCAAAAGCCTTTTATGAATCACGTTTTAATCCGCGTCCCCTGGTCCTTGGGTATTGCACTACTTCAAAGAGCTCCCCAGTTTCCACCTCACCCTCTTTCTGTGGTGTGTTTCCAAACTCCAGCACCGCTTCTGGGCCGAGTCCTTTTGAGGCTTTTCACTAAAACGTCGGGACAAAACGCCTCCTGTGGCAAACAAATGTCCCGGCATTATTTTCCCAAACAAGAAGTTTTTTTGGGCAGCAGCTCCCGAAGGTTTCTGTGAGGTTTAGGGTTCTCCTGTGCTGGCCGTGAAAAAAAGTGGAACAAACCCTGTTTAAAGAGTTTAAAAGCCACTTTTTCCCGGCTTGGAGCCGTAGATGCAGCTGAGAACCAGATGCAAATAGTGCTGAGTTGGTAAGGACACAGCCAGTACACTCACTGAGTTCTCCTCCTGAGTGAGAGCTGAGCCTCTCTCCGTTTGTGCAATGTTCCAGCAAATCTGGCGTTTATCCTCAATTACAGCGGATTATTGCAGGGAGAGAAAGGACTTCTGTGAGATTTGCTTGTTTATCGAGGATCTGCCTTTAATATCACCTAAGCTGGAGGTAATTGCTGCTGCCTGGGCTCCTCTGCAGTGATTATTCAGTAGCACAGGTGCAGCATTTCAGGTGCTGACCCAGCTTCCCGCTCGCACGGCGGTGTTTGGTGCTCCTTTTCCATGGATACATCGCCAGCTGGGTCCCCCTCTGGTGCCTTGTCCCAGAAATCCTCCCGGAAAGGCTCCTGGTTGTGTTCTCTGCCCTTTGGTCAGGGTGTTCCTCTGGGCTCGTGCCTCTGAACAACCGAGGGACCCCAAACTGTGTCCAGGTCCGGCTGGCTGAGCTTGGAATCTCCCAGGAATGCTGTGGGAGCTGCTCCAGGCCCGGGCAGCCTCCAGGCCCGGGCAGACCCTGCCCCAACCCGAGGGAGAAGAGAAACCCGAGATACCAATCTCCTCTCCCCGCCGCCCCCGGGCTGTGTCAGGTGCTGGTTGTTCCTCAGATTAGATGGCTTCTTGGAGCCCAAAGGCGTTAAAAACCAACCCCTTCATGTAAAATGGATGTCAGAGGCAGCGAAACCCGTGTAAAATGAGATGCCAGAACAAGTTGCCAAGGTTTTGCTTGAAGGGAGTCCGGGAGAGGAAATGGGGTTTGCTGCAGCCTCGGGCGAAGAGTGAGAGGAAGGAGGGTTTTCTCGAGGTCACACGGGAACAGGAACGTGTGAGGGGACGTGGCAGGACTTGCAGGCAAGCGGGAGAGAGGCACAAAATGATGGCAGAGAAAGAACGGCAGGAGAGAGCACTCGGAGAGTGGAGATCTGAGAGCCAACAAACCACGGGAGCTGTGCTGCGCCCAGGAAAACTGGACTCCGTGAACAAACAAGGAGCGCATCAAAGGGATTCCTGACGCCACCATCAAAGCGAGGTGTGGGACCAGTCGCTGGATCAAAGTTAATCCGCCGAATTTCTGGGTAAATTTCACAGGATTTAGGAGGTGATGAAAAAAAATCCAGTTTTTCGTAGCTCTTGGGGCTGGTTAAAATGTCCCCTGAGCTTGGGCTCGCTCTGCACTGGGTTTCTGGTCCAAGCAGAGGGGGGGACTCTGCTGGTCATCAAGTCATTCCCCGCTGGAATATTGGCTTTTCATGGCAGAGTTCATGGAATCCCAGAATGGTTTGGGTGGGAAGGGATCTCAAAGCTCATCCAGTTCCACTTCCCTGCCGTGGGCAGGGATACCTTCCACTATCCCAGGTTACTCCAACCTGGCCTTGAACAATTCCAGGGATCCAGGGGCAGCCACAGCTTCAATGGGCAACCTGTGCCAGGGCCTCACCACCCTCACAGGGAGGAATCTCTTCCCAGTGTCCCATCTCTCCCTGCTCTCTGGCAGTGGGAAGCCATTCCCTATGTCCTGTCCCTGCATCCCTTGTCCCCAGTCCCTCTCCAGCTCTCCTGGAGCCCCTGGAGGCTCTGGAAGGGGCTCCAAGCTCTCCCTCAATCCTTCTCTTCTCCACCTGTGCTCATGGATCTGGTGTGGGAAGGGAATTTAAAGATCCTCTTGTTCCACAGAATCACAGGATGGTTTGAGTTGGAAAGGACCTTAAAACTCATCCAGTTCCACGGGCAGGTCACTTCCCACTATCCCAGGTTGCTCCAAGCCCCAACCAATCTGGCCTTGGACACTCCCAGGGATCCAGGAGCAGCCACAGCTTCTCTGAGAATTCCAGCCCAGCCCCTCCCCCCCCTCCCAGCCAGGAATTCCTTCCCAATATCTCATCTAAATTTCTCCTCTTTATGTTTAAAACTCTTCCCCCTTGTCCCATCACTATCTGTCTGTGTGGAAAAGTCACTCCTTGCCATCTGTGATGACGAAGATTTGTCACCTCTCTCTTCGTTGTCCTTTTGGGACAAGTCTTTCTCTGTGTGGTCCCTTCCCCAGCAGCATCAAAACAGCTCTGCTGAGAAGTCACAGCTCAGAACTTCTCCCTGCTCAGCCAAAAAAAGAAGAGGAAGGTGGGAAGCGTAACAAGCTACAGTGAATTCTCAATTACACAGGGGAGTGGAGATGAAGGGAGTCCTATAAATGGTAACACGAGACATATTTTTTAGGCTGTAAAACCATAATTGGCCATTTAGCTTTGAAAAATAAATCAGTAGCTTTCTGGGGAGCAGCTCGGGGAGGGTTTGGCCTGGATTTTGCTGGTGCTTCGTGTCACTGGGGAGAAGAACCATCACGCTGTCCCAGAAAGTGGCAGAAAGGTGTTCATCTGCAATCTGGGTGATAACTGAAAGCTGTTTTTTTTTTCTTTTCTGACTGGTTTCTTGGCTTCTTGCTCAGCCAGTAATGAGCCCGTGCTCTAAAAACGGAGTGGCAGCAACCACCGAAGGAGGTTCGGTGGAAGGAAGGAGATGGGACGGAGATCCCCCAGAACGTCCTCTGGGAGGTTGGTTGGTTGGGCTGGGACAGCGTGGGAAAAGCTTTGCAGTCCCTGAGCAGTGAAATCAAGAGCAGCAATGATCAGATGCACAGCCCCGGGGAGTGGTGAGGTGGGAGAGAAGAGACCCAGACAGGGCTTGGATGACAAATTGCCTGGAAGGGGTTACCAAACTCCCTCAGCCGAGTTTTGGCCGTGCCTGTTGGTGTTGTAGTTTGTCACTGGGGGTGGTTTCTGGTGGGTCTGGTTTGTTTTCTGCCTGGATTGTCCCAGCAGCTTTTTGTTATATCCCCCCCCCAAAAAAACAACCAACCGTCCCAGAGATCAGCAAGGATTTGTCTCTTTGGGCACAAAGAAATATTGCCAAGGGGAAGGGATGGATTTTTATCTCAAGTGTGGAAGTGAGTGAGGAAATCTTCCTGTGGGACTCTGACCTGCCCCCAAGGGACCAGGAGGGGCCTTTTGGTTCTGCTGGGAGGCATCTGCTGCTTGTGCTGCCAATAAATCAAGGGATTCGCCTCCCACTTCATCGTGAATAATGGATTCCAGCTCCAGCCCTGCCCTGGATTCCTGCCAGGATCACGTCCTTGTGCCTCAGGAGAGGGCCCTGCTACCTCTCATGGCAACAGCTCAGCCCAAAATACAACCTCCTCTCCCCTCCTCCTCTCCCAGCCAGCTCGGGCTTCTGGAAGGCAGCACTGTTTCAGTGGGATAATTTATGGACATAGGCTGGCTCTAAAAAACAGTTGCGTATTGTCCTGGAGTGTTTACCCAACGAGAAAGTAATTACTCTCAGTTAATTGTTCTGTCGGCAGCCCCGACAAAGAGGGGCTCGCTCGGCTCGCATGAGAAGGACGTCGCTGTATCCCTGTCCTTCGGAATCCCAACGCTCGGCTCCCGCTTTTCCTTGTTCCTGAAGGGCCAGCCCAGTTCTCTGGGCTCCGCTGGGCTTCTGGGGGTGAAAAAAACATTCCTGTCGGGAAAGGAAAAACGGGAGGAAAACGGGGTGGGAATCAGTGAGTTCAGGGCTGAGGAATGAGAGACCTGCTGTTCCCATCCAGGCTCTGACGCCCCGGAGAAACTCATCCTCGCTCCCTGCGTTTTCCAGACCTTGGAATGGGATCGTGGCGGGGACCTGCCGCAGGGGGACGCAGCAGGAGAGGTTGATATCCTCATTTCCAACCACGAGGCCAGGTCTCCTCTCTGTCTAAAGGTCACGGGGTCCTTTAGGATGGAAAAGACCCTCAAGATCGAGTCCAGCCGTCCGGCCCACCGGGATGACCAGTTCGTTCCCAGTTAGAATATTCTGGATCGAGTTTTCTCCCTTGGCTGTCTGTGTTTATAAACAGATTGCAGTTTGCCTCCATTTCTTACTTGAAACAATTGGAATTTATGGCTCTGGACCCACAGCTGGGATGAGGGATGAGGGAATACCAGGCATGTGCTGCCGTTGGCTGATTTTGGGGGTGTGTGTCTTGTGTGGGGGGATCCTGCTCCTTCACGGGAGAAATGTTGCTTTCGGAGCGTTTCCACCCTTTATATCCATGATTTTTTGGACTCCTCCTGTGCTTTTCAGCATTCCTTCCAGCAGCCCAGAGACACTGGGAGACACACTCGGGCTGGCTGCCCGAAATTCCCTCATTCTGCCTTGTGGGATTGGAATGTGGAAGGGGAAGGAGCAGCTTCAGAGGGGCTGATGGACCTGCCTGAGTTCTTCAGAAACCTTCCCCAGGGTCTGGATTTTACTCCTGATACTGGAAAACTGTGGCAGCTGGCCATATCCCACTGTGACTCCCTGAATTTTCACACTGGAGTATTCCTGTCCTGCCACCTAATTGTATTGACTTTAATAACAGCTGCATATAAATGACTAAATTAATAAATTTATGTACATCACACATAAATTTATGTGTGAGCTCAAGGAGAGTTTGGACAGTGCTTTTAGGGACATGGTGGGATTCTGGGAATGTCCCATGCAGGGCCAGGAGTTGGACTGGGTCATCCTGGTGGGTCCCTTCCAGCTCAGGATGTTCTGTGATTCTATGATTTTATGTATTTGTATATTTAGATATTTTAGATTTCTTTATATTTAATATATAATTATACATAATTACATATAATTATACAGATATATATAATAATATGCATCACTATATAATATATATTTATATGTATTTATATATTTAACATGGGGTTTAAAATTCATTAATTTATATATTTGTATATTTAGATATTTTAGATATATTTAGGTTTACTATGTAATTATATATAATTACATCTAGTTATATATCATTCTATAATATATATTTATATGTATTTATATATTTAACATGATTTTTAAATTTATTTATTTGGCTAGAAAAACAATGAATAAACCCCTTGTTGGAGGGGCAGGCTCCCCCCAGCCTGTTTTAGTCAACAAATCACACAGATTTCACTGAAAACACTCAAATTGCTCGAGTTAAACTCCTTTAATGTGAACTTCCCCGTAAGACGTTATCTGGATTTAGCCTAAATCAGGAAGTCTGGAGTTGTGAGTGCTAGAAAGTCCTCCTAACTCAAAAAAACATCGTATGATAAATTAAAAACAACCCGCCCAGTCTGAGCCCGGAGAGTGATTTGTGCTCTGTGATTTGGGCCGAGATCAAACGCGGTCTCTTAAATCCTGGCTTTTCAGGTGGCAGCAGCACGAGGGATTTTCCTTTTTTTTTTTTTTTCTCCCTAAATCCCGGGGAAGCAATTCCAGAGCGTTTATTGACCCTGTTGTGTTGGCCTCTGCAGGAGAAGGAAGGGAGGAGGGGAGACCCCCGACCTGAGCCGACGGGCAGCCGAGAGGAAAAGGAGAGCGGGACGTGGATCCAACCAGCTCCGGAAGGAGAAATCCCCGGCAAGTATCTCCAGCCTGGAATTGGATCGGCTGTCTCCATGTCATGCACTCCCAGGAGTGTTTGAGCTCCAAGTCTTCACTTAGGGAAGAGCTCCTGATGTAAAACCATGGAATTAGAGAAGGTCCTGCACTGGGAAGGAGCCACCAGGATCATCCAGTCCAACTCCTGGCCCTGCACAGGACATTCCCAGAATTCCACCACGTCCCTGAGAGCGTTGTCCAAACTCTCCTTGAGCTCACACATAAATATATGTGTGATGTACATAAATTTATTAATTTAGTCATTTATATGCAGCTGTTATTAAAGTCAATACAATTAGGTGGCAGGACAGGAATACTCCAGTGTGAAAATTCAGGGAATCACACTGGGATATGGCCAGCTGCCACGGTTTTCCAGTATCAGGAGTAAAATGTCAATACAATTAAGTGAATATTCCAGTGTGAAAATTCAGGGAGTCACAGTGGGATATGGCCAGCTGCCACAGTTTTCCAGTATCAGGAGTAAAATCCAGACCCTGGGGAAGGTTTCTGAAGAACTCAGGCAGGTCCATCAGCCCCTCTGAAGCTGCTCCTTCCCCTTCCACATTCCAATCCCACAAGGCAGAATGAGGGAATTTCGGGCAGCCAGCCCGAGTGTGTCTCCCAGTGTCTCTGGGCTGCTGGAAGGAATGCTGAAAAGCACAGGAGGAGCCCAAAAATCATGGATATAAAGGGTGGAAATGCTCCGAAAGCAACATTTCTCCCGTGAAGGAGCAGGATCCCACAACACACCCCCCACAAAAATCAGCCAAAGGCAGCACGTGCCTGGTGTCCCCTCATCCCTCATCCCAGCTGTGGGTCCAGAGCCATAAATTCCAACTGTTTCAAGCAGGAAACGGAGGAAAACTTTTTATAAATACGTATTTGTAAGTAATGAAGGGGGACCCGCCGTGGGTGGGGAAGGGCCGGCGGCTGTGGCTGCGGGGACAGGGACCTTGTTCCCTGCTCCTCCCTCCCTCTGCTCAGGATCCCCGCAGGCCTTTTCCACGCTTTCCACAAAGCCCTGGCACAGTTCCCTCGCGGGACACATCCCTTCCCAAAGATTCCCCTTCTCTGCCCGCAGCTCCCGATGAAGGGAGCCTCGGGAAGTCCATGAAATTCCATGGGTTTTTTCCTTGAAGAGCTGCCGGAAGAGGGACGGGCTCACGGGCGTGTCGGGGGTTTTTGGGAAGCAGACCCGGGAATGTGTTTTTCCATGAAAGCCGGGGAAGGGGTTGGAGGTTTTGCATAAAAGAGAGGGCATTGCCTCCAGGGATGGGGAGGCTCCTCCCGACCCAAATACAGCCTGTTTGCAAGCATTCAGTCGCTGTTAAATGATATTAATAATGATAATTATAATTATTCAGACAGTTTCCACTCTCCAGTGGTTCCCTCCGATCAGAGCATCCCTCCACGGATTCATCCCACCACAACTCCCCTTTGCACATTTGAAGCTGTCCCAAAGAGAAAAAAAATCTCAGTTCAGGCCTAAAAATAAGTTAATTTGCTTTTTCCCCCCCGCCCCAGATTTTACCAAAGTTATTGCTCTTCGGAGTTAATGAACCTGAGCAAGAAGGCGCAAGCACCTTGTGCTGGAATTCCAAAGGCTTCTGTTCCTCCTGACTCTAGAGCTGTCCATGTTTCAGCGGAAGAGCCGTGCTTTTTATTCCCACACAAAACCTCCTTTAATGACAGCAGCACTGCAAGACAATAAAGCCGAGATTACACCAGGCTGATGCATAGAAAAAGAAAATAAATACATAAAAATATATATATATATATAAAAATATAATACACCAGGAATAATCCAAAATTAATTTCCATTCGTTATTAAGGCAGCATTGGGAAACCTTTGAAGAGGCTCTTATTTAATCAAGTCCAAATAAAGAGGTTTAATGTGCAAATCTTTCAGTAAATCCTTAGAAGGAAAAAAAAAAAAGAGAGCCCATGATGAAAGAACAAGTGCCCAAGGCAAGCAAACATCAAGTCAAATTAAAAGGCAGCCCTTCAGTAGATCAGTGACTCAAGTGCAGGGAGTAGGTGAGAATAAAGTGAATTACAGCCTACAACGGAGATGGAAAAAGGGTTCTTAGAGGGAGCTCCCCGCTCAGGAGGCAACAACAACACACCAAAATGGAATAAAAACACCTAATTAAGGTGATGACCCGAGTCCTGGAGTTGCATCCACCGGCTCCACATTTGCATGGAGTGAATCAGTTCTCCCCCGGAAAACCTGGGAGGTTTTGGAGTTTATTAGCGATCGTGGAGAGCGCCAAATGCCACCACTTCATTTAGAATAAATGAAAGTAAATTAGCCCAATTACAAGGAATAGCGATTTGCAAGGAATTAAGTTAATTAGGGCTGTGAGTGAAGGGCCACGTTCCTTCCTAGGAATGCACAGGAACCCCCCCCCAGTCTCTGCAGTGGGGAGAGAAATGATGTCTGGAGTAAAAATCACATTTATCTTCTGCAAATCCTATTTTGAATTTTATTTGCTCAACACGATAATGTTTGTTCACTATTTTTACCAAATAATTTGTATCAGTCCGAAAAACCCAAGTGGTTGGTCTGAATAATCTATGAATAATCTATCTGAATAATCTATTAATAAATCTGTGTTTCTTTTGAATCTTTGGGGATCTTCCTCAATGAATAAACTGTGATATTAAGATTTTTTTTAAATTATTATTATTATTATTTGCTTCATTTTGATCTTCTGTTAAAATAAATTTCATCCTTTACACTGAGACACTTCCAAAGACCAAGCAAGCCTGGGATCAGCCACGGAGAGCGGGGAGGAAATTGGGGAATTAACATCTGAATTGCTGTGGAGAATTAATTAATTAATGTGGGTTCCGCTTTACTGGCACCAGTTTCTAATGGGGTCCTTTTGTCCTCGGGGTAAAATTGATCCCCCAGCACAGGCCACTGCAAATGCTTGTATCATCTAGGGGTGAAATGTATAGAATGTATAGAATTTATGAAAGTTCTCAGTGGATTCCAAGCTTTCCAGTCCCTCTGAAGCTGTTGGGATGTTGGTGTTGTCTTCTCTCCCCAGATACGGCTTTCTGCAGATCCCGAGTGTCTTCCAAAGCCACCGGCTCATCCCAGCTGGGCCACTCATGGCTCAGCTGGGAACCTGCCCCCCAAGGCAGCGGCAAAGTCCCTGGCCCAGAGCTCCCAGTGGAACGCCGGGATACGGCCAGCACCTGTCCGAGCTCCGGGGCCAAAGCCACGTGGAAGAGGGACCGGAGATGTCACCAGGATGGAGAGCAGAGCTCCGTGTCAGTAAGACGTCCTGTCCCATGGGGAGGCTGTTCTAGAGCCTGGCAGTATCCAGATCATGGAATCGTGGAATGGTTTGGGTGGGAAGGG
>VZRE01010475.1:0-16383 GCA_013396775.1 Cephalopterus ornatus | reverse complement strand
AAACCCCACAGACCATGTTCTTTGCAACCCTCCAGACCAGCCAGAGGAGGGAATGGAATTCAGGCAATAAAGTGACTTCCTTGGGCAATCACTTGAGCTCAGTCTAACCCACTTGGATCTGCTCCTGGCAGCACAAAATGGAATACAGCTAGGTTTGACACTAGAGCTGCTGCTGAGAAACATAGCAGGCATGGCCATGGGCAGCTCCAAGATTCTACAGACAGAAGACTATCAAAACCCAAGAACATATTTTGTGGGTCTTTTTTCTAGTTAACAGTTGTATCACTCTAAGCTTTCTGGGCCTTCTTACAAGCCTCTTTATTTTTAATAGCCCGTATTAGTTCAGTTTCATGAGAGACAAAGGGAAAATAAATTTAAGTTAGGAGTCTGACATTCTCAAGGTTAGAAAAGACTGAGATTTGCAACTTTGCTGTGTGTCCTCTAGAAAATGTGTACATGCCTCTGTTTCAAATCAGATGTACATTTCAAAAATAATAGGTATTTGAGAACAAATCTGTAATTGATTTTTTTTCTTGACTAGACTGGAACAAAGCTGTAAAATCAAATTACTAATTTTGTTCTTAGACAAGAAAAGGGAAATTTCAATTTCTCTTAGTTTCAGAGGAAGTTGGACTCACATCTGAGGGTGTTTTCTACAACAATGGAGAACTAGCATTTTTGTGTATTGGGAGAAGTAGAACTATCAGCAATTGACCACATATTCTTTAACAGGAAATAAAATCAGTGTATTTCTCAGCTTTTAATGAAAGATAACATAAGCCAGTACCATATATTCTTCCTGTATATTAAGTTCCAAATAATAGAAGCTTTTGAAAATTGATATGCCATCACTTTTTGCCTTTATTTTCCCTGACCATACTTAGTGATACTTCATTAGTTGTTACTTAGTGGTGCATGTTGAATTACTTCTTTTAATTCACTAAAATATTCCTGGTGGGACACTTTACTTTGAAAAACCTTTCTTTATCTTCTGGGCAAACACTCCCTTAAGTCATTCAGTTCTGACACCATGATCCAATAGTTTAAAGAAAGCTTAAAACTCACCCAGAAGGATGGTAAATTGGTTTGGCACTGCAGAGAAGACAAAGCCAAAATTTTACAGATGGGAAGAGCAGAACCTACAGAACATTCAGTCTCAATATCTCTTATTGTGAAAAACAGAGGGGAGATATTCCAGAATATTTGGAAGTTTGCTTGAAGAAGACTGTGTGTCTTGTTTCCTTTCCACCCAGCAATGTGTGGAAATCCTTAAACACGGGATCCTGCCTGACATGAAAACAAAGCAATTTTGACTGAGGCTGAGGGTGATTTTGTCTGTGAAAAGCTGTTATGCCTTTATTTTCTGGAGAGGTTTTTGACATGGAATAATATTGTACTATTTATGCATTGAAAGAACTGTACAAATGCTGAGAAAATGTACTGAATTTGTTGCAGTTTTATATATTTTCATAGCTCAAGCAAATTTACTTATTGCACTTCCTGTCCCTTAAATGTTTGCTCTTGCTTTGCATACCTGTCTTTGTGTGATGTATGGCAGTGAAACTGAAGCCAAATAGAAGTGCTTCAGTAGTAAAGACAGGTATTTGTAGTACATGTAATAACTGTCTTTCCAATCCCCTTTGTAAGATGCAGAAACTTTACCCCATATACTGTGGGTGGTGTTTTCTTTGTTTTCCTCTAAAGAGCTGATGGTGTTTATAAAAGCTATACCTAAACTGTGCAATCCAAAAGCATTAAACCTTGTCTGTGCACTGTGTGTAGCTTGCATATATTTCTGCTCCTGGGACACACACAATCCTATTCTTTCCCCCACTGCATTTTCAAAGCAAGGGAGGCAGAGAGGACAGGAATATATTTTGTCAAATTTCAGTGATTTAGGGACCCAGGCCTTCAGTCAGGCCTGTGCCACATGTTTTAGAAATGTTCAGGTTTTATAGTTCTATCTTAAAAAAAGAAAAAAAAAAAAGTGCATACAGTCTTCATACACCTGATACTACATTAGATTTACTGCTACAGCCCTCCTCCTTTATTCTATCACTATCCATGGAATTATTCCAGTGTAAAGATTCCTTGTTTGTAACCATACTGGTGTGCACTCTTATTGAACCGTGACCATGCAGAAAGAAGGGGATGGTGCACTGCTCTGAATGTGCTCAATTCTGTGGCAGTCAGGGAGACACCTTGTCTCCTACTCGTTTCTGTCACTTATGCAGTTGTTCTTGCCCTTGCAGTGTGGCTTTCTGCTGTGGTGCATGGCTCCAAGTCCTTCCAATGGAGCAGAATTCCTCTACCATCGGATTATCCGGCCTTTCTTCCTGAAGCACGAAGCTCGACTGGACAGTGTTGTTAAAGACCTGAAAGACAAAGCTGCAGAGACCGCAGACACCATCACTAAGGAGGGTAAGCAGGAGACCATTCACTAGTCACATCGAGTAGGGGTAATTTCCCTGGGGAATTCTATTATTTACAGTTAATACTCATTGTTTAGAGGAAAAAAAATTGTAAGAAGACTATGGAAGTTATAATGGAGAAAGTAAACTCGGGTGAAGGTGCCAGGAAATGAGAATTGCAGTGGATCTTGCTGGCTAGAACTGCAGTTATGCTAGAATGTGTGGAAAAAATATTATGGTTTGTGTGTCTTCCCACCACACATACCACTATAAATATTCTCTCTAGAGGCAGCTCCAAACATCCTCACAAGATACCTTTCATAAATGCAGTTATTGTTTCAGTGTATTCTTATATCTCCTAAAATATTGCCTCAAATGCCTGGTAGTATAGAAGGGCTGCCAATTGTATAGTAAAGCAATCAACTCTAATAAAGAGCAAAAGGGGAATAAAGCTTTCCCATCTATATGTTTTTGTACTTTTCCTTCCTCTGGAGATCAAAGGATACTGAGCCCACTCTTAAAGAAATTGCTTTGGGTTTATTTGGTTAGAATAATTATTATCACAGCCTGTAGGTTGTTAAATTTTTTATTTCCTTGCATTCTATAGTGAACACTTGTACTCTAAATCATCATGCCTAATGATCATTTATGAATAATAGAAGGAATAATAATAAGAGAAGGAAATGCATTAAGTAGCTAAAACAAAGATTTATTTCAATTTCATTTGAAAGGAATTCTATTTATATACTGTTGCAAAGCACCTCAGGTCTCCTTTCCACCAAACAATGCATGCAGTCCGATTTCATCTTTTAAACTTCAGCAGTTTTCCTGTTTAAATGATCTGCCCTTCCCAACCATGCTTGGAAATTTTACTGCATGACTCTTCCTGAGTTGTCATTGTTAGGCATGTGTCTTAATTAATGTTCTTCCACATTGCACATGGGATTTTCCTGTCCTCATTTCATCACTTATTCTTTCTTTTTCCCTTTTTTTTTAATATATGAAGATTTCCACATACAGGGTTTTGGGTTTTTTTCAAGAAATCATGTGCACACATATGCATGCACACAGATACACTAACTTTATTCCAACCCTCTTTTATCATTAGAGTGTATTTCTTGCTGTATGTCTTTAACACTACAAGTAGCTCTGTTTTATTGGTACCATAGTTGTAAGTCAGTCTGTAATGTTTATTGTACTGCTCCTTGCTTATGTTTTATTTTTCTAAAATCTTTTTCTGATTGTTTTCAGCACTGTGTGCATGTGTATACAAAAGCTATAATTTTCTTTCGTGTTATGTCTCCTTCAGCACCCATATTTCGTGACCTAAAAGAAAAATTATTTTATTAATGCATCTCGAGAACACTGGGTAGCCCACTTTGTCTGTAGGCCTGTGATTAAAATTGCCTTTATTTTCCTGCAGCCAAGAAAGCAACAGTGAACTTACTGGGTGAAGAAAAGAAGAGCACTTAAACTGGATGAAGTTTCCCTACTGCCTCCTTTGTGAAGCTTGATGTTACTGGGAACTGTGGTATAAGTTTAATAATATTGCCTTGGAAACATTTTGATATATTAAAGGAATGTGTTGTAAGTTTACTTACTACTTTGCTGTGTCTGATAGAGAATATGCATTTTTATTTAAAAGCAATGCAGTGGGCAGCATCTGAAGCTTAATGAAAATATTTTATTCATCTTCATGCAGAAGAAATCTTTCAATAATCACTTTCTGCAGTAACATAAATAAAAAGTATATATCCCTCAGGCTCTGCACTTTAGTTGTCTCTTTGTCTATGAAATTACTCTTAACACTTTGACTGTGGTGCATCTGGTAGCACGAAGCTGTTTTATAAGGAAAATACTAATCTGAATGGATCTTCTCAAATATACAGGGAATTATTGTTAGAGGTGGCATAATGGATGTATTTCCCACCAGTAAAGCTGTAAATTACAAAATTACATGTTCCTGGCACCTGATTATAGAGATTATTCACTGTTGCATGTTTTGTTGTAACACAGTATTTGGCACCGTTGTTTGTATTCTTCAATGGATAAATACTAAATACAGGAAAGAATAACTTCATTGAAGTTATCAAGCTTAGTGTGAAGTAATTTGCTAGAAATGGATGCATTAAGTTGCAAAGCTTAGCACAAGATGATTAAAGTACAACTCCTTGCCTATTCTTATGAAATAAAGTTGTCCTCTGAAATTGTTAATAGAGCCCCTTTTCAGATCACACTCAAAAAACACAAACCACTTTTTGCTGAGGACTGATACCATTAAAAATAGTTTTTCCGGAATTCCCATTAAAATGTCAACTGCCTTAGGTGTGAGTCCTCAGAAATACATTATTAATGGGATGGACTACAACCCCCTGAGCTTTTTCTGCTTATGAGAATCTCCAGTCTCTTCTGACTGTACAAACAACAACTTTTCATGAGCACTGAAACTTCCTGAATACAGATGCTATTGTTGCTACTTGACATATTCCTAGCCAGTCAGTAAGAGTGCAACCAAAGTTGTTAAGAGAGTAAGGGGATTTTTTACAATCAGTATAAAAGAATATATATAAATATGTATTTTTTTTTAGATTTGCATCTTTACTCTTTACAGTGCAGGTTTTTTTCAACAATTCAGTGTGAATTACTGAAATCTCCCTGTTCTCATCTCCATCCTCATGTTTCTTGAAAGCCTACAGTACTGGTATGGGAGTTCTTAACTCACAGAACATGCAGAAGGGAAGCTTAAGCTTTTACTATGAGAAAAAGTGCTTTACAGTCCATGACCTTGAATTCAAAAGATTCAATCTTAAAATAAACTTTCAAAGACTTTTGGCTTTCTGCAACAAGTTGGTATAGCCAGAACTGCAAAATAGTGAAACACACAGTGCTACTCAGCAGGTCAGTTTTAACTTTGAGAGATATATTTTATAAGAAGGGATGTAAAACTGTCCTAAGAGAAAGCATTTTAAGCTTTAAGCTGGAAAACAGCCCTTAGGGCTTCCAACTTGGATAGGGAACCATGAGACCTGCTGTACCTCATGTTCTGTAGGACATCATGCAGTTTGCCATTTGAAGGAAAAAATATAAAATATCACAGCTAATCATTCCAAGACAACTTTTTGTTAGGAGGGGATATGCTGAAGAGGATAAAGTTTACAGCAAAGTTGTAGACATAAACACATAAAAAAGTGACTCACCATTTAACTGGCTTGATTTCTTATCTTCTTCTTTTGTAAACCCACTGAAATTTTCTGTAAGCCTTACTAAATCCTACTACTGTGTTTTAAACATGATCAGCTGTCAAGTAGCCATTGGAATTTAGTTTCATCTCTTGAAATAAGAAATAGATAAAAAGAAATTAAGATACTTAATAGTCTAGTTGATTTTGGTGCAAAGCACTATATAACTTACTTATCTAAAGCCTATGATAAATTTTAGACTTTACAAGCCTAATGAGGTCTGTAGTAGAGACAGGACTTACTTTTCATTTCTTATACTATTCAGCAGTTCTTCCACTGTTATTAATGGGGATAAAACATTCTAGATAAGTGTTAGGTAAGTGCTTAAACAGTCCCTTGCTTCTCTCTCAGAATTTAACTGGTTTTAAATCAACTTCTTGTCTTTACAACTTGACATTACCAGCATGTATATTTAGTGCTCTTTTGTCAGATTTCTACTTGAATTAGAAATGCAATCTGTTGTTAACAGAACTTGATCTTGCTTTTTTGCCTTGATGCAAGTAGAAATGACTGAATTTCTGCAGCAAGTTATCCTTTCCTGCAGCTCCTGCAATCCACTGGGCTGGCCCCGCAGATCAGTGCTTCTCTTTGTGTCTTCACAACATTTATGTGCAAATGTTGGTGCACAGATCTACTCCATGTCTATGCTGAAGTTGTAATGTGCTAAATAAAAATGGACACAAATAAAGAGATTCTTATGGGACTGGTATGATGCCTCAGTATTTCTTAAAAGCCTTATACCTCAACAGTGAAAACCTGATTACTTTAGGAAGGCAGAAGGTGTTTACAGGGGATTCACTTCTTTTTTCCCCCCAAAATTCATTACTGTGGAACTAGTAGAAACCTCTCTAAAAGCCCAAAGGAATTAATTCTGCTTCATGACAACCTTAGGCAGCAGTTTTAAAACATCAGGCCTTATCAAAAGAGTTTGGAAAGCAGGTCTCTTCCCAACAGTGAGCACCACAAGCAGCTGCCTCTTTCTATGCTTCATAGCCTGGTTTACCCAAGAAATCATCAAAGTTCAGTATTCTTTAGAAACGTAGAGAGGAAAAATTGTAAAATACCTGGATTTTGACATTTTTTCCTCACCCATTGGTTTCCTAGTGTTCCATAAATTACCTAAACAAACCATGCTGCACAGTTATTTATGGTGGTGGGCAGTGGTGGTGTTACACATAGAGTTCTTTCTGTTACCACTGTAAGTAGGACATTTATTCTGCTTTTCCAAGCTCAGCAGAAAGAAGAATAAGATCAGAAAAACATATAAGACCCCACAATGATAACATCACAACTAGTGATAATAAAATGAAAATTCTTCAAACCAAAGCAGGATAATTAACAAAGCATAGAAGTTCTTGTAAGTAGTCTAATACTTGTCAGGTCAAACGGTCACAACTTTTTCTAATTTTCTAGTCTTACCAAGTTGTTAAATATTTTTGAGAATCAACTAAAATGATTATGACTGATTCCTCTAGTCACCTCCCACTCCCAATTCCAATTCTTCCTCTTATGCAAAGGAGGAAGAATAGAGATGAAAAAAACCAAAACCACAAATCTTTGTAGGTCATGAGAGACTGACAGTATTTTCTGTAAACTGCACATCTGGCAAATATCATGAACATCAGTCTTGTCTTCTAGAGAATTTGTACATTCCAGCGTGATGGAAAAAAGCAGTTCTTGAGGAATAACAATGTAGGACCACTAAGGAAGCCCTTGGTCATGCAGCTTTTTGCAAATTAGGTTTCCTACTCATACATAAACTCTTAAGGCATTCTGGAGCAAAAAATCTTCAGATGACCACATGAACTCATGCTCTGGTCAAGGAAACATAACTGAACATCTTTGAATTCAGCATATTTTGGAATGGCATGTAGTTGATGCCTGCCGAGGCTATGGAATTCCACAAAACATTTTATTTTGTGTTACTGTGTCTTTGCAGGAGAAGAATTCTTTGAAGACTTCAATCAGACATGTCTGAAAAACAAAAAACTGCACCTAAAAGAAACCCCAACTCCTGATACAGAATGAGACACACATGCTGTTTCACAGGAAATAGCACTCCAGTGCAGGTTACGCAGTTCCTAGCAGGAATGTCCCCACTCTCTCCCAGGTCCAACACCACCACAGACTGTCAGTTTCCTCCCATCTCCCTTTCACAGCCTCTATAATACGTTCAATTCTCCCATCCTTGCAGGACCTTCAGCAAACAGTAGCTCATTTGGTAGCTGTTTTGCTAGAGCTAACCTGTACCTAATGTGCAACTGCATCTGTGCTGACTGAACACCCAACATATTAAACAGAAATTCTTGCCTTTCCCTGTCCCAGCTGGGACATCAAGAGTTTCTTCATTGGATTATGCCAACAACATAGTTTTATCTCTTAATTTGACCACTTAGCTTCATTACTTATGGGAACTTACTGTCTTTGAAACCCTCACTGTTTTCATCATGCCAACCAAATGACTCAATAGGCTAAAAGTTATAAAGCAATAGATGAAGAAAGTACTTGCTGGCGGTTGTTTGGTGTGATTCTGCTTTCTCAAGGAGAGTAGTTAAGATTTTCTTTTACTAGTTCTTTATTGGTTGCTCCCGGGTTTTGATTGTGCATATCTGTTTTGGCTTTCCCCTTTTCCTTTTCCCTTTGGGGAGGGGGGTGGTGTTTGGGATTCCTTTTACTATGTACATAGTATTCTAACTGTATATATAGATGCAAATACATATATATAGATATATATATATTTATACAGCTTTGGTTTAGTCATTTCGGCTTTTTGGTAGCTTTGCCCTTCTCCGTTTGCCTTGTGTTCATAAGCGGGCGAGAGGCTGCAAACTGTAGGTTTGAGCATTCGGCGGGAAAGCTGGATTCAAACCATCACAGTACTTGTATTAAGTTTTGGTTTTTTCCCCTCAGGAAAAGAACCTGTTTGAAAAACAAGGCTATTTTATCCTAAAAGGTAAAATAGCCCAATAAAGGCCAGTTTGTAACAAGAAGCAGCTAAATAACTGATATCCAGTGACAGAACATATGGGAATAATTCAAAGCTGTGTCAGCAGAGGTTCAGATTTGGCACTGGGAAGCACTTCTATACCAGGAGGGTGGTTGAACCCTGGAACAGGCTCCCTAGAGAGGTGGCTGATGCCCCAAACCTGTCAGTAGTAAGAGGCATTTGGACAATGCCCTTCATACAGTGCTTTAACTCTTGGTCAGCCCTGAAGTGATCAGTTGAACTGGATGATTGTTTTAGGTCCCTTCCAACTGAAATAGTGTATTCTTATTCCATTCCATCTGCAGCTACAGAGAAGGAAACAAGGGAGCCACAACATCTCTCATACTCTCAAGTACAGCACATACAAATATCCCACATGCTGCCCCAAAAGGGAGTTCTGGCTGTGTTAAGCACCTGCAGGGAACTGGATGTACACACAGGTAAGATTTTAAGAACAGCTCTTTTCTGTAGAGTTAGTCTTTTGAGACACTTACATCATGGCTGAAGGTTGAGAACTACATAGGATCACACATCACTGTCACTTACCAAGTTAAAACACATTTCAAAATAACCTTTCAAACTTTACTTTCTTTATATTAAGAATGGAATAATTATGGTTGTGCTTCTGCTACAGCAGCTACATGTCTGAAAGGATGAATTCTCATTTTTAATCATTTCTTCATTGGTTGCATGTATCTTCAGACCTCCCTAACTCTCATTGTCAAGATTCCCATACATTCCTGACACAGAAATTGTTATAAGGATTGTTACAAGGATTCTGACCTCACATGTCTATTTCAAATGTTTAACCTTTGTCTAGGTACCCAGAAAACTATGTAGGAAAATAACAAATCTATACTTTTAAATAACTAGTCTAGTATCTTCTAAAGGGACACTAGTTCAAAATCCATATTCTTCCTCTCTTGATGGAGAGTAAATCCCACTCATCGATGCATGCCTTTGTTAATACTGCCACCTACAGGAAACCACGGGCCACAGTGCCTTTTTAGTAATGACTGCAGCACAAGTAAATTGTCACAGAAAACTGTCAAAGCAAGGTAGGTGAAATAAGGAGATGTCCATTATCACCCAGTTTTTCCCTTTTTTTTTTTTTTTTAAAATTCATAGCATTGAGTCCAAAAGTTGCAGTATTTCTGCATTTTTACAGAAGTCTTGTCTGCACTTTCAGTCCCAGAATGGCCTATAAGTATCTGCCCTGCTCCCAGGGCAGGAACTGAGGGGTGAAATTGAGAGAAGAAGGGTGCTGAAGAAGGGGGCGGACCTGCAGAACAACTTGACTTACTATCTTGACCTGCTTGTTTTTAATCCCCTAAGGAACATATGCTACTCCCACATTAATGCAATTTGGGTGGGCTTAGGAGGGGGGAACTTGACCTTGGACACTATTGCTCAGGTTATCTACCCATGGATGTGAAACGTGTTGTGATTAAGCCAAGTGGTTAAAGCCTCTCTGGTATGGTGGGTGATGACTGAAATGTAAATATGGGGAGGCTGGGCAGTGTGATCACATCACACTCCCCCAAATCCACCAAGGCAAGTGCCATGTGCTCACAGCGGTGCGAGCAACCACTGGAAACAGCGGCTGAAAACAGCCTCGTGCTCCAGGACAGCACCCAGGGCACCATCTTGAGCCTGGAAGCCTTATGGAGACACAATATCCCAGAAAGAATCAAGTCAGACAACGGGGTTCATTTCCAAAACAACCCCAGACACTTGGGCCAAAGAGCATGGCAGTGAGTGGGAATATCACATTTCCCTGTCATGCAGTGGATGGCTAGAGACCACACTAAGAGCAATGAATGGTGGGACCTTCACACATTGGGATGCACATTTAACAAAGGCCACCTGGTTATTCAACAGTCAAGGATCTGCTAGTCAGGCTGGCCCTGCCCATCCTAAACTTGGGCGCACGTGGTGGGTTATACAGGAGGATGGAAAAGTCCGGTGTGTGTCTCAAAGCCAATGAATTAAACTGTATGATGTTTATTACTGTGTAACACTGTGAGTTACCCCTTCTGTGGTGGCTACATGCCCATCACCACACTGGGCACCTCATGGTGCCCATCTGCGACAGACTGAAGTTGGGGATCTGAACTTGACTCGCCTTTTGGTCATCAGCACTTCCCATCACCACACTAATGGACTTTGACGGACTCCCTACACCACACACCACCTTTCCTGCCTGAAACACTGTTCTGACAAATGGAGCCCAAGGTCACACACTAAATGAAATCAGTGGACTTTTATAGGGATGGTCCACAGACTATGGGAATATTATCTGTTTGTGTATATAAATCCAAAGGGAGGTAAGTGATGGGGCATTGGGAAGTGTGTGACCTGGCATTACATAAATTATATGGAATAAGGGGTGCCTACTGTTCTGGTTTCAGCTGTGACACACTGAATTTTCTCCCCAGCAACTGGTACAGTGCTGTGTTCTGTATTCAGTGAGGATAATACTGGTAACACGCTGATTGCTCCTAAGCAGTGCTTCCCTTAAGTCAAGGACTCTTCAGTGCCTCATGCTCTGCCAGTGAGAGGGTGTGGCAAGAAGCCAGTACAGGTGACCCACACTGGTCAAAGATCATCCATACCACAGGGGGTAATTGGCCAGGAGGGACTAATTACTGTTGGGGGATGGGCTGGGCATCAGTCAGCAGGTGGTGAGTGATTGTATTATGCATCACTGGTTTTTTAGAGTTTTTTCCCACCCTTTAAAGAACTGTATTAATGATATTTTTTATTATTATATTTTAATTACTATAATTAGTATAATTATATTTTGTTTTGTTTAAATTATTAAACTGCTCTTACCTACACCCATAAAGTTTTTCTTTCCTGATTATCCTCCCCTCTGTCCCATTGCAGGAGGGAGTGAGGGAGGGGCTGCTTGGTACTTAGTTGGCAGCTGGGGTTAAACCTTATCCAGCCTGGCCTTGAACACTTCCAGGGATGGGGCATCCACAAGGTGTATGGGCAATGTGTGCCTCACCATGCTCATAGTGAAGAATTTCTTCCTAATATGGAATAGTACAGAATTAATACTGCTTCACTAGTATAAATAAAAGGTTTACTATGGCAACCAGTTTTCAGGTATTTGGTCTGCGTAAGAATATTTATTTATTTTTCAAAAGCTGCATATTTCTTCTGGAAGGAATAATTCTCCTACCCACCCCACTTGATTATGTTCTTCCACTTTTAAAAGTGGCTGTTTAGCTCCGGACTTGCAGGTTGTGTGTTAGAACAGGTTTATTGTTACACAGATGCAAGGCAGCTAAATGCATTCCAGTTCAGATAAAGCAGGCAGTTCTATTCAACTTCCCCTCTTTATTTCTTGTTTGTATCTCCCACTTCAAAGCTGCAGCAACATGTCCATCTGCATTTGTTGTAGGTACAACTATGCAATGTTACAGTGATTCCAGCTGTGAGCTCACTTCTTTTTCTTCCCTTTACCTTTCTTGCCTCCCTCTCCTTGCTGAAGGCTTTGATCACTACCTCCCATCTTCTGAGTTCTTGTTTTCAGTTTGGGAATGGTTTCTGCAGCATACAGCATCACTGACTTACCTAAAAATACAGGGAGAGATCAATGTATGCCTCACACGTTAAGAACAGCAGCATTTTCAAACTTGAAAACTTCGGCCCCACTTCAGATTTCACTTAAACTGTGTATAAAGCCCACGAGTTCTGCTTCCTTCCCCCGTGTACCAAGCAGCTTGTGAAAAATTCTTGGAGGGGGAAAAGAAAGTGCAGAACTGAGAAATACCCCAACAGGCTGGAACAGGCACATAACCTGACAACCTCCAATGTACCTACAACTTTCCTGCTACTCTTGTGCTTCACTTCTTACTGGCCCAGAATACTTGGGACAGAACGATCAGGCAAAAGCTACAAGCACTTCTAGAAAGGCACTGCTGCCTCCCAGGAAAGAATATGGTTTTTAAATCACCTCCTTTGGATTATCAGCACTCTTATGCTACTCTAGATTCAGTAGTAGTCTTGCTCTTTCCTTAAGACACATAGTGCTTCCCTTTCACATATGGATTCATTTTCAGGAAAAATGCAAAATACTGCATTATTTGTCATTCAAGGTGAACTATTTCTATTAATTAGTTAAGGGCACTGCTTCATTATTAATTTACGAAATCTCAACTGAACTCACTACTGTATTTTATCAATTTGGCATCCATGCTGATGCCTAGCTGGTGTATGCAACCTAAGAAAAAAGGTGGAATTTAGCCATTAAAACACCAAATACTCAGTTTTAAATGTTAACAAAACAGTAAGCCAAAACTGAATAGATGCTTTGTCCCACACAGCAATCACACAACATTCCACGTAGTCCCCTGCTATGACACTGCTGCAGAAACTTCAGGATCAAGTGCAACAACATTTTACAAACTCTCCTGCACATCCACAGTACAACTTGATTTAGCTGACTTACACAGGCAAAAAGATTTAATGTAGAGTTGTAGGATCTATAATAGTTAAAACTAATTAAATTAACTGGCAACATAAAATAAAGTCTTTCTGGTTTTATTAACAGAAGAAGTGCCTAAACCCAGGTGCTCTACTCACGTGTTGGAAACTGAGGTAAACATGGGTTGCCATCATCTTGTTTGAGCTGGATTCGTACTCTCCCTCTGTACTGCACGTCTCTGTTCCACTCTCTAGGATACATCTTATTTTTCTGTCATGCAAAAGGAGAAACTTACTATAATGAACAGTGGAAAATGGAACTGTTTCAGAGGCATTGCTGCAACCAATGCAAACTGGTGCCAAGCAGTTCTGAATAAACTGCTACAGTGACTGCTCTACTTCCCCAGAAGTCTGGACCGCAGGAATACAGGTTTTTGTTTCACCTGCACAGCCACAAACCCCTTTGGACACTTAGAAATAGCAAGTCACAGGTCACAGTCACTGCTTTTGGACAGTCACAGCCTGCATTCTTGATGAAAGACCACAGGTCTCTCAGTGGTACTGGTTGTTTCACAGTGCACTGTTCAACTGCTTCTGAAAAGCGAAGTGGTTTTGTACCGGTTTTTGGATACCAGTAATACTCCTAGACTCTTCTTAGAAAATTCAACAGTTTTAAATGAATAATTACTTCAGGAAACAACCTGTGAAGTTATCTCTCTAGAAATCCAGACTCATTCCCTAAGAACAATCAACTATTTGCATGTATTGCAATAAAAAACTAACATTCTCTGGCTAAAATGTAACTCCAAATAGTTATGAAGACTCCAAGCATCAGAATCCTATTCCTATACAACACAGTCATTGCAAAGGTAACCACCTTTCTTTAAAAACATGCCTTTTTAAAAGCTTAATTTGCAGAGTTGCAGCTTGCAAAATTAGTTTTTATTCTGACACACTTTCAAGCACCCAGTATAGTCTTTTCAGAAGGACAGTAAAACAGAACTAATCTTTCCATAAGCTTAAAAGTGACATTATCTAAGAAATCTGAGATATTTCTAACTTTCATCAGTTTTCCAACATTTACTTCATGATTATGGTCAGTTATCATTCAAAGCAAGCAAAGCTAGTAACAAAACTTCCCAACTGCAAGTTATCGTGTCTATAAGGAAATACATAATGAAAGAACAGAGATATATGCCAAGTTTGTCTGTTTTAGTGTATTTTGTCTTTTGGGGGGGGGGAGCTTTTTTTTAAAATTACCTCTAATAACACATTGAATCCAACTGCTGCACATACATCTTGGATTTCTGTAGATGTGGGATTTTCAACAGCCTGTTGAAACAATGTGTTACAATTAATTAGTTTTCAACAATGATCTGCCTACATAACAATAGTTATTAGTTTCTCATCCTATACTCTATAACTAGAAAAAGCAGATGGGGACAGAGAAGGTACTTCAAATACTGACATCCGTCAGTGCTTCTGTGGTCTAGAAAACATTAAAAAAGAGAGAGAGAGAAGACATCGGGAAACAGAAAACATGAAACAGGATTAATTAGGACAGGGAAGAAAGCAAAAGAATTGCTTAGGAAAAGTAATTTAAATTAATTAACAGTTACTGTATGTACAAAGATACCAAAAGCTGGGAATCAGCAACAGCAAACTCATAGTAAGGATTGAAGGAGGAAAGAACAGAAAATTTCTAGATCTTTGATTGGTAACTTGCACGCTCAAGAAAGATTTTATTTTTAGCTATTATCAGAAAACTCCACAACCCTAAGCAGTGAGAAAAGCCCTTTATATTCCCAGCATTGCTTGTTAAAATTATTATAAAGCAGTGAAATGATCAAAAACTATTTCCGGATAGATTAAAAGCAACAATAAGTACCAAGTTTATGTGCCATACGCATTTCAAGTTCTAACTTGGAAAGGAGCAAATGGGACAGGACACAGAGTACAGGCATATATAGTTAGTCTCTGAAAAACAATCATTAGCTAACTATTGTTTTCGGCATTGCTTTCAAATTTGGCAAACTACTTTTATCAGAAGTAGAGTCCATTAAGCTCCTCATTCACCTGTTTGCCCAAGGTGCCGCTGACATTGAAAGCAGACACTTCAACACAGCGCTCTTCTACTTAACTCACATGCTGGCACCAGGCTATCTTCAAATACAGTGTAATTTCCAGTTACTGAACTACTTGCCATGGGGGATTGGAAAGATCAGAGATATATTTTCCAGCTCTCTACACAGTACACTGCATAGCAAAAAAAACCACCTTTTCCCTGCCACCCACAAAATTACTTTGTCTATAGGAATCCTCCTTCCTTCTGCTATTGTCTTCTTGTTATTCAAATATGCTGGATAAATGCAGATGAATCTAGGAAGAAAAAACAGTGAGCTTAAGTAAATGACATCAACTCCTTCATTATTCATGCAATATTTTCCTAGTAAAAACAAAAAATAAATCCTCATGGCTGCAACACAGCAGTTCTCATAAGAACAACCATTTATTTTCCCTAGACTGATTCATAAAATGTTGCAAAATCGCACTTGGAGTTATCACAGGCACTGCAGGACCATTTGACTGAGGTGCTCCTTGCATGACACCACTTTTTGGGGCACTGTGTGTACAAGGGACAGCACTACCTGTCACAAGAAAAAAAAAAGAGGCTGAAACAGGACGTTTTGACCTATTTCTCACACTCCTGAAACCTGACAGGGTATACACATCTTTCCCCAAAAAGAATTAAAGAATGTTTCCTGAAATAGTTTTACTACAGTAATAGTTAGCTAAGTTCCTGATAGAAGGAAGAAGCAGGTCTTGTTTCTGCTACAGTTCTGTCTTTCTGTGTGCTTTTTGGTGGTGTTTTTTTTCTTTTGTGTTTTGGTTTTGATTTTTTGTTTGGTTGGTTTTCGGAGTTTGTTATTTTTTGGTTTGGTTTTGTTGTTGTTTTTGTTTATTCATACACAGATCAACCCAGGTTTGGGGCAAATTTATAAAGCCACCAAGAACTGTGCTTAGGAACTTGATCAAGATTTTGCAGTGGATTTAAACCTGTGAAGCACATACAGGGGATGAGACTGACAGAACCTCAATTACACCTATTAGACAACTAAAACGCCACCTAGGTGAGACCACGAAGTGGAAGAACGCCTGCATTTATTTGGATAAGGACCTATGAGAGCATAAGGAAATAAGGAAAAGTGAGTAAATCGTTAGATGTTCACATAGCTGGAGAACGACAAGGATTCTCGCTGTCTCCCAGGAAACGCTCCTTGCTGCCTCTAAAACCAGCCCAAATCACCTC
>VZRE01010473.1:0-70197 GCA_013396775.1 Cephalopterus ornatus | reverse complement strand
GGGAGGGATTGGGGGGTTTGGTGGGTTTTTCTGTTTGTTTGTTTGGGCTTTTTTTGGTGTTGCCAAGGCATAAGATTCTTAGATGAAGTAAGGCAGTGGGGTACAGACCCCACAGCTTCAGACTGCAGTTCTCCTCCAACGACATAAATGTGAGTTAGTTTGAGGTTTTGGTTGTGGATCTTCCACATAATTTTCAATAAATGAATAAAAATGCAAGGCAGCATATGTGAGGTCGAAGATCCACACAACCAAACATCTCCTGTCTCTTTATGTCCAGTAACAAAAACTAAGGAAACAGGGAAATAATGGAATACAAAGATCCAGTGTTCATTTGTTTAGAGATTCTGTAACCTATGAGTTGCATCATTTTTGGTGGACACCAGCAAACCAAGTAAGAACAGGTATTCATGAAATACTCTGATTTTGGGACAGATGTGTTGAATATGTATGCATGTAATCAGTGTCATAAAAGTAATTACCATACCATAAAAACAGTTTGATTAAATGGAAAACTAGGCTTTCTTTCCTCTTTCCTCAGAAGTTTGGAGGCTGAGTTATAAAGACTATTTATGATTTGCATCAAGGTGTCATTTCATTTAGGCTTTGCACTTATGGGGAAAAAATGAGAATTATAGACTACAGTCATCAGAGTATCTGTGTTTGAATAGAGCTCAGGTTGCTGCAGGAGAGAGCAGAATATTGCCTAGCTGATTCCTGCTGTATCCCTCAAAAGATAAACTCTTAATCAGATCCTTCATTAGCATAAAGTGTGGAAAAAACGGTTCGTGTTAGGGATTACTTAGTAAATGTAGTTAGTGGGAGAAATTATGCATTGAAGAAAATACAAAATCCCTCAAATTAATCTTTGAAATACATGGAGTTTGACTCTCCTCTCCCTTAACACTGGGATAATTGAAGAATAATTCCATTTCAGTGACTTAGAGCACTAGTGTGGTTGGAGAGGAAATTGAGTTTGCCTGCTTTCCCAGGATTTTAAAAGTCTTACATTTTTAAAGCAGAATTGTTTATCCTAAAATATGTACTTGTACCTTCAGAGAAAGAATTGTATCATGTATCACAGAGTAGAATCCTTTGACACTTGCTCTCCAATTGTTTAAACCCAGACTGGAATCTTCATGCTATCATGGGGATTCAATACTGGTTGGCTTAACTTTGCCACTGGCTTTAGTATTTGCAGTTTTAAAAAAGCCGGACTGGGTAATAATTGTTAATTGTTTGGTGAATCTCTGAAATATACCTTGGTTTATGTTGTCACTTTTATAATGTTAAATTCTTCATGCGTGAAGATTAAAATGTCAGCTATTTCATTATTATAGGCAGGGAGAGGAGGATTCCTACTGAATTTATAAGTCTGTCTTTTAATTTTTTAGTGGACTTCCCTAACATTCCTTGAAGCAATATCTTGACATATGGTTGTGCTGTCAATACAGTTAGTTGACTGAAATGTTTTTATGTCTGCCCATGGGTCTTTGTTTTCTGGCAAACCCATGTCATATTTCCTTTCTAGTGATTTCTTTCCTATGTGCAACTTAAGTATAAGTAAGGAAGTGTGTTCCATTGGTGGCCTAAGGTGTCATCAAGCCCATTAATGTTCAAAACCAGAAGAGACATATTGGATTTTCTTAGAATTTTCTAATTAGTTGTATACCTAGGAGGATGTAACTGAGGAGGAAAATGCAGGAGGCATGCTGAAGTAAGCATGTATTATTTCATTATCATTTCTGGTCAGAAGGTTATTGCACTGTCATTACCACAGACAATAGAATCTGCATGTGAATTGTTGATGAATAATTACCATTTTATGAAAGCAAATTGTTGTTGGTGACAGCTTCAATGTGAGCTGTCTTTGTATGCTTGGAGAGCTTGGGCCTTGTGCTTGTTTGGGTTAGCACACTAATCCCTGCTTCCAGATATCCTGTAATGAAGAAGTAATCCTCTGGTGTAACTCAGCATTCACTGTTCTCAAGAGAAGAATTATATTGAACAAAAAGAATTTCCTTGCCCCTCCCCTTGCTTGTGGGCAAAGAACAACATGGTTCAGATATAGAAAGTAGTTAAATCTTTTGTTGAGCAAATCATGTATGCAGATGTGCACATAAGTTTCCTCTCTGTTTAAAGCTGATACTGCTAAATTTTTTTCCCTGTTTTTTAAATTATTGCCTATTTTGTCACTCTTGAAAGTGTCAGATTGGTGCTTATTTACACTGGGGTTCATTCACACACTGTTTTGAGGCTTCTTGTACCTGACATTGTTGGAAAGGGGAAGCAAACCTTGAAAAAAAAGTTTAAATTGTTTTTACAGATTAGCACTGGAGAATATGATGCCTCCCTTCAGTCAGCTTTTGACTGTGTAGAGTTGGTGGGTGCATACTGGTAGACTAGAATGCAACAATAATTTGACGCTGCTTGATTCTTGGAGGAAAGCCCAGAGAGATACCTGTATGATCAGTCATGGACTGAGCCACAGGTGCTCCTCAGATGTCCTTGCCCCTCAAGCTCTCGCTTAGCTTGGAATGCATCACTGTGTGTAGGCTTGGGCCATGCTGTATTGCTGTCTGGAGCAGGAGGGGATGGGGCTGCAGTCTAGCTGGGTCAAGTATGGACAGTTTAGAGCAGATGGCCGAAGCTCTGCTCATCCACAGCTGATTTTGGGTGGTTTCAATATGAACGGTGGCCAGGCTAGCCTTTGTGACTGTGATGGAAATTCACAGTGTGCTTATGCTCCATTCTTAAACCATCTCTTTGGCATAACAGGATAGACTGTGTAATCTCACACACCTGGAAATAGCTCTGTAACCTAGTGTTTGTTATCCTGTGAAAATTCTGAATGTAACTCGTATGGAGTTTTGTAGTTGAATACATCTAGGGTATATATGGGATCAATGAGCAGTTCAGGAACTCAGACTTGAAGAAAATTCTACATAAAAAGCTGAGATAGGATATAGTTCAACTTCCTGTAAAGGCAGTGATAAGCATTTGAAGCATTCAAAAAGAATCAAGACGTTTGGGAAAACATGTTTTTCTTAGTAGAGACATTAATAACAATGTTAACAGTGTTATTTATCTCCTGCTGCTTCAGTGGAAAGAGCAAATTGTAAGTGTGATTTCAGAATTAATAATTTTCTTCAAAGCCAGACTGATTCAAAGCCCAAAGCAAATTACTGGGTTTGTTGTTAAAAATGCTCACGTCAGAGAATGGGTGATTATTTTTACCCCAGAATTCTCAAAACAGAAACAGAAAATTGCTGCTGTTTCTTTATCTAAGCTGAGGTTGCAAGAAAGAGAGAAGTTAGGTGGGAGGTTTGTTGGTTTGTGGTGGAGTTTTTTTGGAATGAAGCCCTTACTTTAGATGTCATTTTATATGCCACACAAGGACTAGAAGAAACTAATTTACTTCAACTGGCATGTGGAGGGCAGCTTTGTCATACAGCAGGTCCCCTGTGATGCTTAATTTTCACTCTTTCCTGTATCTTTTTGGATGCACTTCATCACTTTGTGCTGCATACAGTTTTAAAAAGGATGCACAGAGACTTCCACAAAGTGCCATATGGAAGTGTTTCAGAGATTCCAGAGTAATAACTCTGATACTTTGCCATTTGGGAGGTGATCATCTGAAGCATGAAAGAATATTTCAGAGGGATATAATGTCCAAGGTGGGGGGTTTCTTCACAGAAGAGATTAAAGAAGCAGTAACAGACCAAGAGGAATGTCTTGCATTGGAAGAACGAATGAAATATAGGAAAGGGATTTTTTTTCCAAATGCTTTTCTGAAAGTCCTAAAACAAAAATGAAAAAATCTGAGATGAATTTCATTGGATTTTTCTTCCCTATTTCCTTCCTTTTATCCTTTGTTTTGTATTTTTATCCTTTACTGCATAGGCATTTTCATTGTCTTCTTAAAACTGTGTTTAAAATACAAATTTGTGAATTGAATTTACAGCATACAAAACTGCCTCTTAACAGTACGCCACTCAGTTGCTTTCTTCAAAATAAATCTGCAAAGTTTTCTGAAAAGCAAGCAAAAGTATTTTCTTTGGAAAAGAACCATGTTCCTTTTGGAAAGAGTGAGTTTTTTTAAGGTATATTCCATAAAATTTGGCTTATAACAATAAATTCTCTCATGACAGAGTCAGAGTATCTTATCACCTAACTTGAAAACAGACAGAACTGATCTGATATCTACCAAAGAAGAGACTGATGCTGATAGAATCTCTGAACTCCAGGAAATAAAGCTCAGTAGGAGAGAGTAGGTCCAGAAGCAGAGCACACCTAATTATGTAAGGAAGAAGGCACTTGAGGGTGTTTGTGGTTGTACAGTTCTTTATACCATTCAGAGCTACATCAAATGGTACAAACTGATTGTACTGAAGGGAAATTATGACAGCCTGACTTGCAATCTGCAAGAGAAAATGCGGCCATTTTGTTGGCAGTAAAATTAATGGAGTGAGAGCTTTTTTGGCTGGGTTTCAGCGTTAATATTATGTAACTTTCTCAGAATAATGAACTTTTCATTAGGAGTTACGTTTTTCAGCACAAGTGTCCTTGAGTTCTGTTTCAAGTGGTAATCTGATCAATCAAATCTTCACTTTAGCAGCACTTATTGATTAGTCACTCCCCTATTTCACACATCATCCTTGTGAAATAGATTAAAATGATTGTGGTTGTTTCCTGAAGAGTAGAATTCAAGGCAGAGAACAAAAAGACCCTATTTCCCCAAATCCCTGCCTTTGAAGACATCTCCTGAATTTTTTTAAGGCTTGTGTAAATGAGTGCAAAAGTTTCAGGGAGCAGTTGC
Organism: Cephalopterus ornatus; assembly: GCA_013396775.1. Taxonomy (NCBI): domain Eukaryota; kingdom Metazoa; phylum Chordata; class Aves; order Passeriformes; family Cotingidae; genus Cephalopterus; species Cephalopterus ornatus. The sequence continues at coordinate 65,381 of VZRE01010473.1, read as the reverse complement.
TTTGTTTAATTGCTTCGTTGTTTGTGCCTCATACATTTTAGCATATTTAGTATATGGATCATATATCATCATAACGTGTAAATCAAAGACAGGGAGGTTTTGCTGGCTTATGTTAGGTTGTTACTACTAATCTGTATGCATTAAACTTCTGTGTAGTCTTGAATGGCAAGGGTTTAGTCTGAGCTAATTTCTTACACTTCTGAATCAAGAATGTCTTCATGAGGTCTGCACAGGTTTTGTCAGTGAAAATCTGGTGTGTCTTCTGAGACTGGAGTTTCTTTTCAAGATGATTAGTCATGGACTTAATATCAGTCCCCAGACAATCACTGTAGATAAGTGCACAAAATCTGGTAGGCATTAGCTCACACCTTTTAAGAACTCTGTAGTTCTTTAAGTGGAGAATGCTTGTATCCTAGGTGACTCTGGATGTATGAGGTAGAAAAAAAGTAATGTAAAACAGTAAAGCAACACACCTGAAAAAATATGCTAGGTGAAGGGTTAATATCCTGAACTCCTTTATACCATGTTTTCCTTTGCTCAAAGCTTGTCCGCCAGGAACATACAAGCCTGAAGGTTCACCAGGTGGAATTGGCACTTGCATCTCATGTCCCGATGAGAATCATACTTCTCCACCAGGGAGTACCTCCATTGAGGACTGTACATGCCGTGAGGGATATCGTGCTGTAGGACAAACCTGTGAAGGTAAGTGTTGCCACTCAGGAGCGGAATAGTCCTCGAATGCACAATGCAGTGCTGGGACAATTTTATTATGTGGTTTTGCTCCATGAAGGACATGTCAAATTGCAAATTTCCTCTGTCATTCCAAAACAGCAACAATTCCAAGCCACAGTTTGAGTTAGAAATTTTAAAAGGTTGTTTTCCTTCAGTAGCCTGTTGCATTCTGGCTGGTATCATAACTCTGTTGTGGTTGTTTATTTGTTTAGTTGTTCACTGCCCTGAACTGAAGCCCCCTGAAAATGGTTACTTTGTCCAGAATGTCTGCAACAATTACTTCAATGCTGCATGTGGGATCCGATGCAAAGCAGGATTTGATCTTGTGGGAAGTAGCATCCGACTTTGTCAGCCAAATGGACAGTGGTCTGGATCAGAGGCTACTTGTAGAGGTATGAACGTCATGTGTTTGAAAAGTATTTTTCTGTTGGTTTAGTTTGTTCTTAACAGTGGTTTTCTCTACTCCCGACGTAGTTGGGTGTGCAGATCTGATCCTGTTACCACTTGGGTAAAAAAACATTCCAAATGTAAAATCGCACTCCAATCACTCCATTTCCCCTCCTTCCTAAAACGGAAGAAGGACACCTGCAATAGAAAATGCAGAGCAGGATTTACTAGGCAGACAATCTTTTACACGTGAATCCACACTGTCTGTCTTACACACCTCGTCACCTCTCTCCACTTAATTTCTATGAATTTTATATCTACATTATGTAAACCCAGCAAACATACCAAGTATTTAAATATGTAACCATATTTAGACCTTGCCACATGGCTGTTTTAGAGCATCCACCAGACTCTTGGCATAGACTGGCGCTGGTGTTGGGAGACATTAGCCATGGAAGAATTCCATTTTGCTTTCTTACAGTTTCTTCTTATGAAAAATAGGAAAGCTGGGGCCTTGAGCATAGTTTTCAGAAGAATTTTGAGTGAAATTTCACTAGGGAACAATTGACAGGATCCTAGAAGTTCAGTCTAAAACAATGTCAGCTGGAAAAGAAATAAACAGAAGGTTTGAAAGGGAGAAGACGTAGGAAGGAGCATCCTGAGAAACATTATTTCTGGATTTTCTGATAGGAACTGAGTTTTGTTTTGCTATCACTTGTCTCTGCATGAGGTTGGGTTCTTGATGATTTAGAACAGAATCTACAATCCCATATATGTATGTCTGTCTGGTTTGTCTTCCAAGGAGAACCTGAAAAAAATGGGTAGCAGCCCTTATGTCCTCAACAGCTACAGGATGTAGTCCAGCATTTTTATCTTGACTTGGATATACTTAACATTAGTATGCTGCACAGGAAGCTAGTAAATACAAAGTCACGAGCTCATTCTGTAACTCTTGCCCTGGCCCTGTGTTTGGGGAAAAAGGCAGGGTAGATCCTTGGAGGAATTCGCACTTCATGCCAGTACAGCAAACACTGCAGCCCTTAAAGAAACAGCAAGTCATGGTTCCGAAAGGGGGGATCAGAGCTAGAGAACAGTTTCTCAGGACATTCTTCCCATAGCCGTTCGCTTCTACTTAGATTTTAGAACTCTTCTTCAGATAATCCTAGAAAACTTAGTTTTCCCTTTTAGCTTCCAGTGACAGAAGGCAGGAAGGAGAAGTTTTCAATAGAAAATAAATTGTTGTCCAGTACCATGAGGGTGTCTTGAGAAGGACTTAGAGCTGTGGACTTTCTAGCAGTCCAAACATAAACTGAACATGCATACTACTTCAGGTAGACTGGGATACTAGGAGAGAGCACCCACCTGTCAAAGTTTCTGTCAGACAATACGTGTGTAACAAAAAATCTGGGGAAAGCTGCAGTCAGCCACAAAGAAAGGATTCTTCATCTTACATTCTACAGAGAAGTGGAAGATTCTAGTACTTGAAAATCTTGCCGGAGCATTTAACGAAATTCACCTATTTGATGTTGGGGTGTGATCTTCCTTTAATAGGGAATTTGGAAGATGGGGGAAAAGTCTGCATTGAGATCCTGTCTTGATATTAAGTTAATATCCTTTGAATCATTGAAAGGATAAATTTTTGCTTTTTATATGTCGTTGTCCATCATACTGAAGAATTCCAATAAAAAAAAAATTAAGATATCCCACTGTTACATGTGCTGGATCTGCTAGTCTTGATTCACTCAGACTATGAAAGGGAGCAAGATCAAAGGCACGGTTTATAGCTGTCTTGTTAATCCCAGGAGTATTTTATCACATAAATTAGGAAGGGAGAGTGAAGGAAAATCCCTTTGCAGTGCTTTGGATTTTGACATTAAATACTCCTCAGTTCTTCTGCTAGCTAAAATCTGCTGTGCTATTGGAAAGTGATTAATGCAGTCATGTCATGCAATTAAGGGTGACCCATGAAAAGAACAACTACAAAGCGTGTATTTAATCCAGCAAAATGTATTAGGAGAAAACCCAGAGCAAGCAGAATATACTGTTATTGGTTTTGTTGTTTTCACTGCCTTTATGGGAATATTTCTTGGTCGTGGAAAATGTCTTATTGATAAAGAGGATGGGTTGGTGTTTAGTGCTTGGAAGCATTACCAAAATGACATGGGCTCAGTTACAGGTTTCTGCCAGAGCTGTGCTGAGGCACTGAGTAAGCATAAACATTGAAACAATTGAGGAGGCAAGAGCACTACAGCTGTGTAGTCCTTCCAGAAGAAATGGCTAGACTTACCTGGTAGTGGAAGGGAATGCCTTCTTTGTAGGCACAGATCCTCCTCAGTGCTCTTAATTCATTCAAGCTTCCTCAGTAGTGGAGTTTGGTAGCATTTCCTCCTTTTATTGCGGATTAGGTATTAAAGACGTCTGTAGAAACCTTAAAAGAGAAAGCATACTTTCTTGTGTATAAAGCACGTAAAAATGTTTTTCTTACACCCTTTACCAAAGTTAAGATACAGCATATTATGAAGCTTCTCTGAAGCTCAGAGCGTCTCTCACAAGGTGGGCATTTCAAGACCTTTTTCTAACTCTTGAATGAATTCCCTAGAGGACGCCCAGGTACGTGCAAGCACAAAAGTAGTAGTACTTTACTTTAAGAGAGTTAGTGTGAGTAAACACGACACAGTGGTAATGTAAAGATATAATGGGTGCATCTGAATGCCTTTTTTCCCTTCTTTCTTATCATATATCCTCTAGATTTTGCTACAGACTTTTTTTTCCACTCAGGTGCCACTACAGCTGTTTTCAAAAGAGACATTTTTTAATGTGTGTTGTTTGTAGCTTTCAGAGGCTACTAAAACTATGATGTAGTTACTGGCATTCATATAGCTGGCTTTCATTTGAAGGAGCACTCAGGCTATATGCCCATTTATTAGCTTGAGGGTGTTATAGTGGTGTCCTCTTGAAGGCATTTTTCTGTTTCATCAATGTGCAGAGTACATAATTACTGGGAAGAGGAGAGGTTGCCAAGGTAGCTTACCTTTGGGTGCATTTGTAGAGACCATGTTTTGTCTCCTGCCTGGTAGCAGCAAGCATGGGTTAATTGGTAAAATCAGCTTCCCAAATCACAGCAGAGTTGTCCAGCTCTCTGAAACCACCCATCACCTGAGCTTGCCCTTCTGCCAGCAAGGTCAATAGAAGCCATGGAAAACAATCAAGTGAGAACAGAGTTCCTCTTGTGAGGAAAGGGTGAGAGGCTGAGGGAGCTGTACCTCTTTAGCCTGGAGAAGACTGAGAGCTCATCTTGTCAAAGTATATAAGTATCTGGAATCAGGTTCTTCTCAGTGGTGCCAAGGAATAGGACAAGAGGCAATAGGAAGAAACTGATGCACAAGAAGTTCCACCTGAGTATGAGGAAGAATTTCTTTACTGTGAGTATGACTTGAGCACTGTAACAGGCTGCCCAGAGAGATTGTGCAGTGCCCCTCACTGGAGATATTCAACAGCCATCTGGACATGATCCTGTACAACGTGCTCTAGGATGACCCTGGTAGAGCAGGGAGGTCAGACTAGATGTGCTCCAGTGGTCCCTCCAAACCTTAGCCATTCTGGTATTCTGTGAGTTTAGGGATCTGCAGTCTTCTTGACTATATTTTTGAGCAGTCACACAGTTTGCCCTTGCGTGTTTTTCTCCCTTTAAGAACTTATGAACATACTGAGCAGTATCTGCCAACTTCAGCTGAGAGCAGAGTTTTCAACTATAGCTTTCTACTAATTTTGGAAAATCAGTAGCTGGTTATTGATGTATCATCATCGCATAATCATGCCCAAATAGTAGGTGTGCACAGCTTAGCTGTCTGAGGGACCCAGGGGCCAGGCAGGGTGTGTAGATCAGAGTCTTGTCCAGCAGGGAGCAAGGGGACAAATGCTGGAGTATGAGATCCTAGATGAAAAGGAGGAGGCAGTGCAAAGGAAAGAGGTTGAGGTTATGACACTGAAACAAAGAACATAAGTCCAGGTTATACTACAATCATTCAGCTATTTTTTGATCAATCTTAATTACAGTGTAGCTTTGTGCTAAATTGCAGCATCAGAATTCAGTAGTAAACACGTAAAACAACCTGAGGATCGCATTCTGTGCCCTACTTCCTTTTCTACACACACATATTGCACAGGACTGCATTCTCCTTGGCATCACACTACTTTCAGTGTTTGCAAGACATTACAGGAGAAAAGCCTCTGTGCTGAGCAGCAGAGAAGACTGTCTCTGTGCTTGACACCTGAAAGGGTCTCTTCTGTCTCAGCAACAGCCTGATTTGTTGCTTTTCATCTCTCATGGACCTAGTGTATATAAATGGCTTGCATTCCTTCTTCCTCTGTCTCCTCCAGCATGATGAGTGTCTTCTCTTCTGATTTGCAGAGATTTACATGTGCCTGTGTCTATCAATACACTCCTGGAGAGCCTGAGAATGTTCCTGGGCACTGGGACACTGTCATACGACCTGTTAATAAATTCTTAGTTTCTTCCCTGGTGTGCAGTCAGCCCATACCAGTCTGCCAGATGGAAATCCTCCAAAGAACTCTCAGACATTGTTGGAGACTAGAAACTTCCAGAGACACAGACTTTTCCACAGGATTCCATTTGACTGCAGCTGTCCCGTTTTGGAGGCCGATAGACATTACTAGCACAGCACTGTATTCCAAATGCACAGTTGGTTTGTTAGCCTGGACTTTGTGTCAGAACTTTGATGAGCTTGGAGGTGTGTGCCGAATCTCATATATTCTACGTAAGACTGTTTCAGGGAGACAAAGGCACCAAACCTTTGAAAAAATCCACTCTGTTCTAGCTCTATTCCCTAAGTTATTATGAACTACTGTAACTAGTGTACAAGCCAGTACTTTTTCACCCCTAAAAACCTGGGCAAACTAGGGTAATTCCAGTTATTCTCAGTGCTGCAGAGTGAACTGGTGGGTTTTTTCTTTTTGCAGTTCGAACATGTCCCAGACTTCGGTCTCCTGAAAACGGACACATCAATTGTTCAACGGCTGATATCTCCTACAAGACAGTATGTTTTGTGACCTGCAATGAGGGCTATGAAATTGAAGGAAACAGCAAACTCACCTGCCAGGGAACCTCCCAGTGGGATTCAAAGGACCCGAAGTGTGTGGGTAGGTATCTGATCTAACTCTGTCCATGTCAGAGTGCAGCCTTTTCTGACATACTATCATGGGTGAGAAATTCTCTATATTTTGATAGTTAGTGAAGCTAGGATAGGAAGGAGAATTTGTTCATGGATGTTTTATACAGGTCTTCTAAGTTGGGGAAGGACAAAGGCATTTGTAAATGAAGAAAGTGGACAGATTGTCATTTAAATCCAGCATGGACTGGTGATAACTGAAAGGTTGTTGTTGTTGTTAGTGTAAAGGAACCGTCACACAATGTGTTGCAGGAAACATAAATTATAAGTTTATACTGTGAACAAATAGGGGTTTGAGTTACCATCTTAAAGCTGAAGTTGACCTCCAAACAAGGCCCAGTTTATGTTAGCCAGGCACATTAGTTAGCACACACAGTGCAGAGTAAAGGTGTGGTGGTTGTCACTTTTGCTAAACTCCTAGCAGGAAATAAGTGTTTTGTCGAGTTAGGAACTAAGCACCTCTAAGTCAGGATTCAGAGGTCCCACCAGTTGTGCAGAGGTAGATAAGCATATATTGCTGTTCTAGAAATAAAGGACTGTAGACAGAAGTACACATTTAGTCTAGGGACAGGTATTAAATTAACTTAGAAAAACAAGATAATGAAATACAGTTGAAACACCTTCAAGGGAAGACCAAAAAAAAAAAAAAAAAGGCACAGGCTGAAAGTCCAGTAATTCAGAAGGTGATCCAGTGCTGACTAGTCAGGATGTACTAGTTGTAATACGTGTCACCTGTATCCAGTAAGTGTGATGCTGGGAGAGTGACCTGGCTTGAACATGTGCCTAATTTTTTACAGGGGTTTTTTCAGTTTTGAAAAATGTGGACTTTGAATGAGGCAAGAATAAATTCCTAACTCTGGGTACATTCTTTAAAATGATGAAAATAATCCATAAGAATTAATTTATCAAGACAGTTTTTTAAGAGATCCTAATCTTTCTCCTGTTAAAGTCAGTGGAAAAACTTCAATTAACTTCAAAAGGCAGGGACCCTGAAATCCTGTTGGAATATTATAATTGGAAGATTAACTGTATTCATCAGTTGAATTCACCCTTCCTAGCTTAGCATTTTGATTAATAAAATCCATCTCTACTTTGTATCAGAAGATTTCTTCACACCATGCAATATTGCCTCCATTCCTGGATTAAGCATGGCAGTATCTTATTTGTGCTGAGTCTAAAAGTCTAGTATAAAAGTTACTGTTGATTGTCACAGAGGGAAGAGTGTTAGCTGGAAAGAATCTCTGCTGCTTCTTCTTGTGTTTAGAACAAGCTTGCTGAGATTCTGGTTCAGTAGCGATGTGTGGAGTTTTATTCGGGGAAGGATGCAAATCAGAAGGCTAATATTGTATTCTCGTCAAAAATTACTCTTTATACTCATTTTCTGAATGATCACCATTGTCATGGATGTTTGTCTCTTTATTTTTAGTCTGAACAGCTCCTAACAATTACTTACCATCTGCTACATAAAAGATACCAGAAATCTTGCTTTATTTAGGCATTTGTAATTGACATTTTATTAATTTCAGATCCTTCTGTTAGAAAAATGAAATGGAATTGCCTTCCGTCTGTTATCTTGAACCAGATTTCTTGGACCTCAGGGTATTCTTCTAATTCATTTTCTGAATGCCTTTCAGTTTGACTTCTCCTCTGTGCAAAATTTGCCGTACTTGCAAGTTACTCACTGAGACTGTACCACAGCCATCTGTAGCCAAAACTGACACTGTACCATAACATTGCCTGGATTGTTTACAGTCACTTCTGTGAAGTCTGTTCTCATGGATCTTCTTCCTAGAGACTAGAAGCTAATTAAGCAAGTTTGGATATTACATATGTTTTAAATTTTCATCTTTTTCATTAAAGATACTGTTAGCAATGAGCTGCTTTTGAGTAGGCTACATATATTATAGGTGGATGACAAACAAAATATCTGCTGGAAAGGGAAGCTTTGTCATTTGTCCAATTTGGGGGGGGAAAAATCCATGGTCATGTTCTTGTGTTTCCTTTCCATTGGCAGAAGTTGAATATCCATCATGTTAAAACTAGTGAATTCTGCAAGATGATGTTCCTGTTGCTTTTTTCAAGGTTTAGTGAAGAAAAGTAAAAATATAGATGGCATCCAGGGTGTTGATGCCACCTAGCGTTGAAAGAATTATTGCCCCACACTTCTAATTGAAGCTGGCCAGTTCTTTTCCCTGAAACAGCGCATGCAAAGCAACTGAAGGAGAGAGACATGATTTACTTTGTAATCTCTTTATTTGTCACAATATTGAAGTTCCTTTTGATCTAAAGAATCATAATACAGTGTTTTGTTTCATCACAGGTGGTTGCAGGTGAAAGCAGATTCTTGTCTCTCCTTAGAAGTACTTTTCTCTTTATTAATTCCCTATCAATATGACTAATATCATGGATATCACTCTGCTTGTCATGAATTCCAGACTTCTGGCTCAGCTGGATCAAATTTTGGAATTGAGCACAGATAAAAAAGCTAAACAATACTATTACAGTTGTTTTTCTGGTAAAAACCTGCCCCACTTAAAAGAGATTCCCTTGGGCTAGATATACCAAAATTTATCCTGAATGTTTATCAAACATTTCAGGATTGTACTGTACTAGGATTTTGCTAGTATAGCTGGAAGTGTCTCAGGCAAGAGACAGGGCTGTTATTTCTTCCCAAAGAGCTGCAGTTTCCTTTGGTTTTCATGCTTTCACGTTTCACAGAGTTTCTTCTATTAGTTCCCAGAGTAGTATACATTGTAATACTTTTAGCTTCTGCTTTCAAATACTGCTTTTCTAATTTGTAATCTTTTTGCATTTGTCAGTTACCTTCGTGTGATGAGCAACCAAACCATACAGTTTGTTGTTTTGTTTTTCTGATGAAATTGTTCCACCTTGCAGACCCAACGGTATCTGCCTGAACTGCACAAATGTGTTGGCATTTGTGACCTTTGCATCCTATTGAAAAGAAGCGCAGTTATTAATTGCTTGGACTTTAAACACAGTTTTAGTATTGAGAGTTTAAATTTCAGGAAATACATAGAATTCTTAGAATCTTTAAATTTTGTTTCATGCAGAAGAACCAGTTTTCAGTCACTTGCTGCATTTTTTGGGAAAGGAGAGGAGAGAAAGCGGGGGAAGGGAGGGGAAGGGAAAAGGATGTGAAGTGTTTTGAATGTGAGTCACATCTCTGTCATTAAACCATTGGTAAGAGGTGAGCAGAGCTTCCCTTCTGTATAGATGGGTTGGGTTGTTTTTTCGTGTGCCCTTGGTCTTCTTTCTTCACTGACAAGCTATAAAGAGTTACAAGTCTTGTCGCTGGCTATGAATAATGGAGAATTTTTCTTGTGTGTTTGTCTACTATGTGTTATAACAAACACTACTGAAAGTCTGTGAACTGCTTTCATTTTTGCCCTCTTTGTTAATGCCTCCATGTTTGAAATAAAAATGCTATCACACAGTATGAACGAAGGATGAAAACTCAAGAATGAAACAAAGTTTTTGTGGACCTGTTTACATACATTATGGTTTTTGCTTTGATGCAACTGGTCTTCAGAATTTTTAGTGAATCCTGGTAAAACTTCCATTTTAAACCTTTAAGCAACCATCAGCCCTTCCTTATTATAGAGAGAACCTATAGAGGGTTCACAGCAGAGTATCCTTCTTCCCTCATTCTTATTTAAGATAGAATGTAGAAGCTGTAGAAGGCTGCAGATACAAGAACGTTCCCTCTGTCCTGCTATGGTCTGGTTTTAATAGAAGGCAAGGGACTACAGGGAAAAAGTGAAAAAAAAAACAAACCCAGAGTGTAAGATATAGGGGATCTGCATGAAAAATACCATGTTTCTATTCCAGTGATGAGCATGAGCAAGAAAACAGAGGAACTAATATCCTGGGTGCTGTTTACTTCAGTCAGCGCTGGAGTACAAAGTTTTATCAGGTCTTACTGTTTTGGTGCACTCATACACGTACGGACTCTTAAAAAGAATGCGTGTTTTGTGTTCCTACTAAGTTTCCATATGACTTTATTTGCAGATTTTTTTGAGTGTGTACTTTGTGCATGTCAGTTACAAGTCATGTCCTACTGGTCTTTTGCAGAAAAGCATTGTCCCATCCTCCAGAAACCAGCAGGTGTGACAGTTCTGCCTCCCAGATGTGGGCTGGAGCCTGCCGTTTCTGGGACTGTGTGTCGGCTGAGCTGTCCCCAGGGATTCGTCTTGTCTGGAGCTAGAGAAGAACTAAGGTGCATTTCATTTGGGAGATGGAGTGCAAACATCCAGGAGGCTCTGTGTAAAGGTAGAGACCAGCACAAAATCATGTCTGCGTACACGTTTGCAGAACTGAAGGGAAGCACACAGCAAATAACTGAGTGAGGACAGGTTTGAACTGGGGAAAGTGTGATTTAGACAGTGTGTAACGAGAGTTGCCTGTACCTCTGTAGCTTGGCTGTCAGACTTAATTGTAGTTTGTAATAAAGATGTGGAGTTCAGAGGTCGCTCGAGTGTCACCTTATAGTGCTCATCATCAGCTGCCTTTCCTGGGATCCATGTCATGAGTCTGTTATTGGGAAGCTACCTGCTAGAAGGCCTGATCTACAGGGAAGTTTCAAATTACAGAGTAGAAGCAAAAGCTCTTAGCTTAAAAATAGTCAAAGTGGAACCCACACTTCTAATAAAATAACAGTGATAATAATATTACTACTGGTTTAGCACAAGTTTATGTAAACCCTCTAGTCAGAGCAAAACTATGGACGCTGTGTAAACCCTGGCTGATAGACAGACTATAGAGGAATGTTCATTTCAGTTGTCTTTGATCTGACTGTGTCTGTTGACATGCCCCAAGCCACGGTGCCCAAGAGTTAATACAAGAGTATTGGCTGACACAAGAGTATTTGCTGAGCAGGGAGTATAAAGGTAGGCTGAAGATGGTTACGCGCATTTCAGAGTGGTTCTGCCATGTTTACCCACCTCTTCTAGAAATATTAGGCTGTTTATTCACTTTCACACATGCACAACTGGATTGGAAGGATTCTGGTTTTGGATTATAGCAGAATAAAACCAAAAGTGCAGTTTCTCAGGGAATATGCTATTCACCTCTTCCTGAAATGTTTTTCTCCTAGAATTATTGCTTTCACTCCCAACTGAGGCCCTCGCCAGCCACTGGGTGAAAGAACAGTACAGAAAGCAGTTATAGCAGTCATAATGCCAGGTCACTACAGAAACTGAGGGGTTTTTTCCCTGTAAAGGCCAGGAAAATTTTATCCCACTCCTCAAACAGACTGTTTTCCACTCTGTGATGTACCACATTGTTTTTCTGAATCTTTTGTGAACCTGTGCCAAACCACAGCTTTTAATATTTGATGGGATCCTAGCACAAGGTTACAAGATGACGTGTTCAGATCAAGGTAAAGCAGCGTGCCTTGGGTTCAAGCTTTTACATACTACCAATGAGTAAAGCCCTAAAGTAGGAGGCACTGAGAAACTACGAAGATTATTCTTTTTGAGTAAAAATGAACAGTTGCATTTCAATTGCTTTCATTCTTGTTATTGTCTTTCTCTGTTTTGCTGCCAGCATATCTGGCCAGTTCAAAGTAGCCATTTTCTTTACGATTTATTTATTACTAGTCTTTTTACAGAATTTCACTTTTGGATGGAATTTGCCCCAACCTGGAGGCTGTGGTCAAGGGAATGTGAACCATAACTAGTAGTTACTTACAAGAGTGCATTTGTAATAAAATTTTCATCTGAATGAGTTCAGCGGAAGACAAAATCACTTGTATTTATTGCTTTGCATTCTTAATTATGGAATTTAATTGCCTTAGTTATGTCTTTACTGGAACTATTTAGTAATAAAAACGTAAGTGATATGAGTTCTGAGTTGTTTTAGAGCCTGTTGGGCATAGATGAGTTCAGAGCCAAATGTGTCCTTGTCTCATGAGTCTAGAAACCATTTATCAAGCAGCACTACAGCAATGAAATAACCTGACCACAAATATTTTGGGAGGCCCTGTGCCAGGGAACTGAAGAAGTACTTCAAATTTGTCAGAGAAACTTGAGACTTAAATGTTTTTGGTGGTGATATTACCCATATTGTATCACCAGTCCTTCAAAACCATCCAGCATTGTCACCTGTCACCAGAAGACTCTATTTGTCCTACATAATGCCATGTAACAGAAGTTTATTAGGGAGTATTTCCAGCAGCTGCTGCCCAAATTCTTGCCATTGATTCTTTCAAGTCAGTTCCACGCCATACTCCAGAGAATTTCATATTCACTACTTGCTCATAGTATGTATATCATGTCATAAATATTTAAAAGTTTTTTAAGTCACTGATTATCAGAAGCAAGTATTTTTGACTGTAGGTGTCATGTGTGGGGATAGAGACAGGATAGAGAAGGAAGGGATGAATAATAAAAGAAACAAATTTGTTCTTATTTATTCCTTGTTTCTTGGTTCTGTGTAGAAATCAGTCTCATTGTGCTCAGTGATGTAAAATAATACAGCAAAAATCAGTCCTTTCCCCAGGAAAATTTACTATTTAGGTATCAGCCTATAGGCAAGAATTAAGAAGGGGCAGAGATAGGAAGTTCGCAAAAATATGTGCATTTATATTCCAGGCAGTACGAAAAACAGTGGTTTTAACAAGTTCAGTCTAACCATTAGATAGTTTACTTCTGTAATCCCACATATAAAATTTTGTCTTTTTCTGGGTCAGATATTGAAGTGCCTCGGATCCGCTGTCCAGACAATATTGAGACTGTAACTCTGGAACATCATAACTCTGCTAATATCAGCTGGCAGGTACCAACAGCTGAGGATAACTCTGGAGATGAGGCAAGTTGTATCTATTTGACTGGAGGCAGTCTTTCTGATTTTCAATTAATTTTATGATTCATTAGGATTTTTTTGTTCTGATAAATGGGAGTAGAAGAAAAACCTGCTAGAATGTTTGTATCTTAAAAATTCAGCATTTTCTGTCTCGATTAGAATTATATAGTGCAGGACACTGCATGGAATTTCAGTGCATAAAACCTCATATGGTTAATTCATGTGGTCAAAAGAAAGAATGTGCCCTTGTTTACAAGATGGAGACATCTGCTTTAAAAATGAGCACTTAGAATGTCAAGAAGTTTAATAAACTCTTCTCAGAAGGAAGTAAACCAGTTCATTAATCTAAAAGGTTAACAAGTACACAGTGTGATAAGTAAAAACTCATTTCAGCTTTCTGAGTGAGAAGGAGAAACCTTGTTTTCCTATGCAAGGTTCAGAAGTGGGCCTTTGGCTACTGTGGATATGAGAAGTCTGGAAATGGAGTTACAAGGAAAACTTGCTCCAAAGCTGTTTCATAAAGAGTAACATTTCCTAAAGGTTCATACATGATCCAGTTACAGCAACTGAATGCTTTATCAGTAGTCAGCAGAGGGACAATGAGTCTGTGTCTGCTTTTAATTTATGCAAACACAGGAGTTTTTTGCACTAAGAAATTGAGCTATCCCAGTAAGAGAGATTTAAGTTCACACTTTTTTTTTCTGTAGCATAGTCATGGTCAGGTACTGTAGGTCTGCTGACACAGAGTCATTCTTTGAACTATAGAAGTCAAGTGCCTTAGCTCTTAGTTGTAAGAGGTTTGTCAAAATCATGGCTGTCAGGTGAACTAACTGCTGTTTTACACATTAAACCATTTCTTTTAAAGACAAATTTCTTAAGACAGTTCTAAGCCATATGAAAGAGCCATAGACAGCATCTAAGTGTCATTTACTCCAAATGTAGGTTTCCTTTGCTATACCAGAACATATTGAAGCATCTGTGGGTTGACTCATACACACATGTAGATCAGAACTGGATATGTAACTTATAGCCCATGACAGTCTCCTCCACTAATCTCTCAGGTCTGCTGCCCTTGCAGCTGGAGGACTGAACTGCAGACAGGTTCTGATCTGATGTAGTGCATGTTCAGTGCAATTAATTAGGCAAACAAGAGTTTTTTTAATGCACAGTGCTGTAAACTACAGCGGGTCAGGGTCCAGATCCTGAGCTGCGCTATACGGAAGGCAGACTTAACAAGGGGCATAGAGCACTCTGTTGCAGAGTCCATCTTCATTACTTTAAGAGGCTATTTGCATGAGTAGGCATAACATTGAAGGATACTATTCTGTCAGTTTTTTGAAACACGAATATCATGATTAGTAACCAGCTTTGGTTTTTAAATGACAAGCGTTTTCATGTAACAGGTCTCAGTTCGCGTTACCCCAGCTTTCATACCACCATTTCTTCTCCCGATTGGCAAAGTTGACATTACTTACACAGCAACTGATAAGTCGGGCAATGAGGCAAGCTGTACATTCAGTGTCAAGGTTATTGGTAAGTGCTGTTAAAAATCGCTGGGGAAGTCTGCCTGTCATTGTTGAAACCTTCTGATTAGTACAGAAAGAGACTGGGAGTCACTGTGGCCCTTACGTGTACAGTTATAAGCCGACGAGCATTATCATCTCCATAAATCTTTTGCTGGTCTTCGGTCACCGTTCGCATAGTGTGCAGTCATTGCTCACAATGTTTGGTTTGGGTTGTGTTTCATTCTGCCGTTCATTCTGAATGTTAAGATTTCTCCTCACATTGGTGTGTTAAGTGCTTTATTGTGTTGTCACTTACAGCCTTCATCATATATCTGTATTTAATTCTTGAAATACTCCAACAAAATTTCCAAGGTTTGCACACGTTGCTGATGCAAACCGTTGCTAAAGTGTTTCTCTCAGACAGTTGTGTTATTCAGAAGTCCTGTAGGTAGTCCCAGGCTTGCTCTGTAGAAAGCAAACACTGCAGAAACCGTGAGTTCAGCAGAAGAATTAGCCTTGTCCATTCACTCAGCATCTTCCAGCTGCAGAAGCTTCCAGATGTGCACCTTTATTTTATCTTCTGATATGAACTTAAAACTGCTGCTCACCTAACTTCTTCTAAAAATAGATGCCATTTGAATGTGGCAGTATTTCTGTAAGCTAATGTCGTGCCATCCTTTCAAATTCTGCAGATGTAGAACCTCCTGTAGTTGACAGATGCAGATCTCCACCACCCATGCAAGCAGCAGAGAATCATTATCCAGCAACATGGGAAGAACCAGAATTTTCAGACAATTCAGGTGAGAGAAAAACAAGCATGCAACAGTAGAAGGCTAGAGAACCTGTTCACCTGTTTGAAATTTTTTTCATGTTTCTTTTATTTATTTGTTTTCAAGAACACCTAATTTTGGAGATGTGCTGCCATTTGCTTTTCCGTTTGTCAAGATTGGGTATGAGTAACCCTTTTTTACTTACTGATGTTTTAGGTTGTGTTTTAACTCTTCTAGGTGGTCCACTGACTGTCACTAGGAGTCATGCACCTGGAGATCTGTTTCCCAAAGGAGAAACAACAGTTCAGTACACAGCTGTGGATCCTTCTGGAAATAACAGGACATGTGAGATCCACATTGTCATCAAAGGTTTGTTGTCTTCATCTCCTGCTAAAGACCATATTTCTTTGATCTAACTGAATATCACAAAGGATTGCAGGAATGCTCCACTTCTTCATTTAGTCTCCACTTTGTCATTTAGTTATTTCCATTTTGTATTGGAGTCACTTGAAGGCAGTCAGGATATTTGTTAGTACCAACAAATAAATTGTCTAAGACTGAAAGAGCAAAGCAGTGAATATGGCCCTGTAAATTCAAATTTGAATGCAAAAGCGTTGAAATTATGATTCATTAAGCAGTAAAACTTATAGAAATGGATTCTTTTTTTTTTTTGCAGTGACAGATGCCATGTGAGCTGTATTAATATGTAGTTACTCCAGTCTTGTTTCAAATCTGTAGTTAAAAAGGAAAACTTTCTGCCAATTTTTCTTTAGTCACCTACAAATATTGTAGCAGATAATAGAGCACTTTTTGGATTCTCGAATCTGTCTGTACCTATAGATATACTACTGCATTTTGTCTACTGAGTAGACATCTTTTCCTCACAGTTCACTTTTTTCTTTAAAGTCCAAACAATAATTCAGCAGATGAAGTATTAAGGATGAAAATTGTACTTCATATCTGCTTTCTAGTTTTTATGTCTCAGTTGGATATTTCTGATTTGCTCTAAATCTTAGCAAGAACAAGACAGTGCTTAGAATTGGCATTATTTCAAGTTCTATACCACCTTAGACTTTTTGGGTTCAGCGTTTGTGACACAATGTTTTCAGATGTTCACAACCTCTTTCACAGTAGGCCTGAAAATTGAATAGGTGAGGTTTTACAGTCAGTTCCTCCTAAGATTATTTTAACAAATTCATGTGTTGTTGCAATGGTGCAGGATGGATTATGTTTAGTTTCGGAATGCAAGATGTAATTTAGTTTAGTACAATTAATTGTATGTAATTCGTGTTAAAATTTATATTATTTTGGTAAATAGTTTCTCATATGTATCACAACTTTTTTTAAAGTCTTTGTGTTTCTGGATTTCAAATTCCAGTGGTAGAATTTAAGAATTATTTAGCAGTAGCCTGATCCTGACTTTATGGAAGTAATAAATAATACTTCAACAGAGGCAAGATCAGGTTAATACTAGGTACTTTTGGAAACCCTGTCAGTGTGAGATCACTTATTCTACCACATTCATCAATATATAAATCTTTGTATTGTTTACAGGTTCTCCCTGTGAAATCTCCTTTGAGCCTGTGAATGGGGATTTTATATGCACGTCAGATGAAGTAGGAGTTAATTGCACATTGCACTGCACAGAGGGTTACAGCTTTTCAGAAGGATCAAGTGAAAACTACTATTGTGCATATGACAATGGTCTCTGGAAGCCACCTTTCTCTCCAGAGTGGCCTAGCTGCTCTTGTAAGTCTTACTGTTACTAAAATAAATCTGCAACTCATCAAGCACTCTGTTTAATGAGAAAGTAAATAAAAATGTTTTAGAAATTTGACTTCTATTTCAATATAACGAATGTTATCTGTCCTCTGAGTCTGAATTGTTACAAATATGGTGGAATAATGCTTGGAAGTCTGTAAATGTGTTACTTCAGAAGCTGTCTGAAACACGAGTATAGCAGTGAATTTGAATCCCAGGAATCACAAAATAGCAAAGATGCAAAGCAGACAGGTTAATTGAAACAGTTTTTTACAAACACTAACAGAGTCTTTTCAATAAGAATTACCACATTATTTGCAACTTATTGATCCAAATGCATAGTGTGCCCTCTATTTACATATCTAATTACCACCAGATCAGAAGAGTTCATTTGTTTTCTTTGAGCTGGACACATGCAAAGCTTCAGCTGTGGAATTTTCCACCTTTGGTGACATTTTTAAAATGAATGTATTAGAACTACATTTGAAGCCAGTCTTGGTACCATGTTGCATCCACTTCCATCAGAGTTGATTTCTTGGATTCAGCAAAAAAAAGAGCAGTGTTTTAGCTATGAACAACAAGAGTTATGTTTCAGAGCTATCTTCAATTTAAAATCCTTAACTTGGACACTTAGGAACTTAACTCTGATTGAATTCTGGGTGATCATTTTTCATATGTAGCCTAGCAGCATTAGTATTAAGAGTTTTAATATTTATTGCTTCTCTCTCAGTAAAAAGTAAGTATGGAGTTTGTTGACAGCTGAGAGGTTTCTTCCGAAAATGCTGAAGTACATAAATGACCTTTTTTTTAATGTCTTCTAGTTTTTCCAGTAAATTTGATGCCTGCCAAAGGGTATATTAACTGCATTGGCTGAGGTATGAGTGATCTGCTTAGGCTGCTGATTTAAAGACAGTGCTTCTTACCTTATTGTATTCCAGTTTCAGCTTGAATTATCTTGATTTTAGCTATAAAGATCTTGCACTGCTCAGTAAAAATTTATTTCTCTAACATTTTTCAGTAAATCGTTTTGCAAACCATGGGTTCAAATCCTTTGAGATGCTCTACAAAGCAACGCGATGTGATGACAACAATCTTCTAAGCAGATTTACCGACGCATTCCAGAGTGCACTTGGTAAAATGGTAGGTTAGTAAATACTCCTTGCCTTTATATACTTCTTAAAAAATATACATAATTGTTATTTTTTCTAATTTACTGATTTTGTACAAGGAAAGTAACTCATAAATGAAATCTGTGCTTTTTCAGAAGATGACAAGTAATTTTTGAAAGTAAAGATGATTCGCTGGCATTTTAATGTAATTCAGTGTAGATTTATATGGTCATATATGTCCAAGTAGCTTAGGAACCTGCAGCTAGATTTTCAGTAGGCTTCCAAATAGAACCTGTGCAGTTTTGAAAACCTCAGTCAATTGTCCCCTAACCTCAGTGGTTTTTTTTGAAAGTTGGATGTGATAATAAAATAAATGCATTTTATATAGCATATATATTATATATATCCATATAATATGAATGAACATACATATATACAAATGGATAAATTCCACATTTGGTGTGTATGTCCTGGCACTGAAATCAAGTAGTAGTGATTTGCTCGGATTTCTTGAGTTTCCGAGTTCTCAATCTTATCATTCAGAGCTGCATGGCCCTGAATTTGAAGAGGTACCATGTTACTTCTCTACCATATCCCTTGCTTTCCACTTCAATATCACAATCTCCCCTCTTAAACCACAAATCTGTCCTCAGCTGAAAAGCAGAAACAGCAGAACTTTTAGTTGTGGTTTCAGAAGTGGGTGTCCAGGCCAAGTGTGACAGCATTTTTCCAGTAGAGAACATTGGGCATTTACAGGCTCTTTTCAGAACACAGCTCATATGCTAATAAAAGCTTTTCTCATAACTAAAAACACATACAGCTAATTGGCAAATTTTTTCAACTGTGGAATATATGCTAGTAGCCCCTGTCAAATAGCTGAAAACTTACTTAACACATCAGGCAATGTATGATGCTTGGACCTAAACGTCTGTTAATCTCTTGGCTTAATTCAGGTTTTTTCTCTTCCAGTAGAGAAAGCTTGACTGGTTTTATTTCTGTTTCTTTCCCCTAAGAGCCTGGTACAACCAGGTTCCAGTGCTTAGACAGTTACTATTGGAAAGTAAAAGGTAATAAGGAAAAAATACATAGTGACCTTCCAAGCAATTACATCAAAATGCAACAGTCTGGCAAAACATTCAAAAAGGCTGTTTTGAATATGCTTATTCCTATTCCCAAGAACTTGAAACTCTAGCAGAGATCTGAAAGGGGGGAAGGAATGGGCAGGAGCCATCTTTCCAAAGAAAGTTGATATGGAAACAACAGAACAATTTCAAAACATGGCCTAGGGCCAGCTTGCTTCAAACCTTTCTGGAAAAAGCAAGAAATACATACTTTATCAAAAATCATGCATTCATCTATTCTTGTCTAATCTCCACTGCTTTTATGGAGGGAAGAAATAAATGATACCACAAGGGTTTCTGTTGAGTTTTCTGTTCTGTGATTTCTGTCCTCCTGAGATTATTTTCTCTGTCCTCTGAGTTTTTTTGGTGCATGGGTCCTTTTGCATGGGTAGGGAGAGGTGGATATGAAGAAATAAGGTTTGAAAGCTAGAAAAAAGTGACAGCATTGTTGTCAATCTGACAGAAGTACAAGTAACGTAGTTGGAAAAACCACAGATGCTTTTAAACACGTGAGCTCACCTGTCATTTTTTGTAGAGAGAAACAAGCCTGAATTTATTTCTGTATTCTGGGAGTTCACATGTAAGAGTGGTTAACTGAATTGACATCTCTTTAAAAAAAAAGAACTTCTATAACAAAGAATTTGCACACCTGAAAGTTGCCCTCTTATTTCCCAGTTATATCAATAGAACATACTTCTTTCAGCTGATCTTGCCAAGGTTATAACAGACATGAAAGGGGAAATCTGGTGTCAGTGGTAGAAGCAGTGCTTTACGTTGTAACTACAAGTTTTTAAAAGTTAGAGGAGAGGGCTATGTGGTTTTGTGTTTCTAATGTTATTCTTCTTTATCTTGGAAGGTCCCATCATTCTGTAATGACGTTGATGATATTGACTGCAGATTGGAAGATCAGACACAGAAACATTGCTTGGAATATAATTACGATTATGAAAATGGGTTTGCCATTGGTAATTATTGATTCCATAGATTTTTAACCATCCAGGTTTAATGCAGCATAATTCCTGCAAAGATGTCTTCTACAAGTTACTTTTTAAAATAAGCGTGGCACTTGTAAGATAATAAGCAATTATATAATAGGTTATTTAAAAATACTGTGTAACTGTTTGATATCTGGTGTTGATGCTGCTTCCTATACAGTGTAGAGGTTTGCTGAGATGCCTCATGGTGGGGAGGGGAGAAAAGCACACACACACACAATCTTAGAAACCTGCTTGGTTAGCCTAGAAGAAAGAAGCTTTTTAAAAACATGCTGTTTCAAACCAAAAGACTGAAAAGGTACAATAAATTGTTTTGGAGATGGTTATGAAAATGGGGAGCATCTATGATGCTGGTTTGAATCTGCACAGAACCCTCACTGTGTAAAGTTATACAAGCTTAAGTTTGCCCAGTAATTGTGAAATTACTTCCTGTATTCAAGGGCAGATTTTGCACCAGGACTGTAGCTATAGCAGAGTGAAAACCGTGACAGTCCTTGTGTCTTGTGACGGTGATTGTTCCCACTTTGTTTTATGACAAGTAAGTTTTCATTTTCAGTCCATTTTCGAACAAGTTAGTGTCCATGTTGTACTGCTGTTGTCCTTGGCCTTTCTGAGTCCCATGGGGGTGCTCAGGGCAGAAAAGCTGACAATTGATAACTTGCATTACCTATCTGAGCACAGGTTTATAGTGGTGTTACTTGGTAGAGCTTCCTGCTCACCTTTCAGACGTGTTTCACTCAGTCTGAGAGCACATTTGTTTGTGTTCAGACATGAGGCAGGGTTGGATGTTCAGTCTGCAGTTGTCATCAGGGTCAGGATGAATGCTGATGCCAGCTGGAGCTAACCTGTAAAGGCATTTTGAAGAAACAGCGTTAAAGACATGGAACGTGGTCCTATTCTCTTCTGGTTCGTTTCAACCTCTTACCAGAGTAACCTTGTTGCCATTTTTCAGGAATTTCGCATGTTTTACACTGGGGAGGCAGGAGAGAAGTCTCCTCAGATCATGAGACAGCAGTTTAGAAAATTAGTTATGGAATACTCATACAGTATCAACCTCAGGGTTGCAGGGCTAGCTTGTCCTGGTTTCCACTGTAAATTAAGCCCAATCTAGTTGACTGCTAATAGGTAGTTGGCAAGATTTTTTTTCCTATCTTTATGTTTCTTAAATATAAGATAGATCAGGGAAATAGACCATGCCTCTCTAGGATTACTCATTATGCAGAAATAGATTATACACAGAAACAATTGTTTGTTTCTGATTTAAAGCACGTTACAGATGAAGGACATTATACAGGGACTGAATTTGGTTCTCCGCGTAACAGGAAATGCCTGTCGGGGGGTAATGAACATACAAGGTGATGCAATATGGAATTGTTTAAGATATTGTTGGCAGGTGAGGGTGAATGCAAGACAGAGGAAGAGATAATTGCAATATGTAGCTTTTGTAACTATTTCTCTAAAGGTTTGGCTGACTGCACAAGACTCAAGATCTCTATGATATCAGTTATGAATGAGATTGGTTTTTCTTTTTCATTAGTCAAAATGAGGGTACAATAGGCACATGTGAGGAGACAAAGTCAACAGTCATCATCTGAAGTTTTAAACAGACTCCATTCTGTTGGGGTTGTATTTTAGAAATAAGTGCAGTTATTTATTTTCCACATGATGTTGTTTCTCTTTTTGTTCTTTCTTAATGTCCCACAGGACCTGCTGGCTGGGGGACAGCAAATCACCTAGATTATGCCTATGGTGATTTTGTTGATGCAGCACAAGAAGAAGACTTATCGAAGCATCTCTCTGCCTCTGTAAAAGCAGCACCTGCTCGGGTCAAAAGGCATAAGCTGAATGTTCCAATGACTGACCAAAAAATCAAGTTAATATTTAACATCACAGGTGAGAGAAGTCAAAATATTGTCCTCCACTTCCTTCTTTTTAAAAATCGTGTTTCAGTACTTCAGTAAAACTTCTTCAGTTCGCGGAAGCCTGGTGAAGATGCAGATGACAGTTTTCTGGACACATTCATAGCCCCATTTCATCAGAGACTTTCTGCTTGAGGGAAAGATCAGAACCTCATATTCATGGAGGGCTTTGTGCACATGGCCTGCTTTCCACTTTCTGCTGACAAGACTGAGTGTTGCCCTCAATATATTCCAGAGTATGGTGGAAGTCCTGACTGTAAAATCTGTGTGCCTTTTATGTTTGCTGTTTATATTCCAGCTAGCGTGCCACTGCCTGATGAAAGGAATGATACATTGGAACTGGAAAACCAGAGGCGGCTCCTTAAAACTCTGGAAACAATCACAAACAGGCTGAATAGAACTCTCCATAAGGAACCCATGTATTCTTTTCAGTTTGCATCTGAACTCATTGTAGCTGACACCAACTCACTGGAGACAGAGAAGGCCTTTCTTTTCTGCAGGCCTGGTTCTGTGCTGAGAGGGAGAATGTGTGGTAAGCCAGATGACTTGTTTCTTACATGTATTTGGAATCCTTTTGCAAAGCAAGGTTTTAGAGGATGTTTGCAGAGGGTTATGATTTGACGCAATCCAGAGATTGTGGTCTCTCATAACAATAAACTGCAAAAATGCTTTGCACAGTTTGACTTTCAGAGAATGTTTATGTTCCTGACCAAGGCCTGTGGAAAAAGGATGCTTTTGTACCCGGGATTCCACTCCCTTGGGGAAATCAGGCATATCCACGCTTAGTCACACACAGAAAACAGTGCTTGGTATGCAGTCTTTCAACACTGTTAGTCTTGTGAGTGATGCGTAGCTAAGATAGGGAATTGGATTCCATTTGCTGTGCATAGTTAAATTTTTGCAGTGTTCCAGAGAGATACCCCATCTGCTGAGGAACAGAGTCACATTTCATATAAACACAGTTTGACTACATGGGAACTCCAAGGGCAAGAGGTATGTATGATTTTTCACTCTGAGGGGAACTTCTGTTTCCAACATTACAGTCAACTGCCCTTTGGGTACCTATTACTCCCTGGAGCATCTTACCTGTGAAAGCTGCTGGACTGGATCCTACCAGGATGAGGAAGGACAGCTGGAATGCAAAAGTTGCCCATCTGGTAGCTATACTGAGTATCTACACTCTAGGAGCATCTCTGAATGCAAAGGTGAGAACTTTTATCTTATTCAGATAGCCACTTCTGAACGCTCGGTGACATCCTTTTGGTCCCCATGGTGGAAATACTGGGGTGAGGTTACCCTGTGAAATGAGGAGCAGTCCTAATTGCACCTTGGTGCACATGTATAGAGAAAAATCCAAGTTTTCACCACTGCTGTGGCATGCAGGATGCCTGGGCAGATGTTTTAAGAAGAATTGGCCTTTGAAGTGTTGCTTCATTTCTGTCTTTTATTTCTGAGGTTGTAAGCCTGTTTTTCAGGGACTAATAAACTAAAAATAATATCATTCTTGTCCTTGCCAGCCCCACTCCACTGCAGTGCTGGGGCATTGAACAGGCTCAGATCCACTATCTCTTCATGACTTGTTCTGAAAAAGAAGTTGCTAGTTTTATTTCCTTTTTGTTGTCTTATTGTTAATTTTTTTTATTAAAATGAGTTGCAGTAAATTATCTGTGAAGCTGATTGGAAGAGAATTCACTGGTTAATAATTCACAAATGCTCTATCAGTAGCTTACCACAATTGTCTTTTTTTTTGCTCTTTGTACCCATGAAGTCCTTCAGAGTGGAGTAAGCTCCAGAAATAAAAGTCTTTGTGACATCTAGTGTGATTTCAACGTTATTTTCAGAGACCAGGAACCATGTTTCCTGTTGGAGACTGCTTAATATTTCCAAATTCTTCTGCCTTATAGCTCAGTGCAAACAGGGAACGTATTCGCCTAATGGTCTTGAGACCTGTGAAACATGTCCACTTGGAACATATCAGCCAGCATTTGGATCCAGGAATTGTATCTCTTGCCCAGAAAATACATCAACAGTAAAAAGAGGCGCAGTAGATGTCTCAGCTTGTGGAGGTTTGTAACAAAAGGGGCAATGACATTTTTTTAAACTAAATACTAAAAATTTCCAAGTTGTTGTTTAAACATCAGCTAATGTAATTCAATTCATCTGCCTGAGATTGAATTCCTCTTCTGGTTAAGTGTGGACCAAGCACCATTTCCCAGCAAAATGACACATCATTTCCTGATACCCTGATCATTTCAGTTGCCCTCCTTCTGATTTCCAGGGTGGATTCTCATCTAAAAATTAATAAAATGAGATAGGTGATGGGTACCTAAATGAAAATAAAACCTTCTTCCTTACAAAAGAGAAAGGGAATGATAGGATATTTGTCACTATTATCTCTGGAACAGCTTCCACATTTTCTGTAAAAAATACTGGATTTTAACAAAGTTTGTTCCATAATGCTTTCCAAGAAATTCTCCTCATCTGTCTTGGACAAGTTTTGCCAGAAGGGTTCCCAGGGGAAATAATCTGCAGGGATTGATGGTACAAAAAAGCCTTTTCTTCATCCTTACTCCTTCTCAAAGGAAAACAGAATAAAACAGGTGCGAGAGATTAAAAAAAAAAAGGAAGTTCCATTTGAAAGCTCTCCACAGAGCAGCAAAAGTAGTAGAATTAAATACTTCCCTGATATTTCCATAGTCCTTTGAGAAAGACATGTCGCCTCACAGAATTTAAATAGGCATTTTCTAGAGTTGTGAATTCCTGGCAGGTTTCATCCTGTTCCTTTTAAGTCTAAGAAGGGACTATGAGGGGAGGAAAGTGATCAAAAAGAGGTGAGAGGAGGTAGGGTGGAGATGAAAGAGATCAGATCACTCAAAA
The DNA here is from genome assembly GCA_013396775.1 of Cephalopterus ornatus. Classification (NCBI taxonomy): domain Eukaryota; kingdom Metazoa; phylum Chordata; class Aves; order Passeriformes; family Cotingidae; genus Cephalopterus; species Cephalopterus ornatus. The sequence goes on along the minus strand of VZRE01010473.1, from coordinate 40,194 downwards.
AATTGGCTTTTTTTTCTTGCAGTACCATGTCTTGCAGGTGAGTTCTCTCGTACAGGTTTGACACCTTGCTACCCTTGTCCCAGAGACTACTATCAACCAGACCCAGGAAAGTCCTACTGCTTGTCTTGTCCCTTTTATGGAACAACTACTGTCATCGGTGCCAGATCCATCACAGATTGTTCTAGTAAGCCAAATTATCTCTGCTGGATAAAGTGATTAAAGGGGTCATCTAAAGGAAAGCCATCAGTGGTCTTAACAGAAAACATCCCACTTACTCTCTTGACAAATGTAGACTTTTGATTCGAGCCAGTGAAGTTCAACCCTGGTTCTGCCTACTGATGTTGCCTCACAGTCACAGGAGTGACTGTATGAATCATACCCAGGCTAAATAAACAGAGTATACATATACAGAGAGTGAGTGTGTGTGTACACTGTGTATATATATATATATATATATGCTGTAGAGAGATATATATAAATATACACTAATATGTGTATACATGCATGTATCTGTTTATTAAAAAGCATAATTTCTTCATATGTACACACATATGCATTTATATAAATAAACATATGTTTTAGAAATGTATGTTCTCACAAATACATACTTGTGTGACAGGTACTGTAAAGTTTGCTTTTTATTCCCAGAAAATTCATTTTTTGCATCATATCTTTAGATGCAATTCTAACATGCAGTTATAATGCCCTCATGGAATAGGGACCTTGCCATACAGTGTCATTAACAGTACTTTCATATTTTTAGGTTTTGGCTCTACTTTTTCAGCAGCTGAGGAAAGCGTAATGATGGTACCCGCCCTTCCAGAAAATATCAGCAAACAGTACAAAGTCAGCAGTCAGGTAAGGACAAGTGTAATTTTCCAGTGTTATCTCAAATGAAACAAAAAGTGCTTTATGCAGAATGACTAAGACCTTTTTTAATGTAATTGTTTTGCTGACTATATTTCCTGAGGAGATGAAACCAATGGTTTAGGGGAGAACACTCGAACTCTCTTCGTAATCAATGAAATACTTTCATTGAACAGAGGAGGTGGCATCAGCTGTTGACAATCTTTAATTTTGGATTTAAAGCCTTCACCTGATGTATGAAATATTTATTACACTTGTAAACTACACAGAAGAGGGTCAGCCAATATATAAAAAGTAATTGACTGTACTCAGTGATTTGAGGTCTTCCATTTGCTGAATTCCAGAAAATGCTACCAGTCATCTAAATCTCAGTTCTAAAATCTTGAGTTTACGTATAGTAACGTACACTTGAGAGGAGGAAAGCAGAGTTCCCTTCTACTGTGAGTACCCCCTTTGAAATACAGGCAAGTCCACATGTGAAACTACTTTAATGACAATGTTTGCCAGAGATGCCTCCCACCATCTCACCCCCAGTGTGTAACTTTTGACAAGGCTGCTTTGACTGAATCTGAAATTGGGATCTTGTGTAAACGGGAGCAAAACTGACTCATGATAAATTTGGCCTGAACCATTTTATAACATAGGGGTGGATGACAAACTGATCTCCTATGATTTTAGCTGATCATTTACTCAAGGGCTTTGATGAATTCAGGTTTGCTACAATAAAAGAAATAATGCCACACAGTGAAGTCCTATGCCAGCTCACCTGATGGCCAATAGCAGGAAGTGACTAGCTGGTGTCAAAGGAGGCAAAGTGGAGAATTCAGAAATGAAGGATAGCTTAATATAAAATGCCACCTGTGAATCATAGGTAAGAAAGTTATGAGGGACAATCGCATTTTATTGTTTAAAAGGTAATTTTAAAAGAGTGTTTCAGATGTATGGTGTTTTTCTGTATGAATAAAAAAGAATGGTTGGTGTGCTGCAGAGACAAAGAGGAAAAACTAGAAGTTAATGCTGGTGACTTTTTTATCCCATCTTACCATAGTGACTGTAGGGTGTACGGTTTAAAACTACAGTATTTTGTGCCACCTTTGCTGTAATTATATCATTCTTGCCTCTGGCAGGTCTTTCATGAGTGTTTTCTGGAACCATGCCATAATAATGGGACATGCAAGCAATTGGGAAGTGGATATATCTGCATATGCCCACTTGGATATACAGGTAAAAAATTGAGAAGCAGGTGGAGTGCCTAATATGTCTCTATGACTTGAACATGAGCGAGTGTAAAGGAGCAAAACATTTCAATATAGCCTAACTAATTGGAATATCCATCATATATTTAGAATACATAAGTATTAAGAAAGTAAATACTTCCTCATGTTCTTGCCGAATTATCTTGTGTTTAGCAGAAATGGTTTTGAATGGGATTTCTTTTAATGGAGTTAGTGGATTTGAAAATCCTATCACTTGGCAATATTTATGAATAACAAAAGCTGGGAATTTGCGCTCTAGACAGATAACTCCACTTGTACTGCGCCTGTACTTCTCTTTGGCGTTATCTTCCCAGTTTCTTCAAAGCAAACAGATGTCTTATAATTCAGATGTTATCAAGCCTACTTGTGATAGGTATTAAGTGCTACTCTCTGAAACCAATCAGTCTGTTGCCAAACATGCATCACACCTTTCTAATAACATTTTGTCTCAGGTCTGTTAAAACACAAACTAGCAAGATAATAAACCTGAAGGTCTGGTAATATAGGCAGTTATCAATCGTGTTTTCTTACATTTAAGTAGTCATGACATCTCTGTTTCTGAACAATTTCAAATTTTGCCTCCCTATTCTCAGTCTTTTATTTTGTGTTCTAGGCTTGAAATGTGAGACACAAGTTGATGAGTGTAAATCATCTCCTTGTCAAAACAATGGAATGTGTAAAGATGGAGTTGGGACCTTTGTTTGCCATTGTCAACCAGGCTATTCAGGTAATTTGTTTCACTTCATAGCTTATCTTCAAACAGGCATTGCTTCTGTGCCAGGTAGTTAACACAAAATACAAGTGCTGTATAATTCCATGTCCATGAAATTATAACAGGAATACAATCTGAGCTACAAGTTAGAGTGAGGTTCTAGGCATGTGAATAGATTTTGAAATAAAAGGATGAGCATTTGAGGCAGCGGGGTGGGGGGGGGCATGTAGGCTTCTCTTTTGTGACATTTTTGGTCTGAAAAAAGGAATAAAGTTCAGAGTAACAGTAAACACTCACAGGGACCGTGCTTGTGAGACTTAGTGTGGCCTGACTAGACAAAGCATTTGTACAGTTGCTTTACTGCTTCCCTATGAATAAGTGAGGGGGCTTTTGCTTATGTTTTTTCTCAGTGTTTTTAACTGTCATCTGCATGCACATTGAAGGTATTGAAATCTATGATGGAACTAACATGCTTGAGTACTTTGCCAAAACAGCACCTAATTTCTAAATCTTAAAATAAACTATCGAGGAGATAATTTTGTGTGATTAAAAAAGAAGGCTTTCTGTTTTCCACCAGCAATAGCCTCCCTCATTGTCAATGTTTATGGCTATATATTTATTGACAGCAGCACTAGCTGGATGTTTCTTAAACTATATAAAGACATACATGCTTCTTTCACATCTCAGCATCTAAACAACACAGAGGATTTCTGTAGGTGTTTGCAGTAGAGCAGTCAATCATGGAATTTTTTCATCTGCTCTCAGTGGCCTTTTTTATGCCAGCAGTATGGTATTGTTCTGTTTTCCACATCCAGTCACTGCAGCATGCAGTCAGTGACTATGTCTTGATCATGCCTTGTAATCCTTGCTGTTTGAAGGTCTCCTGTGTGAGGAAGACATAAATGAATGTAGCTCCAGTCCATGTTTGAATGGAGCCCACTGTGTTGATGGCAAGAACAGTTACCACTGCACTTGTGCAAAAGGGTTCACAGGTACACCTTGTTTTGTTTAAGTCAGCCTTTACTCTTTCTAACAAAAAAATGTCTTCCTACCCTGCCCGAAGTATTTCTATCTCATTGCTTTATAGCTATATATATATATATATAAAATATATTATATGTTGATATGGATGTACTAGATTCCTTAGGTCCACCTAATCTGTCAGAATCTCTATAGTGTAAACATGACTTTAGAAGGATTTACTAAGTGCTACATCTTCTATTACTAATTGTGCCATGGACCTGATGTGTGATGTTGAGGAAAGAATAAGGACATTCACATGGGTTCAAATTGTTGTTTTTAATTTTATTTTAAAAGAAAAATATTATAACAGTAATCAAGATGATCTATGTTAAAACTGCTCCCAGTTCCCATACTCAGCTTCCTTCTGCTTTCATACATTCCTGTAACAAATACACGTATCTGTTGATTATCATGTTGCCAAAGAGCTCAGTTTCTTCATTCTTCAGTGCTTGTAACATAGAGCTTCTTTCACGTCAGAAATCCCAGAATTCTGGCCTTCACAACTCTCCTTAGAGTTGACGTTCAAGCCAAATGTCTTCTGTAGCAGATTTAGTTGCTCTAAATAGTTCCTCAGGTGATCTTCTGATTCAGCCCAAATTACATAATGGTCAAGATACATTTAAATCCCTCACAGTTTGCTATGTGTTAATTTCTATAACTGCGAAGATCGTTACCAAATTCTTCTATATCCACTTAACGGTCCTTGAAAATGAGAGATGGGTTGGTAATTTTCTTTCTTAAATTAATTCAAACCAAAGCTATTACTTTATTCTTTTTTTCTCAGGTGCTCACTGTGAAATGGAGGTCAATGAATGCCTTTCAAACCCATGTCTTAATAGGGCTATTTGTGAAGATCGAGTTGGCAGTTTCTCCTGCAAGTGCCTCCCAGGTTTTACTGGTGTCTTGTGTGAAAGAAACATTGATGAGTGTCTCAGCAGACCTTGTAGGAATGGAGCTACATGCAGAGATGGTATCAACAGCTTCAGGTGAAAAACAGATGATTAATGTAATACAATGTGGAAATCAGACAGATTGTGGTGCTTCAGACTTCTTAAATTTCAGCAAGCCTTTTGGCAACCTGATCCAATATGAGTGGTCCCCTTATGAATACTAAATGAGATTTTAAAAGACAGAAAATGTATTCTAGTGTCTGCACTCTTAAAAAATTCCAAGGTAGACGGCAAAGAAAATATAAAGAGTTTGGAATGTAAGCATGGTAGGACTGCATGGTTTTAATATTGATCTTCCAAAAGAATTCCACATTCCTAAACTTCAAGGGCTCATCTTGCTTTCCACAAGAATAATAGGTGATGACCAGATGACCGGTTGTGTATCTGGTAATACTACATTTCTTTAGCTTGGGAAGACAGGGATACCTGTACGTATTGAGATTATAGAGGTTAAAGTACAAACACCAGTGGTAACTTTCACATATTTATTTTTATGCTTTAGGGTACCTGAACTCAGATCAGAAGTGGCAAATACCAATAGCAGTGTCATATCCTAGATCACTGTATAGATAGATGGTCCAGCTGTTAATGTCTGGGTTAAGTAACTCTTTCCCTCCCCCCATCCCCTGAAGTTTTGGTGCTTTTTAGGCACCTTGGTTTTCAAAGTACCAGAGGTTTCAGTGCCTTTTTATACTGCCTTGTGTATCTGCCTGAAAAGTCAAATACCTGTTGATTTTTTTTTTCATTATATGCCACTCCCATTGGCAGATCTGCCCTCATGGTGATTCATAACAAGAATTCCTTGTTATGGTGGCTGCCACCTTTGAAGTGTGCTTCTCTTCCTCTGTAGGTGTCTGTGTGTGACAGGGTACACAGGACTGAACTGTGAAGTGAACATCAATGACTGTGACTCCAGTCCCTGCTTAAACCAAGCCACCTGTGTGGATGCCTTGAACTCGTACGTTTGTAAATGTCCCCCTGGCTTTACAGGCAGCAGGTGTGAAACAGGTACAAAGGACTAAGTCTCAGAAAAAGGTGGCTTGACTAAGTCTCTGCACAAGACTTGCACTGGCTGGGCTGATTTCATACAGCTTTCCCAGAAAGCAGCTAGGATGACGGGACTGAGGGGCTGAGCGAAGCCTGTGTGACTGCAGTGTTAATAAGTGTAATTGCAGACAAGGAGCAGCATGTGTCCAGTGTCCTTTCTCTTTTCTTGGCTTTATCTTTTTAATACCCAGTAGGTCTATCAAATTTAATTTGTATTTGCTATGTATATCTGAGGTAATTATCTCTTTTTGTTTCTTGTCTTTTGTGTAGGGTTTTGCATCACAGGGTTAGAGATTAGTGTGTGGTAGTTTCAGCTTTAGAAGTCCTAAAGGCGTCAAGTTCCCTACAGGCAAAAAGGGCATCAGGTTCCCTGTGATTAGGCAAAATGGGTCACACCTAGTGCAGCTTCCTGGGGGATGCTGGAGGTATTTGAACCACAAAGCTCAAATCCATTTGTGTTTTAGCCACTCCATGAAAGTTACAAAAGTATTATACTAGTTGCTGGTGAATATTTAAACAGAAGCTGAAGAAGCCATGTTGATTTTACAGAGACAGTAGAGGACACCCAGGTCATTTACACCATCTTATGTCAGAGTTTAACACCCAGATTTCAGTAGACCTCCACTTGATAACATTTACATGTAGTATCCTTGTAAAGGGTGTCACTCTGCCCTGAACAGCAGCATAAGTTGCTATTCCAGTAAGTCCATAACAGGAAAAATCTTGGTTTGTTTTGTTGGTTTGGGTTTGGGTTTTTTTAAATCTTGATTCTCATTAATTAAATGGAACCAGCTGATCACACCCCTTTAGGTCGTTAGATGGTAGTGGGATGTGTCATTTCTTTGATAGAGGAAAGCAAGTTTCATGTTCATTGTTAGATAGCTTCTTTTCCAGTTTTCTTCAAACACTGTGTTTTCTAGCCTTGGAAAGCTCTGCATGCTGACTGATGTTAGACTGCCAAACATTCTTTCTAGCTCTGATCAATTTAAAGTGAATAGTTTTTGTAGTTGGACTATGTTCCATTTTATTGCATTTTCTTAGACTCCATTTGATTATCTTTGCAGGAATGTTGCTCTGAAAACTCTTTGTCTGTTGCAGAACAGTCCTCTGGTTTCAATCTTGATTTTGAAGTCTCTGGTATCTATGGATACGTCATGCTTGATGGTGTTTTACCATCTCTTGGTGACATCACCTGTACGTTCTGGATGAAATCCACTGACACCACAAACTATGGAACTCCCATTTCTTATGCAGTGGAGAATGGAAGTGATAATGCATTTCTTCTGACTGATTACAATGGGTAAATCACATTTCTGCTTTTCTGTAGGTTACAGATGTTTTGAATTGATAAAGAAAATACAGAACAGGAGCCTGAATATCAGCTTTGCCTACTTTGGGGTAGAAAAATCTGCATACAAACTCCATAGCTGAAGTTGTCTCTTTGGTTTGTTTCCTTTACTTTTTGCCCAATAGAAGACTAATGCTGAGAAAGCAGTGAATTTAGAAAATGTGATATTTTTTTTGTCTGGACTGCATTCACATCATATTTAAATGACTCATTGGGATAACGAATGGATTAAATTGGAGCTCAACACTCAGAGTACTTGTAGCATGACTCTGAATATGACTTGTATTTGTACAAAAGAGGAGTATGACTTGTAGCATGACTCCAAACTAAACCCGCTGGTGTAAGAATCCACTGTGCAGCCATGACTTGAGTCTTAATATTTTGTTACAAAGCCACATTACTTATTTCATCATGCTTTGTGTGTGGTAACCAAAATTTCCAAGTCCTCTGAGACAGAGATATCTTGTATGATGATCTTTCAAGAGAGATTTCTTATATAAAATAGTTACCTTGTATGGCAACTAACATTTCTTTGAGTCATGTGAGACAGGCCATGCTTTTGAAGTTGCTGCATGCATCTTGAGTATGCCTTCATCTGCCTTCCATGCAGCTGGGTTCTTTATGTAAATGGGAAAGAGAAGATAACAGACTGTCCTTCAGTGAATGATGGTAACTGGCATCACATTGCGGTCACATGGACATGCAGGGATGGAGCATGGAAGGTGTACATCGATGGAAAACTGTCCGATGGAGGCAGTGGGCTCTCTGTTGGATCAAAAATCCCTGGTATGCTTTATTTGTATTATACCAGATCTGTTGCCTTCATTCCTTTTTTATTGCAGAATTTGCCATGCTTGCAAGAAAATGTTTATTTTGTGAGTTTAGTATATCTTCACATTTACAGCATTTATGCAGGGCTCATGTTTGCTGTTCTTGTTTGTGAGGACAGTTCCCCTCATTCAGCATCACTGAAGACAAAGTACACGTTTCTAGGGTAAACTAGTAGGTGACTTGTTTTATGCATGACAGAGCTTAGTCCACAAAGGAAGCTGTGCTTAGATGGTTTTGGAGTGGCTTTGTGAGAACAAGTTTTTCACACAACAAAATTAAATTCAACTGGAATCTCCCTTACAGATGTGTGTGCAGAGTTGATTGATTTTGCCTTCTCCTGTTCCTTTCAGACATCTTTTTGAAGTTATGTTTGCATTTTTTCCTATCAAGGTTGTTTTGTTATTTTATTGTTTCTTGTGATCAGTGGTCTTTACAGGAATATCAGAAGACATGAAAGGGAGTACCTTCAGCATTGAAGAGCTGTAAAAGGGCTGACATCCTTAGTGTTTGCATGTTACCACCACCCAAATTTACATACACTTTCAAAAAACTATCTATATTCAAATAAAAAAATATTGAAGTGTTTTAGTCCATGTACCTTATACTTGCCCCTGTCCTCCACAATTACACTGGAGTTATCTCCAGAGAAAATACCTGAGGAAGTGTGCTATCTCCGTTACTTTTTGACCATGTCCACATTTCTGATGATGTGCAAAATGCATGTCCACGTGCTACTGGTCGAGGAGAGGAAATTTAACTTGTGTGTCATGTCAGAGCATGTCTAATCACTAGTGTGCTTCCGAGGGTGTGTAATCACATTTGATCTATATGATTTGTAAGCTTTTGTTCAAAGCTGGAAGTGCAAGGTAGCACTTTAAAGTATGTCCCCACCTGCTCCAAACTGCATTTTGCACTGCTGTGTAGTATACTTCAAATGCTGAGCTAGAAATGGTGTCTTAGACCCAATATCATTGCCGAAGCAGCCATGGGAAATTTCTGCTCTCATATGTATTTGAGAGTCACTTCTAAATTATGTTCACTTTCCTCAGTCTAGTATAAGGCTTCCCAAAGGTTTGCTGAGAGAGTTTCTTGAAGGTGGCTGGTCTTCTTCACTGCAAAATCCTAGTAACACAGAGTAGTAAAAGTTTTGTTTTGCTTAGTTTTTAATCTTCATATGCGGTAAATCTTCATTTCCTATCCCTGTTCAAATTCTGAATTTAGGTGGTGGTGCACTTGTACTGGGTCAAGAGCAAGATCAGAAAGGAGAAGGATTCAACCCAGCTGAGTCTTTTGTGGGCTCCATCAGCCAGCTCAACATTTGGGACCATGTACTTTCTCCACAGCAGGTAAATCCTTAACCGCAGTGTTCGAGTCCAGGGCTCTGAGTGTCAGTGAACATTTGAAAAGGCATTCCAAGTTAGCACATTGGATAGACCCCTGCACCCACAGAAGTCAGTGGGGACCAGATGGAACTCTGGATTAGGGTAATAAGATTAGTGTAGTAAGTAGAGTAGCTTTGAGCAAAACTAAGTCTGATAAAATCAACACTGAGTTGCCTTCTATTTTGACTGAGCCTTTCTGTAGTATGTGGCTTTGAAACAGAAAGGAAGACAATGCATAAAATCCTATAGTCCTGCTAGAAGAGAGAGAAAAACTTAATGGAATAAGCTAAGTGCTTGTTTTACAGATTTCAGTTCCCTAATCCTGCTTTGTGAAGGTAGTGGTAAAACTTCAGAGGGGAAACATCAGCATTTCTGTCAATGCATTAGACACTATTAAAAATCTGAGCTGTATAGTCCCAGGAAAGCCTGAATGGGCATGATAACTGAATATTGGGCTACATTTATTCAGGTACCAAAAATAAAGGCATAGCAGCACTAAACTTCCACTGGGTTAAGAAATTAGTATAGATCAAAAGATATCTGCAAGGACAGTGATCCCTCAACTTTTCTGGGCTATAAGCTTCAGTGTTGAATTACCCTCAGAGGGATTTGTTTCTTTATATCTAGTTGGGACCTCACCCTTCCATTTATGAGTGCTGGTTGTCTCCCACACTGCACTGCTGTGAAGAGCCTGACTCTAATCTGTCTGACCTGATTACCTCCCACCAGTACAGGGTGGGGTTGCTGTGAGGTGTCCCCAGAGCAGTTTCTGCTCTAGGCTGAACCAACCTCCCCTCACAGGGCAAATGTTCCGTCCCATCCGTGGCTTTCTTGCAGTGCGGAGTCCAAAATGTAATGTAATACTCCAGATGTGATCTAATCAGCACTAAGAAGGAATAATCACTTCCTTGGTGTTCTGATTGTAACCACATTCACACAGCCAAGCATGCTGTTGGTCCACAGCTGGCCAGTTCTCAGCTCACTGCCTGCCAGAGGCCCTAAGTCCTTTTCCACAGAGCTGCTTCTGCTCTTCCATTTCCCCAGACTATATCGTTCAGAGGTTTTTCTTTCACATTTTTTCTTGTTGAATTTCCTGAAGTCTGGATTGGCCCTTCACTCCAACCTGTCAAGATCCCTACAGATGCAACTCTGTCCTTGAGCTGACTGGGCCTCTCAGTTTGATATTATGTGCAAACGTGATGGTAGTGTGCTCCGTCACCACTTCCTGGTCATCAGTATTTCAGTCCTGAAGGTCAGGAGTGTAAAACTATTGGTAACACTTGAACAACAAGGACTAGTGTTCAAAACTGGAGGCATTTCTTGGGAGAAGGATCTTTGAGTTAAAAGGTTTTGCTCTTCTCCTGGTATTTTTTTTAAGGTTTTACCACTATTTGATGCTTATAGCAGTTTGTTACCCATGCTCCAAACAAGAAATTATAATGCGAACAGAATACAGAAGCAAAGCAGAATCTCGACTTCCAGCATCCAGATGTCTCCTGTTTCTTTCTCATTTTCTTTGCTGCTTTGACTCTCTGCAAGGTTCAGAACTACCCTACCATCTGCTACACGCTTCGCTTTTGGGGTCTCCAGTTGTTGCATTGCCAAGTCAGATCTTCAAGTTTTTGTTCACCGCCAGTTTTGAAGCTGATAAGCATACATGTGATTTTACAGGACACACTGGTGAAGTTTTAAGTGTGATTTTCTGATACTTTCTCAGTAGTCACCTGTCTTTAATGACAGACTTGATTAAATTCCCATTTCCTTCAGATGCGATACAGTTAGGATGACAAAGAAAATCCTGCCCTTCATTTATGTTATCCATATTTACTCATCTGAAAAGACGATGTGACACCAGACAGGAAGCTGAACCAAGTAAGCTTCCTATAAAATTTTTACTTCATTCATTTCAGAGATTGGGATAGTAAATCACTATCATTATCTGTTATCATCAGTTTTATTCTGGCCAGCTAGAACTATTCACTAAGTCTTACCTTCCTATTTTCAGTCATAAAGGAAAGCAGGGTGACAGAGTATGTTGCCTAATGAATAAAGTGGAGGCAGAATCCAGTCTTTCAGATTTTTCATTGTGTACTTTACTTGCTCATCCACTAGCACATTAGTTCCCTATAGGTAAACCAGCAGTCTGATTGTTTTGTTATTGAATAGACAGAAGTAGAAATATGAGTTGTCTATAGGGGACTGTAAGGTCCTTTCTGTCCCTCAATCATATGCCTTGGGAGGGCTGATTCCCAAACTTGCTTTTCCCAAGCTGTAAATTTTTTCATGTGAATTCCTTCCAGTTTGTTTGCAGCCCTCAGCCTAAGTGGTTTCTATCAGCACCTAAGGCTGAAGTGAGATCTTTGAAAAGGCCTCAGAATAAACAGAGAACATTGGTTTCTTCTCCAGCTACACTGACTCGAGAAGAGTCTGATCTACCTTACTGAGTTCAGAGTAGGGGCACAGTGAGAACAAATCACTCTGAAGTTCATGATTTACCTTCCTTTTTCAGAAGGATAGACAGTATAGCACATTATTCTTGGTAGTTGATTTCATCCACTGGAAACTTGACACAGAAGCCAGTCACCCATTTGAGAAAGGCAGTTTCCCAACTGAACTGGGCACACCTGTGCATTCTGGCTGTGCCCTGAAGCCTTGCTGCATGTATTGTATGAGTAGGCTGGCTGTGCTGAGGTGTACACAGCCCACTGGGCTGCTCATCTTTACTCTTCTTAATTCATTTTTTTTGCACTGCTGAAGGAAACATTCCTTTCTCCCTGCCAGAAAGTTACTGGAATGACCTTCCAGAGGAAAAGGGCCAAAGAGTAGAAAGTATTCTCAGTAGCCTAATTACGAATGTTTTCTCTTAACTGAATACCATCTCTTCTCCATAGACCGCTTCTCTCTTTGATATTTTAAAAGAGGAAATTCTTAATTATCACTTTACTGCACATTTTTCTTCCTCAGGGCACGTATGGGGTTTTTCCAGCAGTTCCATAGCTGAGATATGACTGTGTCTGCCCTATTAGGAAGAAACATAGTGGAGAGTACTGTGCCAATAATACATACACCTTAGTCCCAGTAACCTTATGGGGCTGCTTTTCCTTTCTGTTCCTGAAGTTACACTGAAGAAAGGCAATGCAGAGTGAATTCCAAGCCCTGGTCTTTCATTTGCCGTTTTAAAATACTTTCATGTAGCAAAAATCTCCCTGAGCATACCCTGTAACTAAACAGCCTTCTATTTTATAAATGTTGGAGTTCGGACACCCGAGTTCCTTTCAAGGGACTGCTGTGGAATATTTCTGTGACATCACAACATTAACAGTCTCTCTGCATGTTTTTACTGTTGCATATAGCTTAAACTAGTGTCTGAATAGTTTAAAAGTGCTGTGCCACGTGGGGTTGTAGTCCCCAAGTTTCTTCTGTTGGTGGCCAGATAGAAATATAATGATGTTACTGTGTTTAATAGACTCTCTGAGTCACTGTGAAGAAGTAGAAATATGTTTACCTTACTGATTTTTTTTTGTTTTATCAAAATACAGTACTGAAGAATTCCCATTGACATTTCAGTTTCTTGTAATAAGAATGCAAAAGAACCCCTTTGTGGTGCCATTAAAACAGAGTTCTGTTTTAAATGGAAAACTTTTCCATCAAAGGCATATGACCAGATCTCTCAAGATATTAATCTGCTGCTGATGTAACAGTGTGTTCCTTTCCTTCTCCTAGCATTATTTTGCCTATATAGTTCCTGTTTAGTACACAGTTAGTTATTGACCTTCATGCTTTGGTTGAAGTCAGTGCCAATGCTGCTGTTAGTTGGTGTGAGCAGGCCTTGCCTGCAGTATTTGAGAGAGCTTACTGCCTTCAATCCACAAAATTTGGAAACAACAAATTGCTTTACCAAGCTGCTCCCTTTTGTGTTTCTGTTCATTAAATGTGGTGCAGTGCTAGCAGAGTCTTCAGAATGCAGGTCATCGACATTAAGTTCCTCTTGGCTCCTATTTGACATTTTCCTGCAAATAGATAAGTGTTCTCTTCAGGTTGCATATCTGTCTCTTTCTGTGACGTAGATCTATTTTTCTTTTACTCTAACAAATGCAATTGTGTCTCAAGAACTGAGTCGTATTCCTTACTCGTATGTCAAGTAGTGCTTAAGGTGGTGACTCAGTATGGCCACAGCTGGATGGCTTATAAGTACAAATTATAAGTACTTCAGCTAGGAACCTCCTGTGCTAGAAAGGATGAACATTACTCATTCAATGATTTGTTCTAGTGTTGCATGTGTACATGAAAGGAATATTTTTTTGCTTTTCTTTCCTACGCTGTCCTTAAATATCACCTAATCAACTGTTTTAAATCCATAGGTAAAATCTCTGGCTACATCCTGTCCAGAAGAACTCCAAAAAGGAAATGTACTAGCCTGGCCAGATTTCCTGTCAGGAGTTGTTGGAAGAGTGAAGATAGATTACAAGAGTATATTTTGTGCTGGTTAGAACTTTACTTCCTAGAATCCCTTTTTTTTCTGAACAATGTTAGAAGACTCTTCTGTAAAAGAGGTCAGCTGTGCTAGCTTGAAGCCTTTGCCCTAGCCTTGATAAATTATTTGGATAATTTGACAGTTAGAACATGGAGTCGTTTGTTCCTCAAATTCCAGGGTTTTGTAACAAAAGTTCATTGAAATCTCTGATGGAGATTTATTGCTTCCTGAATTGAGATGAGGAAAGAGTAAAGATGGTATTGGGTCAGAAAAAAAGTTTGTCATGCCTTTTATTCTAAAAATTATTGGATTATATTAAAATACCTACTGCCTCCTCCCTTCATTTCCTGCATATTCCTTTTCTGATGTTATTTGTTGATGATACCCAAAACCCTTTGGACCCAAGCAGGATGTAGCATGCCTAATACTTCCCAGAGCTCTTTCCTGGATAAACTTATACAGGATCAAATAATCAGATAACAAATTTATTCATTCAGCACATATCTGTGTCTCTCACTGTATGCATATATTCTATCCACAGACTGCCCGTCTTTGCAAGGATCCATACCACATCTGCGGGCTTCTTCTGCTGATTTAAAGCCAGGGTCAAAAGTGAGCCTTTCCTGTGACCCAGGCTTCCAAATAGTGGGAAACTCTGTTCAGTACTGCCTTAACCTGGGACAGTGGACACGGCCTTTTCCCCGCTGTGAAAGTGAGTTGTCTCAGTGGGTTGACAGGGTTAGGAAACCCTAACTTTTATTTGGACCTTATCATTATTCATGGCCTGTTTATTTCTGCAGCTATCATGCACTTGAATCATCCATGTTACATCATATACATATATGCTTAAAATTAAACTCATGTTTTACTGAGCAGAAACTATATCACAATCAGATTTGTACATGTTTTTCAGTCAGTATCTAATGCTCAGGTCAGAAATGAGTGCATTGGTATCACCAATCTGATACTCACAGCTTTCCTTCTCAGTGGCATTAGGAGTGTGGAAGATGCACAGGAAGTGCTAGAATATCTATGGGATTTTTAAATCTCACTGAGAATGTCTGGTTTGAAGTAGAAGTCTTGACTTTAGGATGTTATGAACTAATTTCTTTAAAGGCAGCAGGTATTTCTGTTAGGACATAGAAGCACTCCAAGACTTACAGTATTTCTTCTAAGAAAATGGGCTGTATGCATTCAGTTTGCCACGTTTCTTTTGATTCTATGATTCCTGCTCCTATGTTCTCCTTTCCTTTGCTGGGACTTTGCTTTCCTTTGCTCCTGTGTTCTCCTCCTCTGCTGTGACTGCACTTGTGACTGCAGTTGCATGTGTTGGAGCTAATTACATTTTTCATTTCAGTGGAATAAAAAATTAGCTCTAGAAGTAGGTATTGCACAATCCCAGAATTTATACATAGTTTGGAGACAATCACTGGATCTGTTAAAAATACCTTTAAATTAGTTTGACCTAGATTTTATGTGATTTTAATGTCTTCTTCTTTATTCAGTTGTTTATAGCGCAAGTCCATGCTTTTTCTCATGTTCTGCATAAAGAATAGCATGCCTGTGAGGGTTTACCTAAAAGCAAGTCCTGCTGGACAGAAGGAAAGTTCACTGCCAGAGACGGCTTTGCACTTTTCTTGGTGTGTGATCAAGAACAAGCCACCAGAATCCTGTTACTGTTTCTGATTTCTCTGTATTGGGGCAGACAGTTGAGCTCAGAGGGTTGACATGCCACAAACATGCTGACTGAATGAAGGCCAGACTCACCCACTGGCCTTTCATTTCAGCCTGTTCCGTAGGCACCTGATGAATGAAAGTTGGTTGAAGATACCTATTTCCTGCACAAGGAACTACAGGCTTTATAGTGGACTGTGTGGCACTGAAAAGGTACTGACTGAATCAGGCTCAGTGTAATCACTGTCTTCACCCACCTTTTCCTCTTCCTGCTGCCAAAGGCTCCCAAAACCACAGATACCTGACAGCCTGTCTTTGTTACAGGCTCTTCAGCTCTGTTCCTCTGCAGCAAGTACTTGGCTTCCACTACCATGGGCTTTAAATTCTTCACAGTGTCTTTGCACACAGCTAGGGAACAAGGAGTTACTATAATCCATTTAGTTACAAAGATGAGTGGTGTAGCTGTTGGAATAAATTCATGTCATCTTGATTGGAATGCACAGCCTCTGGGAGGCAAGTACAGGAATGTCTTCTGCTGGCACAACTGGGATCGGAAGGGCTTATTTACTACAGTCAAAGTGATGCCCAGGGTTGTGTGTGAGGGCCGTTCCAGTCTCTCCGTTCCAGTCTCTCTCTTTCATGCATTCTCCAGTCTCAGGCCAGTACTGTAATCTCTTAGCTACTCTTAGCTACTTTTGCAACGTTCAAACACAATAACGCTAAGCTTACTTTTCAATGAAGGGAAATAACATCAACCTCCATGAAGGCAAACCTACTTTTCATTTTCCCTTAAAACTTACCAAGGATCACTGACTGTTAAAACTGTCCTATGACTGAACGGCATCTGCTCAGATCTCGGTCACAGATGTCTCCTCCAGAGCTAGCAAAACTCAGCAGGAGCTAGAGAGTCCTGCTAAGTCTCTTATTGACAAGTGCCCACAAAACAAAACCCTCCACCAGACCTGGAACCAATTAGCTGCTTCAGGAAAGGAATGGGGCCTCTTGCCAATGGGATTCCATGGCTGCAGAGAAAAAATATCTGGTGGTGGCTCTCATGTGGAATTATTCTGAAGTTGGTATGTGTTTGCTGTGCTAATATCTGTGTTCTCTTTTCACTCATGTTGCAGGAATCAGCTGTGGAGTGCCTCCAACTTTAGAAAATGGATTTTATTCAGCTGAGGACTTTTTTGCTGGCAGTACTGTTACCTATCACTGCAACAGTGGCTACTATTTGTTGGGTGACTCCCGGATATTGTGCTTGGATAATGGAAGCTGGAACAGCATTTCACCATCTTGCCTTGGTGAGATCTACCATATATTTGGCTGCATGCACTGATGATCTTACACTTCTCCTGTGCCCTTGAGGTTTGAGTGGGAATTCATTCTGAAATTGTGGAGCTTTACCAGAGTCACAGAATCATACTCCAAAATACTAACTTTTCTGAAATGCCATGTTTAGCATTATGTGAAACCAAAACTGTATTCTGACAGCTTTGTCCATCCTCTTTTATGCTACACACCCTACATTTATCAAACATGTATAAAATTATATACTTAGTAAGCCAGCATTGCACTCCCAGCCTCTCTCCTTCCAGATCCTGCAGTCCTTGCATTCTGTGCATTTCACTGTGCTACGGCATGCTGTCAGTGTCCCATGCTCTTTGAACAGGTTCTTTTAGATGTTTCACATATGGAAGTTGTAGTATTTAATATCAAATTTACTCACCTGATGCTAGGATAATTGATGATAACATAATGGAAATAAATGCAAGTTACACTTGACATAATACAGTAATTGCAATACACAGTCCAGTCACAATTCCAAAGTGTTTCACACTGTCAGGCTCTATAATATGTTCACCATCATGACATTGCACATCCCCAGTAGATGGGAATGAATGTGTGGGTTAAAGTCAGCTCAGGCTCATTGCTAATTATCTGACACTTACACTTCATATTGACCAGAGCCACATATTCAGTTGCCCCCACAATGCACATCAGGCTAATTCAGGGCAACATTCACATTCTTTTCATCAACTCAAGGAGAAGCATTTACCATTTGATGCGCTCAACTGTTGATAGCTGTTTACCTAAAAGAAAGGCCACCTTCCTGTTCCCTTAGTCCCTGAGCTTCATGGGCAGATCACCTTTGCTGATGTTCTCTGAGCCTTCTTTCCGTTGTGGAGGTTTATTGGTCAGTCACACATGCTTATCAGCAAACAGCTGCAGCATTGAGAGACACTCATGGACACAGGTCACATAGTTGCCACGCTGTAACTTACCTGCTAGTGAGCCAGGTTTGACATACTAGGTGCAGTGGCACAAGCTGAAAGGTGAGACAGACTGGCAGTGTACAGGGGATTAGGTGTCACTGATCTTGCAGGGCCATGTCTCCAGCAGATCCCTGCTGGAATCCACTAGCTAGCTGTACATGAATTGCTGCTGTCTTAGTCATGCCTGAAATGGGAGTTGCACAGTAAAAGCCTGGCAAGATGTGTGTTTGATTTGACTTAATTCTGTGTATAGCAGCTAATTTTTTTAGTCTAGACAAGAGAAAGAAAAATGTCAACAGGATTTATTCTGTCAAAATTCACTTTGGAGTAGGTTCCATCTGGTTTCATAGCATCCTGTACACTGGCACTCCTTCAGAACCTACAAACGGATCATCCAGACTGTTGTTCCTCTCTGCTTTTCTCCTTTGCACTTTATCCCAGAGCCTAAAGAAGAGCAAGTTCAGATCAGGTGCTGCAAGGCTGTCAGAATAATTCAATCTCTATGCACTAGGTGGCACCATGTTCAGAAGGAAAAGGCCTGTGCCCCACCTTCCAGCTTGCCTTGTCTCTCATGAAGCATAATGGGAAAATGAAAACAAGAGTGGCTTTGACACCCTGATCCACTCTTTTACCTTTCTGATTCACACTTCAGGCAGGTGCTAACAAAGCTGAGTACACCTATGCCCTGGAGCATTCCTTTTGCTCTGTTATGGGTCTGATTCACAGTATACTTCTACTTCATTTCCTTAGAAGACATTACAGAAGGAGCAGTCATTCCAGTTCTGCTGGAATGACTTTGCATTCTCCTGGTGCTTGTGTAATTGACAATTGATTTAATGTACAGTTGTCATCCTGCATGTCAGAAAGAAACTCCTTTTCAGAACATTGTTGTGTTCTTTTCATGCTGGTCAGACTCATTCAGCAGTGAAGAATAAACACACCAATTCAGCAATTGTGTCACTTTTTTAACCAAGTTGCCTTTTTTGCTGGAAATTGGCAAAGAACCCAGGCTGTATGTCTGAATGGTATACTTAGATCAACAGATGTCCTCTAGCAGGTCAGGTAGACTAAGAATTGTTCTATCTAACAGTCTCATTTATATAAAGAGTAATCCCTGTTGCCAGCATTTTTCAATTAGATACTTTGAAACTGACCCTTTGCAATTTTGGCTCACTGTTTACATAGTTTACATACTGAGGAGATTTCTTTTCACTCAAGATCAAAAGCTGATATGAGGTATTCTGGAGAGAGGGTTTTTTTGGTTGTTGGTTTTGGTTTGGTTTGGGGTTTTTTTCTGTACAATATCAAACCACGTAGATCATAAATCATTAACTGTCATTTTTAGGCACTACTATCATGTAAATAGTTATTTATAATAACAAATATATTTTGAACTCATTTTAACTTTTCTGGCAACTGCAGGCACTTCTTATGCCTAACCTAATGCAATGCTCTTCAGCAAAGATGGGGCTCTAATATTTTATGTTCAGAATGTTTCTCCTCTTGGCTAAGTTTGCCCATCTTACAAGTAGGAAGGTTGATATATAGAGCATTTCCCAAGCAAATGTTTAATGCAGAAATCCTCCCTCATAGTGTCTGTCCAGACTACTAGTAACAATGGTTACAATATCTGTTCTTTTGCAGTTTGGAAACTAGATACTTTTTGTAGAAGTGCTGACTGCAGGTTAATAAGTTTTATCTCTGATTTTCTCATGTTTCATGATACTGTATAGTAAGTTATAATTAGAGTTATAATGTAACTGTCGTAAGTTATAAATATTTATTTAAATTTTAGATCTTTTTACCAATGGATAAAAAATGTCATTGCAATATGAATGATTTTTAATTATACTAAAGTAATTCCTTTTGACAATTAGTGAGACAGGAATTTAAAGCAAATGCTTATTACAAATAACACACTACAGACATCTTTTTTTGTTGTGGGGTTTTTTTTTTGTTTTTGTTTTTTGTATTTTTAGATGTTGATGAATGTGCTGTTGGATCAGACTGCGATGAGCATGCATCTTGTCTCAACACAAATGGATCCTATGTTTGCACTTGCATCCCTCCTTACACAGGAGATGGAAAAAAGTGTGAAGGTATGGGAAAGAAAAACGTCAGGCTAACCTTTCCAAGGTTCTGTATGGGCCAGTATCCTACCTCCCACTGTGTAAGACAGTTGCCAGTAACTGATATCTAGGACAGGCATGCTCTCATGTCCAGGTCACTTTGGACTGGATGAGACCATGATGAAGTGTCTCCTTTTGTTTTTGAGAACTCATCTCTCCATACAGAGATGTCACTGGGATTCTGCTCCAAGACTTGAAAAATGTTCTTGCACGTGGAGCACAAGACCTGGGAAGGCCACAATGTGTCACTTCTCAGAGCAGACCTGTGAAGTGAAAAAATGTTTTAATACAGGCATCTGAGTAGGTCTAGAGCTGCTTGTGAAAATGTTAAACAAGGTAATTTGGATGAAGACAATAAGACGGTAGCATGGGTTGGGATAAAAGGTGGCTGAGCTGATTTCATGTTCAGGAATGGACATGCTGGAATGGTCTTTCCCTCACAGAGGGAAAAATTACTATGAAATGTGTTTGTTTCTGACAGTGAATGCAAACTGAGTTACAGAGGGCTTTTCCATGTCAAAATTAGCTTACTTGCATGAGTCTTCAATGTCTATCACTTCCATATAGAACAAACAAAAGCTGGTAAGGCTTGTAAACTACTTATAAGTGTTTTCTATGTGCTTTGCTTTCCTATTTACAGAAAATTCCAAAGGATATCTTCTGCAACTTGTTTATAAAACCTGACACTTAATTGTATTAATCATAGTTTCTCTCTTCCTCCTCAGAACCAGTGAAGTGCCATAATCCAGGAAATCCAGACCATGGCCATTCATATGGGGACACTCACAGTGTTGGCAGTGAAGTAACATTTTCCTGTGAAGAAGGATTTCAGCTGACAGGGGTGACAAAACTTACATGCCTGGAGTCCGGAGAGTGGAGCCACCCAATACCATATTGTGAAGGTGTAGTTCCTGGGAAGAATGCATATTATAATGTGACTCTTTAGAAAGAGGGAAGAGGGAAAGTAGTTGTGTAGAGCCTTTAGAGACCATGGCAGCTTATGAGAGACCCTGTCCTAGCAGATCTGGGTCTCAGTGTTGAAGTCTCTGTTGTCTTAAGAGGTGTAAGCACAGTTGTCACATTTGTAGTGGTACTCTCTTATGCAGATTCATCAATATGACAAAGTTATAGACTCATTTTAATGCAAACGTTAAAAGTATATTTCTTCTCCACCCAGCCTCCCATTTTCAAGGAACCTGTGGGAACTTAATGACTTAAAGATCATTACCTGTTTTTCAGTGGATAAAAAGCATCCAGAAAGGACAGGCTGGTGCACGTACATATTCATGGTGTAGTTGCAGAAATTGTTTCTTTAGAAAACCAGAACAAATGAGGTAAAGCAATAGGGTAAAATGAAGAGGTGACAAAGACTGTGTCAAAAAAACCCCAAACGAACAAACAAAAAAACACCAGTTGGTTACTTTGTCCATAGAGAGAGGTAGATATGGAGTCCTCTTAAGAGTCAAGCATATGATTTGTAAAGGAGTTATAACTACCTACTCCAGTTAGTTCAGTCTCTCAGTAAAGTGAAGTCAGATAAAGAGTCCTAATTGTCACTTACAGCTTAATCAAGAACTCAGTGTTACCTAGGGCTTTACATCTCTTCAAACTTACTTAGAGAAAAAAAAAGCAGATCCTGATTTTCTGTTCATTTTTATCTGTATTTTTTATCTGTATTGTATGAACCTCTCTTGTATTCTCATCTTTTTAAAGCTATATCCTGTGGTGCTCCAGTTATTCCAGAGAACAGTGCCATTTTCGGCTCAAATTTTACGTACCACAATAAAGTGGTGTACAGGTAGGAATTCAATGTGTTTGAAGTGCTGTGTTAATAACTGATTGAGAATGTGGCAGCAAATAGAAGTATGGCCGAATTGGGAGAGGGATCAAAATGAAGGGGAGAAGCAAGATGGGATTAAAATAATATAAAGACATTTGGTTACAGCTGTGCCTGTTCATTAGCAGAGCTAAATGTTTACTCTAGTGCTGCTTTTTCATGTCCTGTAGAGAAAGATGCTTTATGCAGGTGTGGATGAAGAGAGAAAAGGAATGACTGATTACGATGTGCATAAAAGACTCTGTGTTTTTTGATAGCACTTCTTTTTTCTTAACTCAGATGCAATGATGGATACAACTTAGTGGGTGAAAAGGAAATTCTGTGCCTTGCTAGTGGCGTTTGGAATCATCCTCCCCCCTCCTGTGAAATGGTGACATGCCCTAGTCCGCCGGATATCAGCAATGGAAAATACACTCTCAGTGGCGCAGCCTACCTTTCCTCTGTGTCATACACCTGTGACAATGGATACAGGTAAATGCAGGAACATTCCTGAGCCAAATGCAGGCAGCGTGCTTGCTAGAAGCCCTGACTTATGTCTGAAAGAGACAAAACTGGAATCATTGCTCAGAAAGATAAAATAGTAAAACAGAATTGAAAAAGACTTCATTATATCTTGAAGGTACTTTCTGTATCTTATCCTGAATTGGTGCAGTTCAGAAAAGTCACTCAGGAATTGCTATATGCGTATATATGTAATTCTTGAGTTTTATCATCAAGGTCAGAAAAATACTTTGACTATTCAGAAAAATAGTTGTCATAATTCTTAAAAGTTCTCATTTGTCTTTATAGATCATCATACCCCTACAGCTGTAGTACACATCCAATATTATTTTTGCTGTTCTTTTACAATGCCTTTTGTGAGGGAACCTTCTGGAATTTACTAATTCACTCCTTGAACTCTTTGCAGTATTAATTTGTTCTAAGCATTTATTATGTTTTACATTTGTAAGCAGTTATATTGGAAACACTTTTTTTAATATGCTGTAATTAAAAATTGATACAATAATGCTATATCCAAGGATGAGGCTCTAAGTGTGGGTTTCTGCCTCCCCTGGTCTCTGCTGGTACCTCTAGCAGATACACCCTGACATAAGTGGTCTCACACAAACTGGTTTAGGTCTGATTTTTTCTGTTTTCCTGCTGCAAATATCTCATTGTCCTGATGTAGGCAGGTAGGCGAGATGTGTTCTTTTGGCAAATGTTTTAATCATGTTAATACAAATGGATACCTGAGGTGTAGTTTGGGTCATAGATTCACATTGTGAGCTTATCTGTATCCCTGTAAACCAGGCAGTGTTTTTACCAATACCAAAGAGTTTTTTTGACTGTGGACTTTGGACATATAGGAAGAATCAGTTTTGACTCTTCTCCTTTACGTGTCTAGCATAGCTTGATGAGAGAGGTCTTCTCTACTGTGGTCAGCATTCCAAAGGAAGACCTCCCAGACAGTGTCTGTTTTATGCATTATTTCTATATGTTTCTTCCTTAATGGACCTCTTAGGTGTTTTCAGTCTCAAACATATTGCCACAGGTAGGCAGAGCCCACTTCCCTGACAAGTGCCTGTGCCAAAGCTGTAAGGGTCACACAAGTCAATGTTGCTCTCTTCTAGTTGCTTATCACAGTTTCCAACTTCCTCGTTAGGGAAAGAAGAGGGACAGGCACTGATCTCTTCTCAGTGGTAACCAGTGACAGAAACCAAGGGAATGGCCTGAAGTTGTGTCAGGGGAGGTTTAGGTTGGATATTGGAAAAGGGTTCTTCACCCAGAGGGTGGCTGAGCACTGGAAGAGGCTCCCCAGGGAAGTGGTCACAGCACCAAGCCTGACAGAGTTCAAGAATTGTTTGGATGATACGTCAGGTTCCTGGTGTGACTCTTGGGGATGGTCCTGTGCAGGGTTAAGAGTTGGTTAAGTTATGTTAGAAGGGAGCCCTTCGAACTCAGCATCTTCTGTGATTCTGTGATTTCAGTCAACTAAACATGGGGTCTAATACCATTTGAGATCAAGCTGTAGGGAATCAGACACTCCTCTGAAGGGCTCCCTCATATTATGTGAGACATATGAGGAACCCATAGTCAGCTGACATAGCAGCTGGAGGCCAGGGGTTTCACCCAGGACATCTCAGAGTGGTGTTGCACACCTCTGTTCAGACAACTGAGTCACATCCCTTGAACCAATGCATTGCTATTTCCTCGGCTAAGGAAACAAAAAAAGATTATCAACATCAAATTTATGTGGCCATTCACTCAAGCAAAGTCCTTTACCTTGTGAATGAACTGAATGGCTTCTTTTGAACAAATCGGAGCTGGAGAATTTCTTTTGGTCTTCTGGATGAAGATAGTGGTTTAAGTCCTTCAGTGAATAGGGTCTCAGACANTAGGGTCTCAGACAGACCTGCAAGTTTAAAGCCTGGCATGGTGGTGATGGCATACAAGCAAATCTTTAAGATTAAACAAATATTTGTTTCTTTTGTGCTCAAAGATGGGCAAAGCTACAGCAAAACTTACATGTGCCTGCAGAGAGCATTGGGGGCCCACATGAAATCCACCAGCTTTCTCTTCAAAGTGCTTTTTTGTAAACAGAGAGTGAGATTCTGGCCTCTAGTGAAGTCAGTGAGAGAGACCCCTTGGTTTCAGTGGGGCCAGGAAGCAAATCACCTCTTTCGCTCTCCTTACCTGGAATGAAATGGCAGCCTTAATAATGATCTTTGTGTCTCAGCCTTCAGGGACCTTCTGTACTTGTCTGTGCATCTTCAGGGAACTGGAACAGCACACCACCAGCTTGCAACATTGTGTCTTGTGGATCACCTCCTGCCATCAAAGATGCGGTCATCAATGGAGATAACTTTACTTTTGGAAACACGGTCTCTTACACCTGTAAGGAAGGGTATGTAGATCAGCACTACTGGACTAAGAGTCAGGATGAGTAAAACTGGTGCACTGTTTCACAGCTCCTTTATAACTGCACACTAATTCATTTTTACTACTTCCGTCTCAACATTCTGGAAGTTAAACATGATGGAGATTTTTTTTAGGGCTGTCAAGTTAGTATAATATTTTTTAAAGTTGTTTCAGAGCAGTTGAATACATTCTGAAAGAGGAGAATGGAGAGGAGTCATGGGGAATGGTAGATCAATTCACTAGGAAGCTCTTTTCCTTGAGTTACTACAGAACTAGTACTTCTGTGGTAAACCCAAGGCCCTGATCATAACAAGTCCCTTGTGTCTCATTAGGCTGTAAGAACACTGTTTGGTGCAGTTTAACAACCATCTGTTGTGGTGTTCTAAAATTCTGCTTCCTTAAAATTATGACTCCTTGTTTATTGAGGTTCATTGTTTCTTGTTTATTTCTATCTGCTCGGTGTAGTGACCTTCTCAGACCGTATTTCATCAATGATGAGGTTCAGTTTTGATGATATTGAGGATGAATGTACTGCTGGACTCTAATCCTGAAAGAAACTTTGTACATGGTTATCTTTACAGCCTGTGAAACTGCTCTGTCTAAAAGGCAGATCACGTATGCAGAACTTTTTAAGCCTGAAGTGACTGGAGAATTTTCTACTCCTTCTTGGTGTTAAAAGTTATATTCACAAGCCAGCATTTTTCTTATAAATTGGCTTTGCGATATTATTTGAAACATACCCTGAGATTAGCTCAGTTGGTTAGAGTGTGGTGCTAATAAGGCCAAGGTTGTGGGTTCAATCCCTGTATGGGCCATTCACTTAAGAGTTGTACTCGATGACCCTTGTGGGTCCCTTCCATCTCAGAATATTCTGTGATAATTGAAGCAAAGTATCCTTATTCTGTTTTCTAGACCGTATTATGGTTTTAAAAGCTGCTTCTCTTTCCTGTGCAACCATTTTAAATGGGCTAAGATAGCAGCATTTAAAGACTGTCACAGCTGTCTATCTGTGACAGTGGATCATATTAAGCTTTGGCACATAACAGGCTCTTTTTCTGGAGTCCAGTCATGAGATGTGGAAAACAAATCCTGCAAACAAGGCAAACTACTTTTACAGATGTTGCCACCAAAATCTGAACAACTGGTTTCCAGCCTGCAGTTGGAAAGTCACTGGGAACATTGCAGTAGTTATTGTTTCTTTGCCTGCTGTGAAAGCACACCGCAGAGATCTCAAAACTAAAGAAAATAGCTGTCAAAGGTACTACACTATTGTCTGTTGCATGTTTAAGCAACAGTTTTAAGTGGTCTGATAAGGAGCATGGAGTAACGCCTGTCACTGCATCCTAGAGACAGATTAGAGAACTACAGCTACACTAGCAGTATTCATGTGATAGAATTTTGTTTTAAAAGATGAGGGTTTTTCTACGCAGCATTATTTTTTAATTGGTTTTTATTACAATTTTTACAGCGAGGTTTTAGGAAGAAGCTATTATGCAGTTCCCTTGTGTATTATTGGCAAGAGTACCTCTGGGTAACTCACTGAAGGGCTTCTCTTTGCTGGCAAGCTTGATAAGAGATTGATAGGGCTGGTGCAGGAACCAAAGGCCTTTGTGGGCTTTTGATCTCTTTCTTCTCCATTCTGTTTGCTAAACAGAAATAATTTCTTGGTAGGATCACTTCTTTGAGGATTGTATGGACTGTTGCAGCCCAGTACTAGGGGTTTTGTGGTAGTTCCAATGCAAATGGAAGTTCAGATATGGTAATCATATGGACAGATGAGAGAGAAGCAATATATACAAGTGTGCCGGATATCCATCACTGTGATATCTCACTCATGGATATGTGGGTTTTAAGATTTTACTTTTGAAGTTGATCATAGCTTTTCTAAAGGATCCTATTCTTCTGGGGTGCTAGCAAACAAGCTCATACTCCAGGGCCTTCAGGAAACCATAAGTGTTTGACAGTGCTTGTCTTTTTGACTTCCTATCCACAGTTACACATTAGTTGGCCCTGCAACCATAGAGTGCTTAGCCAGCGGCAAGTGGAGTGTGAGCCACCAGCAGTGCCTGGCAGTATCCTGTGATGAACCACCCCATGTGGAAAATGCATCACCAGAGAGTGGCCACCGCCTCTTCGGTGATATAGCTTATTACTTCTGCTTGGATGGCTACAGCCTGGCTGACAACTCCCAGCTGCTCTGCAATGCAGAAGGGAAATGGGTGCCTCCAGAGGGCAGGGACGTGCCCCACTGCATAGCTGATTTCTGTGAAAAGCCATCCACTGTCTCATACAGCATCCTGGAGTCCATTAGTAAAGCCAAGTTTGCAGCTGGCTCCATCGTGAGCTTCAAGTGCATGGAAGGCTTTGTTCTGAACACTTCGGCGAAGATCGAATGCCTTCGAGGGGGACAGTGGAATCCTTCTCCTTTGAGCATCCAGTGCATCCCCGTTCGCTGCGGAGAGCCTCCCCACATTAGCAACGGCTATGCCAGTGGGTCCAACTACAGTTTTGGGGCAGTGGTGGCTTACAGCTGCAACAAGGGGTTCTACATCAAGGGAGAGAAGAAACGGACCTGTGAGGCCACTGGCAACTGGAGTGGCAGTTTGCCCACATGCCACCCAGTGTCCTGTGGAGAACCACCACAGCTTGAGAATGGCTTTATTAAGGTACAGAGTGAGTTTTCTCATCTGCATGGTAGCATGGCAAACTGAATACACTGAATACCCTTTCACAACTGCAGCTGTTGGGGTTTTCTTTTTTCTGTTTTGCTCTTGTTAGAAAATTGAGGAAGCACATGAATGGATGGAATAAAAAGCAGGGAAAAGTGGGTGGATTTGCAGCAGAATCATGTCTGAAAAGCATGGAGACTTCCATGGGATTTCTTGTCATAAAATGGGAATTCAGTTAGGAGACTCAAGATGCCCTGTAACATTCAGTTGATTTCCTTAATGTCTTATTTTTCATTTATTTGGGTCATGGGTAGCCTTCCAGTGCCTTCTGGAGACACTTGAAGTACTGTTGCCAGTTCACAAGCCTTGTTCTTTTCGCTGCTATGAAAAAAAGTCTGATTTGCAATAGATAAATCACCTTGTGATTTCTCGTCTTCCAATGTGAGAATACTTCTTTACTGAAGTCAGAATTTCACTTTCCATATAAAATTACATTGCAACAATGCCTGAAGTTAAAAATCTCCTTGTGGCAGCCCAAACCAGTAACAACTGCTTAACCTGTGTTTTGCTTTGATGTACAAGGATAATATTGTGGTAAGGAAGATCAAAACCACTATTATAAAAATTGAACTTTGAATTTTTGAATCATTTTTCTTCTGAACATACCTCATCCTTCCTTAAATCTAATTACAAGGGAATTCACATTTGCTAAAAGTTGGATGGGGAGCAGTTGGCATTCCAGTTCCTATTTGGGTTTCCAGCAGTAATAGCAACAATTTCTGTTCTGATTCCCACAAAGATACATCCTCTAATGCATATGATTCTGTTTCGTCTTCCTTATATATACTCTCTACTTCATTTATTCTTTATAATTAGAAACATCTTTTAATACCTTAGTCAGAGCTCAGCCTGCATCTTTGAGGTGCTCCTCCACTGCCTGCTCAAGGCCCTGCACCTGTGTATATGGCATTTATAAACATCTCCTAGTAGCAGTGGATGTGAGGGCTCCAACCTTAGGTACAGCTGTAAGCTAAAAAATCATGACAATAGACCATTTCATGGCAGCTTCTTCTGACCCATATCTTTTCCATCTTCCTCTTCACACATTTTTTGGCCTCATGGGTCAGGAAGGGAGAAGGCAGAGGAATTATTTTCTAGCTTTAGCTTTTTAAGCCTTGAATTTTCTGTTTTCTTCTGGTAGTGCTTGCAGATTTCCTGCCAGCAGACTACATTGTTTGAGGTGAGACATTCTTTCTCAGTTATTTGCCTTCATTCCTTTTCAGACATCCTTTACAGCTGCCAGGGATTCAGATAGAAGCTAAACCAGGACAAGACAAGAAATTAAGTCAGTCTCTTGTTGCCCTAATCTTGCGTCTTCATTTCAGACCTGTCCATGTCTTGTCTGTTTTGCAGGAAACAACTGGACACTTCTTTGAGAATCAGGCAAATTATCAGTGTGAGTCTGGTTACCAGATGGTCGGGAGCTCAGTGTTTATCTGCCAAGCAAATCGGCAGTGGTACAGTGAATCACCTCCTTCCTGTGCTCCCCTCAGCTGTGGAAAGCCACCACCCATCCAGCATGGCTACTCCAAGGGAGAAACTTTTGATATGGGCTCCAAAGTAGAGTTTTTCTGTGATGAAGGCTATGAGCTGATTGGAGATGTTTCCTGGACATGTCAGAAGTCTGGGAAATGGAACAAAAAGCGAAGCCCCAAGTGTGTGCCCACAAAATGTCCAGAACCACCCTTGGCAGAAAATCAGCTGGTCTTGAAGGAAGTGACTTACCAAGTTGGTGTTGTACAGTTCTCCTGCAAGGAAGGTTATGTTTTGAGTGGCTCCTCTGTACTGAAATGCTTGCCCTCCCAGCAGTGGAATGATTCCTTTCCCTTCTGCAAGGTTGTACAGTGTTCTGCACCTCCCTATATCCCCTTTGGTGACCCCTTGACTTCATCCCTTCATTTTGGTAGCACTGTGAAATACGTCTGTGTGGATGGGTTTTTACTGAAGGGTGAGTCCACTATCAGATGCCAGGCTGATGGCTCATGGAGCTTGCCCTTGCCAGAATGTATTCCTGTGGAGTGCCCCCAGCCAGAAGAAATTCAGAATGGCATAGTTGATGTGCAGGGCCTCACCTTCCTAAGCACAGCTCTCTATACATGTAAACCAGGCTTTGAACTGCTAGGGAACACAACTGTGCTCTGCGGAGAAGATGGACAGTGGCTTGGAGGAAGGCCAGTTTGCAAACCTATTCAATGCCCAAGGCCTAAGAAGATCCTCAATGGCAAATATTCATTCACAAACTTCCATTATGGGCAGATGGTTAGGTATTTCTGTGATAGAGGTTTCCAGCTTCAAGGGGAGGAAACGCTGAGGTGCCTAGAAACCGGAGAGTGGAGTACAGAGGTTCCCTCTTGCAAAGCCATAAATTGCCAGCCCCCTCAGCCCATTGAGAATGGTTTTGTGGAGGGTGCAGATTATAGCTATGGGGCCATGGTCATTTACAGCTGTGTGCCAGGCTTCCAGCTGTCTGGCCTTGCCATGCAGACCTGTGAAGAATCGGGCTGGTCTAGCTCCACACCAGCCTGCCTTCCAACAGACTGTGGCCTACCTCCTCACATTGACTTTGGGGAGTACGTGCAGTTGAAACATGGGGAAAGACGTTCTGACCAGGAGGGTGTTACAGAGAGTCCCTCCCTTTCGCATACTTTGTTGGATGACAATTTGAAAGACTTCCAAAGTTCCTTGAAGGAGGACAGTGCAATGCAGCTCACCACTTTCTTATTTGGAACTGTCATTTTATACACATGTTACTCTGGCTACGAGCTGCTGGGAAACCATGTTCTAGCTTGCCAAGAAGATGGGGCTTGGAACGGTACTGCCCCCGCCTGTGTTTCAATAGAGTGCACCCTTTTGTCACCCCCAGAGAATGGTTTTTTACATGTCACTGAGAACACGCTCGGCAGTGCAGTGCAGTACAGCTGTAGGCCAGGATTCACACTTATTGGCTCTGACACACGACTATGTTTGCCAAGTCGGCAGTGGAGTAACACTGCTCCGTACTGCAAAGCAATAACGTGCAATTCACCTGCCCAGCTTATGAACGGGAAGATAAGAGGGGAAAACTACACCTATGGTAGTGTTGTCTCCTATGAGTGTGATCCTGGTTACCAGTTAAATGGCCCCACAGAGAGGAGATGCCAAGAGAACCAGAAGTGGGATGGCAATGAACCAATCTGCATTCCTGTTTCCTGCAGCCCACCACCAGTTTTGGAGAATGGTCAGGTGACTGGAGAGGAGTACACATTCCAGAAACACACAGAGTATAGCTGCAATGAAGGTTTCCTGTTAGATGGGGACAGGAGTAGAGTCTGCCTTGCAAATGGAAGCTGGAGTGGAATCACTCCAGTTTGCAAAGCCGTAACCTGCCCTGTGCCGCTGCCTCTTCCCAATGGAAGAACTACTGGCTCAGATTTTAGCTTTAAGAAAGAAGTGCACTATCACTGCAACGAAGGATATAGCCTGCAAGGAGTGTCTACGCTTACCTGTCAGAGTGATGGCACTTGGAATTCAGAAGCTCCACACTGTGAACCAGTTATTTGTGGACCACCTGAAGACATCTCTCATGGCTTTCTGAATGGCTCAGGCTTTACCTATGGGCAGTTTGTGCAGTATGTGTGCTTCCCCAGTTATGAGCTGCATGGCAATCCTTTACGGCAATGTCTGTCCAATGGCTCCTGGAGTGGAAGCCTTCCATCTTGCCTACCCTGCCTGTGTCCTACACCACAGATTCAGAATGGGGTCATTCTTGGTACAGATTTCAGCTGTGGGATAAGTGCCCGGTTTCAGTGCCTGGAGGGCTTCAAACTGCTGGGGCCTTCAGAAGTCACCTGTGAGGCACCTGGCAAGTGGAGTTCTGGGTTTCCTCGCTGTGGGCAGATTTCCTGCGGCTCTCCACCCATCATCCCCAACACATTTATCAATGGGAGCAGCTCTGAAGATGAAAACACCATCATCTATACCTGCTTGACGGGTTTTATCATGAAGGGGAGTCCAGAACTGACTTGTGTGGAGACTGGTGTGTGGAAGAAGCCATACCCAAGCTGTGAGCTGCTAAGTTGTGGCCCACCACCACCTGTCCCAAATGCAGAGATTCTTGGGAACACTTACACCTATGGGAGTAAGGTCCAGTACAGGTAAGAATGAATATTCTGTTTCCATAAAAAGTCCCTGAAGGAATGAAGATGAAAGGTACCCTCAGTTAGTGCAAGTTTTCATATGCTCAGATTGACAAATCCCATGTTCCCATGCACTTCATAAAATATTATTTGGACAACTTGTGAAAACTCCAGAAGTGTATTTCAGCCTGTTGGGCTGCACTTCTCCACTGACTTCAATTTCCCATTTGCTTTCCTCTTCTCCTCTGAAACACTGGTCTCAACATACAGGTTTTGTTAGCAGAGTGTGCAATTTTTCTCCCCTTTTGGCACTGTATTCATGCTTTCCATCTGCTTCAGGTGCCTGTTGTAATACATATAGACTCAAGTCCCTCTTGTCCCATTTTCTGTACTGCAACACTGTGCTGTCAGCAAGTTACTCCTTTGTCAGATACAAGAGTGAGGGGTTTTTTGTTAATTTCCCGAAGAGTGTATGCTGCAGAGCTCTTTCCTCCAAAGTGAGGAATGCCTTGTCAGAAGAAAGATGGTTTTCTGACAGAAAAAGCAAATAATGGTATGGGACAGAACTGGGAGATGGCAAGTGGATGAATTTAACGGTATCAGTTATTTCTATGCAGCTTTGACAAGGTGAAGGAATTACTTGTCACTGCCATTCTACAAGTGAACCCACTTGTGCTAGCTCTTGGTAAAGCACCATGTGAAATAGAACAAATCAGCCTTAAATGTCTAAGCAAATGGTCTGTTGTCAGCCTGAGGCTTGGTTTGTTCTTGGAAGAAAGTGAGATCATCTTTAGAATTACGTGGTGTTCCCACACACTGTTTACCTCACCAAGGACCCTCCATGCAAAGGGAAGGGCAGCGTAGGGGCTGCACTAAAGCATTCAGTACCCTCCAAGCACTAAAGCCACAAGCTCAGTTCCCACTGTGATGCTGCAGCAGCATGAAGCAACTGGAGGTGAAGTCTGAAGTCTCCAGCTCTTGCAACAGAATGAACCCAGTACAGACATGCTCCTTACAGGCTTACCTTGAAATAATAGAGGAGTCTCAAGGTATGCTTATTAACAACTAATGCTGAAAAGTTACTGTCCCAACTTTCTCATTTTTGGTTTAGCTCATTCCTAGCTGTGCCTCTGTGGTCAGGTCTTCATGCTGTGTTGCAGATGCCTGGAAGGCTACGCAATGGTGACAGAGGTGGATGTATGCATTTGTCAGGAAGATGGACAGTGGTCTTCTCAAAGTATTTCCTGTTGCCCCAAGAAGTGTCCCCTCCCAGGAAATATCACTAATGTAATGGTACTTGGAAACAACTTCACTGTGAACACAAGCATCACTTTGTCATGTGTAAAAGGCTATATTCTGGTGGGAGCAAGCACATCTACATGCAAGGTATAGTTTTATTAGCACTGCTTTATTTTGATGGCTTTGCTGAATTAGGAGTCCTTCTCATACCCTTGTTACCTTTTGGCCCTTAATTGGACACAGCAAAAAGATTCAAAGCATATCCTGCAAAATATAATATGCCTACTTGTTGCCCAGTAAGAACAATTACTAGTTTTCTATGTATAGACTCTCAGAACTAGAAATTAATGATTTTCTTCTTCCATGAAAAGCTAATTCTGTCCTTTTGTAAAGCTCTTGTGTTATCACATTTCAGGCATTGAATCATGTCTGAGATTTTAAAAAATTATGTCCAAGATTTCTAATATATTTGGAGGATTGTATGCAGAGCTCTGTTTCTTCAGACTACACAGCAACACACATTTTAATCCACTGTGCACCTGTAGAAACATCAATCCTCTGTATGTTAAAGAATAAACATCTTCATCAGTTCCACTGTTAATCTCTTGTTACATTAGTTGTGGACAATTTCATCTTAAGCTTGTAAATAGACTTTTAAAGTCAGTAAGTACACTTAAATAAGAAAAGCTAAGCATGCGTGTTTTTGCAGAATAAGAACTTCACAAGGAAAGGTTTTCCCCTTATTTTGGGGAAGGTCTATTTGTTTCAAAGATCTCTGGAAGTAGGAATCTTTGACAAGTGTTCCTTTAGGTATCAAACTTCCCTCAGCAAGTCAGGGAAGGCAGCTGAAGCACTTAGTTGTGGTGTTAGACATTCAGCCAGGAGAGAAATACAAAACTTGAAATCAGGCAGATGTAGTTTTCATTCTCCTGATGTGTTCCCTGAGCAATTAGGTGACCTTGTGCAAATGAACTTGCTTTTCCAAGCTGTTTTTTCCCATTTTACTTTTTGTTCCTTCTGTCTTTTAAGCATTCCTGCCAAGGTTAAGATTCAGTCTAGGTTGACATCTTAAAAGTGTTACTTAAATTACTGAGTTTTATTAAGAATTTCATAGATAGTATTATATTAACCACATCTGTAAACCCACAGCAGTTGGATACTTCTACGATTTATTTTTTTTTTCATTTAGATGTGACTTAAGCATATAAAGCGAGTCCTTTACAATTCTAATTACATTCATTTTTCAGGAGAATGGTGTTTGGGTGCCACCATTTTCTGATGACATCTGCATTCCTGTATCCTGTGGAACCCCAGAGTCTCCAGAACATGGATTTGTGGTTGGCACTAAATACAATTACAAAGACGTGTCTTTTTATAAATGTGATTCTGGCTATGAATTACAGGTAAGTCAGCTTAAATCTCCAGCACTTTAAACCTGTAGTTGTCATTTTCAGTTCCTGTGTGATGGCTGTGGACTGTCTGGTCCTAACTGACGTATTCCCTTAACTGACACAGAAACTGGATATCTGCTGGTTTTGTTGTTGCCAGTGGAATGCTCCTGGTATGACTGGGATGGTCTTGAATTACTTAAGGGTATAACTGAAGCAAATATAAGAATCCTATTCAGGGATACATGTCCAGCAGATATCTTTCAGTGTTGGACTTTTTTTTTGACTGAAGCCCTCTGCAAATAACAGCATTATACATGCTTGTGACCATAAGTCATGGAAGAGTTAATTTCTCATGTATTGCTCCCTTTTCCTCATTCTCGGAACAGAGTTAGATTGCAGTCTTCCTTCCATTTCATAATGTCATTAGCAGTTTGTCTGCTGCATTGTGCTTTTCAGACTTAAAGCTCCGTATAAACTCCACTGCCCTCAGTTCTATGCCATTGCTAGATGGTATTAAAGTGATATATCAAAGAGATTCCAGTTTTTTCAATGGCAGCTTTATTACCTGGTGGAGAAGGAATCAAAGTTCTTTCCTCTCCATTGTTTTTATTATGGCTTTTATCCCCACCTGAGCTCTGGAGCAGCACTGCTTTCCTGATATCAGGACTCAGGCTAGCAAGTTCAGAGCTGCCTCAGGTGTGTTTTCAAAAGCTGCAGTGAATTTAGAAATGACAGTATGTTGCTGAGGCACAGCATGACGTCCACCATCCCCAGGTGGTGGCAGAGTCATGAGGTGATGAGGTATTCTTAGGACAGAGGCTGGCTCTTAACGCTGGTTTTGTGAGCACCACGCAGAACGCAAGATTTTGTTTCCTTTGTACTGTCATAACACCAGTAATAAATTGAGAACTTCATGCATGTGAATTCACCAAGTGAGAAGTTAATTCACTTAGTCATTTGGTATAAAAATCAGAAGAATTTGCCAAATATGCAATAGCACTGGGGATGGAGGTGTTGGTATTTAGACAGAAAGGTAGAGTTGCTGTTTTAAGTTATTTTTGGAGGTAATAAGCCAGTGCTTTCATACAGTAGCAAGCTCTTCCAAGCTTTGTATTCCAGTTTCGCCATCTAGTGTCAGTGTGTTTCCCTGCTGTTTAAGGGAAGTTCGGTTTTTTCCTTTGGGAAGCAAAATCTCTTGGGTGTGATATCATACAACAATAGTCATACAACAACAGAAATAATGTCATTTATAGGCAAATTTAACAAATGAGCATTTGGGATGTGTTCAAATCAGCACATCATATTTATAAAACCTGAGCTTGTACTATTGTTATAAAAATCGCTAGTTAGATTTCCTGTGAGTCCTGGAAGGAGATAATTTGTCATCATATCACATTCCTGGGACCAAGCATGGTAAAACTGACAAAAAAAATACTCCAGGAAGAAGGACAAGAAAACTAACTAACTAGTACCACAAACATTTGGTTTAGAATCACTTTGCAGGAAGTTCTACCAAAGTAGACTTGAGCTGTAGCATTTAACTTTCTCCTTATATGGGTTGCATGTGAAGAGAAAACCTCTTCACCTTGCTGGATACTAAAGTTGATGGGAGAAAAGAGTTAACTAGGTAAAGTTGTTCTTTGAGCATTTTCTTTTCTGTCACAGGGTGATGCAGAACGAACTTGCCAGGAAGACAAGCTTTGGAGTGGCACAGTGCCAGTGTGCAGAAGTACGTTCCACCTGAGTCTATCACTTAGTGTTGGTCAAGGGTGATATTACACAACAGAAAACACTAATGCACGTTTTGCTTTATAACTCATATTGTCTGCATTTACCTAAAAATTTTTGGTAAGTACCACTGTTAACAACCTGGAAGAGTTGCAGAATACTGGTATATGCAGGTAGTAGTGTGAAAGAAATCACTCCACCTTTCTGCCTTGCTCCTGCTGTCTGCTCTGCAGACAGCTTCCAGGTTCAAATGGTTTTGGTGCTTGAGGTCATGATTTCTGGGGTCACTGAGGGCCTCTGAACGCGTTAGTTGCCAGCAGTCAAAGGTACTTACCATCCTCAAATGTAACTCTATTAATTCTCAAAAGTACTTCACTTCTGTGAGATGGCACTGGCTGCAGTGCGAAAATAGGAGTTTCTACATAAATGTTGATGTGGACCTTAGCTGTTGGCTGAAAGTGGCAGCAGTTTCCTGAGGCTTCCTGCCAGCACAGCCACAATAGATTTTTTTTTCTTTTAGCAAGAACTGGAAACACCAAGCACGATTCTATTCTGCTACTCAGGAACAAATATCTGGCAATGACCAGACAACAGCCATGCTCTTTCCCTATTTCTCAGAGTAAAACCTGTGGAGGACCTGTGAACTGGACAGGCCATATAAGTTATGTTTGATTGGAAAGTATTGCTTACATTACAGGAGTGTCATGTGGACCCCCAGACACGATAGAAAATGGATCTGTTCAGGGAGAGGAGTTCCTGTTTGGCAGTGAAGTTTTTTACAGCTGTGACCCTGGCTTTGAGCTACAGGGACCAAGCCGAAGGATTTGCCACGTTGACAAACAGTGGAGCCCTTCCGCCCCGACATGCATGCGTAAGTAGCAAGCGGAGAAATATGGTGTCCAGGAAATCTAAGAGTGCTTTGGCTGGCTTCCTCTGTCTTCCCGTGCAGTAGGGTGGGCTGTAAAAGGAGGAGCCCGAAGAAAAGCCAGTAGAGAAGTTATCATTGGCAGCTCCTCACTGATCTGAAGGGAGCTACTTTTGGCACATTAAAATGGCATAAACATAGGGTCGTGCTCAGGCCAGTAGAGTGGGAGTGAGGCCTGCTGTATTTCACTTGTCTTGCACTGTACTCTGAGGAGCCTTGGACATCATGTTTGTCCCTGCCATGCCAAAGCTAATATATCCTGGCCACTTCTGAAGACCACGACTGTGCTCTCTAGGATCTAATCATGGCTCACTGTGCAGTAGAAGATGGCTAATTGTGAGAGCATGGAAAGAAGGATTTATTACTTATTTCATACAGCTTATAAATAAAATGCCAATTATAGTCTTTACAAATAAATTGTTTTCCATCTTCTCATGGTGATGTCATAGTCCTATCCCTTGCATTCTTCTCTCTCACCTTTGATGAATTTGCTGGGTCTCCACAGTGTGGGACAAGAGGTCAAGATCCTTCTTAACTAATGTCATTTTTCTTAAGCACATCTTGAGATGACCTTCCACTGTAGGGGAGCAAAGGAGAATGCAAATGCGGCATCTGGCCTACTCCGAAGAAATATTCCACATAGCTCTGTTGGATTGAACACTTCTTAGCTTGCAACACCATCAGGTACATTTGGACACATTCTCAGATGTCTGCAATGTGAATCCCAGGAGAAAGAGCAGGCAAGGCACTGGATAATCCTTCTCCACATAATAGTTCACAGCTTCTTTACTCCTGTCTTTCCATCAATTTAGTGTGCAAACAGAGCTGTCAAACAGTGTGTAACTGACAGACAGAATAGCCTTCATTGTGTGTACAAACCCCAAAAGTTTTCTTCTCTCCTAGAAATTACCTGTGGGCTGCATCCTTCCATAGAAAAAGCAGAGGCCATTTCTACAGGAAGCACATATAGAAGTAATGTAACCTTCATGTGCAACTCTGGATACCATCTTGTTGGGCCCCAGAATATCACATGTCTTGCAAATGGGAGCTGGAGCAAACCCTTGCCATTGTGTGAAGGTAACTGTTCAGATTCATGTCCTTGCACATTCTGATTTGGGGTAAACAATAGCTCCTCCCCTATTCATGCATATCATATGATCCAGGGATTTTGTTCCTAGAAACTATTCTGTAATGTAGGGTTTCTGGATTATCTGTTAGTGGTAAGAAAGAACATTTTACATGTTCTGCCCTGCTGACCCCAGTGTGGAGTCATAAATATGTCCTCTTCCCCATCACTGACACGTTTTACTGACCTGAAAAAAACATGAGGTTGCAGCTTTTCACCATCACTGGGAGGAGCTCCTTCTCTAGCTTGGCTACATTTCCTTCCCAAGGTTACTGAACTCTCCCTCAACGTTCTTCATGATTTGTTTGTCTGTGGCTGCTTTAAACATATTGTATGACTAATTTAGGAATTGTTGGAAGTCCAGGTCTAATACCAAGCTGAATTAATGAGATCTCTGCTTTTGCAGAGACCAGATGTAAAGTTCCAGTTTCTTTGATGAACGGGAAGGCAATTTATGAAAACAATACGGTTGGCAGTACAGTAACATATCTCTGTGAGAGGGGATACAGCTTGGAAGGAGAATCTGCAGCAGAGTGCACAAGAGATGGAAGATGGAGTAATCCCTTACCTCTCTGTAAACGTATGTGTTTGCTTTGTAATGGAAAAGAGGTCTTCATTTTTAAGCATTACAAGCTACTCTTCCTCTAAACTGATAGTAAATCAGAGTGACTTTCACAGATCTTTGAGGAAATGTAGTGTAATTTTCTTCTGGACTAGCCATGACCAGCATTTATCCTTGTAATTTAGGAAATAGGTCTGGCCTAAATTGGGAGATTTGTTGGTGTGCATTCCATTTTTGCAGAGGAACAAAGGGAACAGCTTCTATTTTTATTGCTTTTCATATGATTTGGTTTTGAAATTCGCAGAAGCTATTCTAAAGTGTTCTCTTCCTTCCATCCCTTTTTCTGCCCTTCTCCTTTTCCCTCACACCCTTTCTTTGAACAGCAAACCCTTGTCCTGTGCCTTTCATAATCCCAGAGAATGCCCTTCTGTCTGAGGTGGATTTTTATGTTGGTCAGAATGTATCCATCAGGTGCAGGGAAGGTTACCAGCTGAAAGGGCAGTCTGTGATCACCTGTAATGCTGATGAGACCTGGACGCCAGCAACAGCTAAGTGTGAAAGTAAGTACAAGACATGCCATTCTGCAAGGGTTGATACTTTGCAGAGAGTGTATGACCACAGCTGTGTCACACAGGAGCGTGGCAGCACAGATCTGTCAGCAGAGCTCTCCGCCCAGATGCAGGTATTCTGGAAAAAGAGAGCTTTTGTCTGCCACTGGCCTATTGAGAGATGAGTCACTCTGAGAGATCCAGGCACATAAAGGTGACCTAAGAAGCTCTATGGCAGAGTTATGTTTTCGTTCTTTATAACAGAGTTATTTCTTTAAAAGGATCCAGAGTATGTCTGTGTGGGTTGGTGCCCTAAGAGCATTCATCCTACTACCTACTAGGCCTGTCTGTAAATTTCTTCTCAATTTACCTTTTGCAAGCCCTGGAGCTAGGATTTGTTGTTGGATACCGTAAATATCCTAGGAATGATTCCTGGGAGATTATGAGTGACGAGACAAGAGTTGTAAGGAAGGTACTGCCTTTTATTTACTGATCCTGACAGAAGGCGTAGTGTCCTTTTGCAAGCACATCTGAAAGTCTTTTGGCTTCTTGCAGGCAATATTGTTTGGATTCGTGGAATCATAGAATGGTCTGGGTTGGAAGGGACCTTAAAGATCATCTAGTTCCAACTCCCCTGCCATGAGCAGGTGTGCCGTTCACTAGATGAGGTTGCTCAGGGCCCCATCCAACCTGGCCTTGAACACTTTCAAAGGGTGAGGTATCCACAGCTTCTCTGGCTGTTGCAGTCCTTCACAACCCTCTCAGTAAAGAACTTCTTCCTAATATCTCATGTAAACCTGCCCTCTTTCAGTTTTAAAGTGTTGCCTCTTGTCACATACTTATCTGCACTTGTATAAAGTCCCTCTCCCTCCATTTTTATAAGATTCCTTGAGATACTGGAAGGCTGCAATAAGGTCTCCCTGAAGCCTTCTTTTATCCATGCTGAATAACCCCAGCACCATCAGCCTGTCCTCATAGGAGAGATGCTCCATCCCTCTCATCATCTTCTTGGCCCTCCTCTGGACCCGCTCTAACAGGTCAATGTCTTTCTTGTGCTGACCCCAGACCTGGACTCATTACTTCAGATGGGGTCTCACGAGGGCAGAGTAGAGTGGGATAATCACCTCCCT
>VZRE01010472.1:41890-64823 GCA_013396775.1 Cephalopterus ornatus | reverse complement strand
TGTGGCTTGTTTGTTTTTTATATAAGCAGCGGGTTCTCTGGATTTATACCCCATTGCAGTGGTAAATGTTAGCTCTCCAGTTATCATACATTTGCCCTCTACTCGGTAACACTGCTTTGCTTAGGAAAGACACTGTTTGGATTCCCCTTGGTTTGCTACTATTAAAACTGTGCTTCTGTGGAAAGTAAGATTTTGTTTTCTGCAGACCTAAGATGTTAATATTTTACTTCTTTATTTTTCTCATAGAAGGTATTAACGTTCATGTTTTAGTTCTTGGCATTGATTACAAAGTCTGTGTCTGTGCTGTTTTCAGCTTCTGCTGCTACTTATTTGGGCAAGATTGCTTTTTACCCCCTTTACCCAATGCATCCCACCAACAGGAATGGGAAAGTGTAGGAGAGAGTCTGTCACCTTACCTAGGGAACCTTATGGATCAGCAGTCGGCCTGCTGGTAACCTACTTGATGTCTACATTACTCTGCATGTGATCATGCAATCCTGTCATGGATTACAGATGAACTGATCCATTTGCCTTATCTGCAAGCATGAGTGAGAGCTTCCTGCGGAGCTGTGAAGCCTTCCAGGAGGAACTGCCATCAACTGTCCCAAAAAGTACTCCCTGTCACGTCACTCAGTGAAGCATTTTTCATTGGGAAAAGCAGTGGAAACACGTGCCCTGCTGAAAGCATCTGCTGCTTGTAGAGCATGACTTCCATGACTGATGACAAGAGCAGACAGTCCCAGCTCTGCTTTCCATGTCAGGAATACAGACACAAGAGGGAGACAAAGTGAGGGACAAAGTAAGATCAGTAGAGAGGACAAGTGAATTAGGAGAGTGGAAGTGGGAAGTGATGTAAGCATCTGTGGGAAGGGGAAGGTGACAGAGATGCTTGAGAGAGTAAAAGAGCCAAGAGAAGAACAAGGGTGAAAGCCAAAGAGGTAAGGAGTGAAAAAAAGAAGGGACTGACTGACAGCTAGCCAACTGGATACATGGTACACTCCCAAATAAATTTAAATAGTAATATATTGTTTAAATGTTGTGTTTCTGTGTGTAAGCTCAAATTTTAGGAGTCTTCTTCAGGAAAAGGAGTAAAATAGACAACCAACAATTAAGTCATGTTATTAGAAGGAAAAAATCATCAGTCTTTCATAGCCTCTTTCACAGGTGAAAATTTTTAGAAGGAAGTATATTTTTCATTTGTCTTTTCATATGCCTTGCTCACCTTATGCTACTTCCCTGAAAGTGGATCTCTAGCCAACTATTACCTGCTTCCCTAGCCTTCTTTCCAGCCTTTCTAAGCCCTGGCACTCTTCCACTTCTGTTCTCTCATTTTAAAAAGTTACTTCTGTTGTTACATATGCAGAAAAGTAACCTTTCTGATATCAAATACCAATATATTTTTAGGAATGGCTGTTTAACTGCTTAAAAAGCAACAGTTCATGTCTCACTATTGCTTTAAAAAATGTGGGTTTTTAGCAGGTCTTTGTGGTTATTATTTTTGGAATGTTCTAGAACATGATATTTTGTGTGTCTGTCTTTTTCTTTGATGATTCTTTGAGTAGTTACAAAATGTCTGCAGAACCCACATGAAAAACTTTAGCTAATGAAACAGAGAAAAATCAAGACTGTGAGGGTAAAAAGCAGAGCAGGTGA
The DNA here is from genome assembly GCA_013396775.1 of Cephalopterus ornatus. NCBI lineage: Eukaryota > Metazoa > Chordata > Aves > Passeriformes > Cotingidae > Cephalopterus > Cephalopterus ornatus. The sequence continues at coordinate 63,170 of VZRE01010472.1, read as the reverse complement.
GCTGAGAGGCCAAGAAACTGGGTGGTTTGGCAAAGTAGTTTGATGACTGCAAATTTCAAGACAAATTAGGAGAAGCTCTGGGACCTAGACATGCAGTCTGCACAGAATATCTTTGTCTCTGTTCTCCCACCCTATAGATGAGTAATCTCTAGTGATGTCAGTAGGCGTTATCCTCATGTCCTGAGGGCAATAGATTGGGCCCCTGTAGTGTAAGTAATGCCTCATTTTCTGTTAAGCTGGAAAATCATCTGAGTGTCCCTTAAAGTTTCACAAGGGAGCTGGAAGGGAGGAAGAAAGGTTTAGTATTCCTTTCTAGTTGCATCACTTGCATGTTACGCAGTTGAACTTCAGAGTAAAAATGCAGATTTGGAATTGTTTAAAGGACAACAGAGTTATTGCTTAGCTTCTCAAATATTTTGGCTGTTCACATACTCAGTCAAGCAGCAGTACTCCCCCCAACAAATACACTCAGGGGAGAGCAAAGGGTAAAGAACCTGAACAGCCCGAAGTAGAGTGACTGTGCTCTTGGCAGGGAAGTGCCAGCTGTCATTGGAAACAAGTTTAGAATTTGCTGTAAAGATCTTCCTAAGGGAAGCAAGTCTTCAGAAAGGTTATAAAGGGAATGCAAAAATTCAGCAGTGTTTACTAATTATATTTATGCTATTTTATATAGTAAAAATAGTTAGTCCAAAAACTGCTTTTGACAAAGAAGTCCTTTGTTCTATACAAAGATAAACAGGTAAAATTTTGGAGAAAGAAAAGGTGTCCTGATTCTTTAGTTTCATGAGCCTTGAGTGAATTTAATTAAAAAGAGGGGGAAAAAAACCCAAAAATCCCCAACTTGTGCTCAGAGAACATGAAAGCCTAAATATGTAAACCTTTTATGACTCATGAACATGGGAGCTGCCCTGTAGAAAAGTTCTATAGCTTTCTAGAGGAAGTTTGTCACTGAGCTAGATGCTTTTCTGATGTTTAAAGGTCCATCTTTCATGTGGATGCTTACTTTCATTTAAAAAGGAAGAAAGGGAAGACCGGGTAAGATGGGGAGAAATGACTAGAACAAATGTTAACTTTACAGATCCCAAGTGGAAGCAGCATGGGAATAATTTCAGAGCGGCATAGGGAGTACCTTTAGGCTTGACTTTTCTAGCAGCTGAAGCTCTGTCTCGTGCTAAACAGAGGTGCTGAATGTCAGTCCTGGCATCTGCAGAATGACATGCTGGGTAAAAAAAAAATTAGGAAGGGTGCAGAGTAGCTCATTGCTTCCACTTTTTAATTGAATGATCTCCTTCAAGAGCAGAAAGCTCCATGATACACTTGACTCTGTCCTAACTGTTCTACAGTTTTGGTTGGGTTTACCAGATATGACTCTAGGAGTATTTCTCTCTGATGTGAGTAAAGAGGATCCATAGCCCACGCATACTGAAGTCTAATAAAATACATCCTTTATTCATAACTGCCTTTCCAACATTGCTACAGCAATTCAGATTTAATTTACGGGTAGGAATGATTTGCATGCAAAGAACAAGTACTTCAAAGTATGTGAAGATAAGAGACTCCTGTAAAAATTAAGTGGTCTACAGTCCACAGGATAACTGTGGTAGCTTCTCCATCCCTGTCAGAAACCTCAGAGAAGTATCAGACTGAGAGAACACTCCAACTGGAACAGCACAAAACAAGTTTTTAATGAAAGCAACTGAAATACACTAAATAGTCTGTTCTAATGGAGCTCCAAAGAGATGTGTAAAAGCTGTTACTAATGTCAGTTGAAGTCCTGTCACTGTTCCTCAGAAGTCCCTTCACAGCCCTCCTGCTGGCAGCAGTTCAGGTCTACAGTACATTAGAAGTAAGTGCAGCACTATTATACCAGACCCTTTGAAAAACTAATGAAAATATTCTCCCTATGAAAGGACCCCAGTGCTGCTAGGAGACAAACTGTGTGCACTTTGGTTTGGGAGTCATTTTTTTCTTCAGCTGGGATAAAGAAGAGTCTTTAATAATTTGTGAAGCCATTGTTAGTAGTTGTATTCCCTGTGCTTGTCTCTTAAAATGTGTTCTCCGAACCAAGTCTAAACATTACAGTTCAGTGCCTCAGAAAGTCCCTTCTCAAATTTTGGCCTGCACTGGGTAGATTAAACTGTATATTTTGCCTGTGAGGGTGGTGTAAGTGTACTTGGTGAAGTTCTGGTCCTTTTTTTGTCAGCACCAAACCTGTGCCTTAGGAGGGCTCCTATGGAAAGGCAATGCAGTGATAGGCAGGGAGCAGTGTCCTTCCACTGTGTGATGTCTCACCTGGGAGAGCAGCACTTCTGCAGCACCTGGAACGGGTGGCCCCCTTAAAAATTAACAGTAGATTGCCTCTGCTAAGGAAACTGCTCTTCTCCCTTGATGTGTACCTAGACCCATAGGAAACTTATGTAATGGGATTTTTGTCAAGGTCCATAAAACCAACACAGCAGCATTCAATCTTCTTTTTCCCAGAAGTGCAGGTTCTGTAACTGCAGAGATGACCCCAGAACAGGTGTGAATGCAAAAACTGTGCAAAGTGCATCTGTATTGCTGATATTGCACATGTTCTGTATGTAGAATATGAGAAGATTCATGATGTCATCAAAAGAGAAATTTTGAACTAGTAAATAGAGTTTGCACAGACAACCAAGAGCCCCATTTGCACAATTTTTAAAAGAAATGTTCTGAAAAGGATGTTCATATTAGTTTAATTTTTACTTTATCATCCTTATTTTAACTTTCATTTTAATTTTACTATTCTTATACTTTATAATGCAAAGTATTTTTATGTATCATAATGAAAAGTTTGATAATTTTCTTCCAAAACAAAATGGTAATGCATAATTTCTGCTAAATGTTTTAATTCCTACCACAGCAGCAGTTTTATATGGAGTAGTTCACATGGGAAGATTTCATGTGTCCCTCTTGCAGTCATTTGGAATATGTACTTTACCAAAAAGTGAAAGAGCCTTGGAAAAAGTCCTCATAAATGAGGTCCAAAAAAAATCCTTTATGCCATGATCACTGCATTCTGTACATGCTTCGTGTTTCAGAAAGACGTTATTGAAGTTTTGGTTTGGAGGCATTTTAAAGAAAATTTTTTTAATTCCTCCCTGTCAACCTATGCTCTGCTTAATACCATGAACAGAGCTGCATATCCTTAACTGGAAGGAAGTTATTAAACAAGCTAAATTTAACCTTCTCAAAGTTGAGTTGTTTTCAGAAACAAAAGTTTGAAGATGGTAGACATTAGGCCAAGCTAAAAGCAAGGCTACTTGAATATGTGGAGATATGGGGCATGGGAAGTAGACGCTGGTCTGTAGCTGTTCTGTGTAACATCTGACCTCTGTCTGGTGACAGCAGATTAGTTTTTGGTAAAAAGGATTATCTTTTAGTGGGGAAAAGAGACACAACATGATGGTTGAAAGAATAGCAGGCGCTAGTTGGCCGGACCCCTGCATGACCATAGAATAACTTTCTCACGGGCACTGGATTAGCAGGTTTGCACTAACATGAGTGAAATAATCAGTGTTTGTAGTGAACGCATTCATCTTACGGCTGCTGCTGTTTTAGTTCCAAATTTGTATGCACACATGATTCTGTTTAGATCCAGACAGATGGAGAAAACTTTTAGCTGTCATTTTTGCTACAGTTTAGACAACCAAAGTATCTCCCTGTGGCCTCTTCTGCTGCACCCAGCCTAGGATATGGATCGCAAGTGGCACATAAAGATATATGTCTATGCTGTGTGATTCTGTATCGTTGTTTTTTACTATCTGCCATAACCAGTAACAAAGAGATTTGTGCAGATGACTATCAACAGTTGCTGGAAAGAGACTGAAGCCCCAAAGTACTAATAAACCTGGTATCTCCTCTAGCAGGTTAGCTGAATTTGAGCTGTGATCTTGTTTCCTCTTCTCCGAGTGCACAACATATAAGCTGATAAACAGAGTGGATGGCTTTGCCACAGCCTCCCAAGACCTCCATGTCTTACGTTCACGACAGCTCCTCTCACTAGAAATAGGGGGTAAGAAAGACTTGTAGACATCTGTTGTTTGTGTTTTGTAATGCTTGGGTGGGCAAATCATGCTCCCCACTGCCTTTGCAGTGATGTATAATCATCCATTTGATTGTATTATGATCAACCACTGCAGAGCAAAGAGGCATTAGATATCTGCACATTTGAAAAATGGGGAATTAAATCAAGGGAGTAGTTTGAAGATCTCAATGTATGTATCTGCCAACGCTGTCTACTGCTTTTGGGTTACATGTGGTGGCATGTCTGGATCTATAATTTGTTGTGATTTTAAAAAGGGCAAGAGGATCTTAAAACCTTTATGTGTGGAAGAAAATGTCCCATAGTAGTGATACAACAGTTCAGAATAGGCCTCAGATGACATTTTTATCTGTGTTTATCTCAGCATTTAAGATGAAAGCAGGACAGTATTGAGCTAAAAATTGGGGAAGAGAATGAGAGCGAGCGGATTTGAACAGGGCTTTGGGGGTCATTCTTTGGCTTTTTGCTGCTGGGGCATAGTATCCTGCCATTGTGGTGCCTGGCACCTGGGGATGACATGTGTGTTGAGATGGGTACAAGCACACCACTGCTAGCGAATGCTGTGGTGCCTCTCCACTGCACCCCTTGCGAAAGCACTGTGCTCTGCTAACCATTCTTCTGTGCAAAATGCTTTTGAGCTTCTCAGAATAATTGGATGGGAGGATTACATGTTTAAGATGAACTTGGATTTGTTCCATTCACAGTGTAAATGCAGAGGATATTTAATGGTCCTATGCTGAAAAGAACCTATTACATTGCAGCTATTGTACAAGCAAGCCCCTACAAGATAAAATACAAGAGAACGAAAGGAAAGCTTAGATGATTCATAGGCTTACGTGATTAATAAGCTGAATAATTTAAAAAAAAATTATCTGGAAAACTCATTCTCAAATGCACCCTTTGTATGCCTGTTCCTGGCAAAGTAAGTGTAAGAGTTATTCTTCCTACTGTGTTCTCTTCCCTTTGATTTTTCCAGGGAATTCGTTGCAAAGTCTTTACAGGTTAAAGGCCGATTTTGTTCCTTCCTGATGTTGATTTCCCTCACACCTTTGCTTCGGTCATTTCAAACTTAAATCACTCCTAAACAAATGCTAAATGCAATGCAAACAAACTCAGCTCTCGTGTAATGCTTTGATTATTAGCCTCCTGTTTTGCTGACTTTTCAGCATAAGGAATTGAGAACTTTAGCCATCCCAAAGTTCCAAAAGGAGGAAAGCACAAGTACTGAGGGCATTTTTAAATGTTATTCTGTTGACAGTAAACACAATGAAATAATAAAGGTGAAAGGTCTTCTATCACCCTGACTGAGGATATACCAGAAATGCCAGGTTAGATGAATCCTGCTTGCTGCTTTCAAAATTTTTTCCCTAAGGTAAGGTTTTTTATTCCTCCAGAAATGCTCTATACTTTTTTATTTTGCTTTTTTTTTTTCTTTTCTGTTTACTTTTACTTTATCCTGGGCTATCAGATATGAATGAGCAGCCACATCAGTTCTCTTCGTATCCCACTGAGTCCTTGTTCTCGACTGAGTAAATGCTCACTTTGGCCCTACAGGCATACTGAATTAAACCCTCCAGAATAAAGTTTGAAAACTTATTTATTAGTGTACAGCAAGAAAAAAAATTTGTATAAAGTATGTATATTTAAAGCTGTAAGTGTCTGAAGGTTGACAACTTAAAATCATTAAAGAAAGAGGGGGAGTCATATGGGGGACCTAAGGTATACAATCCATCATAAAGACTAGAGACTGTGAATGGGAATTTGCACTGTAGAGTACATACTTAGTTTCTTAGAATACTTGACAGAAATTTGATCAAGTTGATCAACAAAGACTAGGCCTTTTTGGATTACCAGTTAGATCATGAATCCATCTCTCAGAGACCAAAGCTCTGTTGCTTGTCTCTGCATAGCTTCCCATTCCCTTTTTCAGTCTCTACCTGACATTTCTCTTTTTTATGTGCATCTTATCTGTGGGGGCATTGCAGGTGCTCTGATTTTGAGCCCCTGTCCTTGCTCTTTGTGCAGGAGCAAGAATTTAATCTTTTCTCTTCGGGAGAAGAATAATTCGAAGGCAGAAACATCTTCTGGTTCTGCAGGACTCAAACAAATCTTGCAAAAGATAAATTCTCTCCATCCAGTTCAGAAGCGATTTCCTGTCTAAAAACTGATTCAGATAAAACCAAATAGGATGTACTAAATTTTCATTAGAAGCGACATACCTGTCGCTTCTGTACTTCAAATTGGTAGTGCAATGGAGTAAGTTGTCCTTTAAATAAACATCTCAAAGGAGAAGAAAGGCCAATGTATTATCTGCTTTCACAACTGCTATGAAGTCTGGGTGTTGTCTACCTAAGTGATTGCTGTGTGTGTTCTCCAACTAACCATATATGTGTGCTTGCTTGGTGGGCCACACAGGTAAGTCTTTGTGGTGCAATGCCTTTCTCTTGTTTAAAGCAGGTTTGAGTGGCATTATCACATTGTTTAACTCTGGGGATTAGAATACAAAATCCAAATTTTGGATCCTGTTATGAGACTTCATATAAAAATATAAAAGCCCATGTATTTTTTTGCCTGATGTGGCTTTTCTGGAAATATGTAGATTTTTAGAGAAATGTCACTCAGGGGTAGAAATGTTTAATTTTGATAATTTAGCATTTTACTCAGTTATGAGCCACATTTTGATGAAGTGGCTGTTGTTTCCCATTGTTGTAACAGACATGAAGCTCAGGTATTCTGCCAGGTGTCACAAAATTAAAATGACTGGCCAGGCTTTTTTGTCAACAACATAAAAAGAATAAGCATAAGAAATGATAAGTTTATACACTTATATAAATTCTGTATAAAGCACATAGGCAACATGTCATGTAATATTTCCACTTTGCTGAAATGAATGCTTTTTAAATATTTTTTGTGGTAGCAACAGGTACATGAATGCCATGAGAGGAATTAATATTTGGACCTTACAGCACATTTTTCACTGTTATCTTACTTCACACCTTTCAACACTTACTGCTTGAACACACAGGTGGTAAAGAGAGAGATAGAATTGAGGCTTATAACGTTTCCTTTAAAGTATGTCCTGAGAAGAGATACTTTCTTAATAAATACCCCAAGTACTTTCAGACTCTACTAAGAACAAATACAGAAGTACTCTGCCACTTCACTTTTCCTCATTTTAGATTATTTTGATATGCACTCTAGTGCTCCCATAACTCACTCTTTTAAACTCCCATCTCACTGCTGTTTGAACTGGGAACAACTCTTGGTTGTTTTCTTGTCCTAAGGCTACATTAGTGGAAGTAGTGTGATGTGGGAAGATGAGAAGCATAAGCATCCCCTGCTTGCTGTACAGTATACTTGGAGAGGAAAGAGGAATGTGTCTGGGAAGATATGGAATGAAACAATACTACAAATCTGGCAAATGGTGTAAAAAAACACCAATTTTTAAATGAATTTAAAGTAAGTACTTTTTAATCTAGAATATAATCAACTCATGGGATTTTCTGTCAGAGGATATTACTGAAGCAAATATTTAGCAAGATTAAAAAATAGGCACTTCTATGAATAGTAGTAGCACTTGAGGCTGTTTTGGATAGACCAAAGATTTATAAGGGTCTTGGCAAGTCTTTCTTTTTTAGGGCATAAACTGAGAAGGAAGGATTTTATGTTTTATTGCATATAACAGGTTATAGAGTTGGCCAAAGGCATAGGAATTTGATATAGTCCAAAGACCTAGATCCTGAAGCACCAACACAGATCAGTGTCAAAATTCAGACCATGAACTATTTGGGATAGTTGCTTGTTAAGTACATCATTTCTTCTTTTCCTCTAAGAAGTGGTTTTGTGGCAGAGGGCCATAGGATGCATTGGAAATGTAGAGGCTCATGGTGGATCATCTGAATACTTAGCAAGTCATAGTCACTGAGTGAATGAGCTGGAAGATGATCTACTATGAACATGGCACGAACCTAAACTATCTGGAGCTCTGTTTTGAATGTCACTTTCTAGATTGCATAAACTTCCAAAACCTGATCAGGTTCTAAGCCAGGCTAAATTCATTCTTCCTCTCTGACATTTTATTTTTTCATGGAACCAGACTGTGTACACATTAGTGAATCCACATTTAAGGTGGATCTACTTGTACCTCTTCTTAAGTTAATCTTACCAAAGACAACTAAAAAAAAAAAAAAAAAACAAGAAAAAAACAGAGAGAGAGAAAGAGGGTTTCATTAGAATATCTGTTTTTAGGAAGAACTTAAAACTTACAAGAATTTCTCAAACTCAGAGTAACTAAGTCAGTGTAGAAATTAGAAACACAACTTCTAAATAGCCTTCTTCCCCTACCTACTCTGATCTTGCAATCAGGTCTCCAGAATTTATTTTAATCAATTCAATGACTTATTTTAGTTGCTTCAAGTTACGCAAGATCATAAGAAGGTCTTTCCATTGCTTCTGAGACCTGCCTTCTTCTCTGCTCCTCCCAGAAGTTTGACATGATCCTCTGTAACTACAGACTCCCATTTTGTTCCTGCAGCTCTCTCAAGTTACCCTGCAGTTTAAAGTCTTCTCTTCCCTTTCCATGCTCAATTACTCACAAAGGAAGGAGTAGCCCTATGTCCTTTCAGGACACTCTGCTTCTTTTAAGTGAGCAAAACACTCAAACAGTTGGGAAAAAACCCAACAAATTAAACAGATAACTTTTGTGAACGTGTAGCCGATTCTTCATTTCTCTCATTTTTCTCCAAATCTCACTGTAGCACTGGTGATCTCTGAGGACACATATGAGTTCTAGGTAATGTGATAAAAAAAAAAAAGAGATGCCTGACCTGCATGGTCTTGCCCAGGCTTAGCAGTGGAGACAAAAGAGGCACAAAGAGCTCAGGCCTTTGTAATGACTTATGCACTGCATTAAGCTAGCAAGCTCGGCCTCTTAACAAGACAAAGTCATTCCAGGTAAACCAGTATGTCAACATCACACTCATTGTATAGGCAAACTGATTCAGATACAGGAGAGTATCTCTGTACCCCTACCTTCTGTGGACTGGATTAAAAATAACAGTGGATGAGCCTTAGTATAGGCTGCATTTTCAGACGTGAAAATAGTGTCATGTATACCTCATATTTGTAGCACTTACGAGAAAGACATGAATTCTTTCTTGGGGGATTAAACTAGGCTAGAAATAAAAGTAGTGACTGGATCATGACCAACTCAAATTTTTCACAGTGTTTCCTTTATTAGCCAACATTTTAATAGCAAGACACCTTGAATTTAGAGGGACCAATGTTCCCTTAGTATATTGCTGTATGTGTTAACTCTGAGATTTATGGGGAGCTTAAAGTATTCTCCAGAAAAAGTCACACATTAACAACCTGATAGTGAAAATGAAAATTTTTCATAGCAGCGTGTTCAGGCCACTACAGCTCACTTTAGATGCATTTATATTGGCATTCCTTTATTTGAGGAGAGCAAAACCATGAAACTGGTGAAGTAATGGAGATGAACTGTTTGGAAAGTGTGTGTGATCCAGGGTACACATGAACAAGGATGGCATGTTGCACCTTAGCACAGTCACATGCTTTTGTGGCCATACTGTACCTTAAGCAGAGTCATATGCCTAAGGCTAGTTTGGCTTTGCCATACCAAATAAGTGCAAACTAAGTCTAGAGAAGTTGTGGCCAGAAACGAAGAAGACAATCTTGGAGCGTTTGCGTGTAGGATGGAAATTCCGATTTCACTGCCTCACCACCTTGTCTCCATCACTTCTTCAAAACTTAATTCGGAGTTTTTGGAAAAAAAGAGAAATGATCCATTCTCTAGTTACTCATTTAGCTTGCTATAAATTTATACTTAATAAGAACTGGAAGATTACACCTAAATATGACCCTGGCTGGTGCACAGCTTGTCTTTGTTTCTCTTTGTAAGCAGAGGTGAGCTTGCAGGGTTCTGTGAGGAGTTCTGAGATAACGTGCTTGTCTCTTCCAGTGCAGTTACCCACTTCTAGAAGAAGAACTGAATTAATTGAGTATTTGAAGAATTGCTTAACTGCATACTTAAAGCTGAATGTCAGTGTCCTTAAGGTATGAGAATCATGTCAACTATTCCTGATAACAGAGAGCCCTGATCCTAGTGGGCAGGGAAGAATAGCTTGGAAAGGTGAGGAGGTACAGCTAAAAGTCACCGCCTCAGACAGCCACTATAATCTGCTGCAAATGTGTGGAAATGCAAACATAAATCATTCCTGTTGTTCTTGTCTCATAGAAACGTGAGTGCTGTACAAAAGGCAATGAACAAGCAATGAACTGAATGCTTTGTATCATGTATACTCTTATCTAAGATGTTCACAGTATTGTGTATGTAACACTATACAGATTTCTATATAATTATTTGTGAGAAACCTGCATCTTTAGAGAAATAGTATTATTTTACTGTGATGTGTTGCAATAAATTAAAAAATAAAATATAGTTTTCATAGTGGTAATATGAATTTTGTTGTTGTTCACTTGCAATAACTCTTCATTATACAGTGAACCCCTCTGTGGACAAACTGAAAAGACCCCGTCTGCAAATTCACAGCAAACTTGAAGAAAATTATTGAAAGCATTTGCATTGTAAGAAAGGTTGAAAATTATGCAATTTTGTCAGTGTTCCCCTAACTTTCTATTTGGCTCATTGAAACTATGGAATGGCTTTTCATAGAAATGTAAATTTGTTTAATCTGTTGGTTTTGGCAAAGACTGATGACTTGACTGGTTGCAGAGGGCCTGTTGGCAGAATTAATTAGTACTAATAGCATTAATAACATGGTTTCTTGCATACCTCAAGGGCATTGCAGTGCTGATGAATTCCACATGGTCCTAAAAAGGAATAAAACACTGGAGCAAATAAAAGGGGGGTATACAGTCTCATTCTTGCTTGTCATGGATGTACATTCTTTGAAGCCAAAATCATGAACTATGTTTTCTAGAGCATAGCTCATTGGGAAATTTATGCTGACAAATAGCTTTAGTGCCTTCTAGGTGGCCACAGGGTATGGGCTAATTAGCTATGATGAAGGGATGAACTGAGGATTAGTGGGAGAGGAGCAGATCAAGGGTGTGGAAACGACCTTAATCATGTGTCTTCTTGACTCACAGTATTTGAGTTCATGAGTAAGTGTGCAGATGAATGTTCACTTATAAAATTGCTACATTTTTCTAAATATTTTCCCTTGAAGAATATTTAAATTGATTTGCATTTTTAGTAGTTTTCTGTTTTTAATCCACATATAGATGAAACAGAAAACAGATTAGCTGTTAGAATGCAATTCAGTCTCATTGTGTAACCCAGGGCATGTCCACTTGCTTTTCTGTGCATCTGTTAATTTTTTTTCTAACTTGCTTTACAATTTGATTGTGAGGATTTATTTACCCACATTTAGATGTTACTTCAATACACTGAATGCCAGGGTACTGTAGCAAAGCAGAGCAATGCAGCTTTTAAAATATATTTCCTTAAGTATTTCTATGACAGGACTTAAAGCTATTGCAATGCTATGAAGCCCTAAAAAAGGAGAAAGATTAGTTGATGATGCTATGCATGTAGTAAGCCTGAAGCATGATATGAGCAATTAGACGCTTGCACTAACAAGTAGGGTGTCTGTGATTTAGTGAAGGGTTATTAAAGGTCTGCCCAAGATGCCAGGACAGTTGTGTAGATTTGGAACGTCTAAGAACAGCTTGAAAAGGAAAAACTGGGAACCAATCTGATGGTATTGTTAATGACTGGGATGTGTGCTCAGCATGCAAGCGAAGTGTCTTCTCAGTTAGAAAGCTCGTAGTAAAGGATAACTGCTGCACAATGTGTTGTGTAAAGAATTGATGAAATATTTATAAGGGGTAGTCAGAGATGGAAATACTTGAATTGTAACTGCAGGACCATTAGACCCTACAATATGCAGTTTGATTGCAGGCATGCATGGCTGATCCAGGGTTGACCCTAGCTGCGTGGCTGGGTGAGCTGACTGAGATTGCTTCCTGAAGGCAAGAGGACTGGAAAGAGACTCTGGAGCAGTCAGTTTTGGTGTGGATCAGCTGTACCCTGACATGCTTTTATGGGCTAGTGGAAAGGTCAAAGAGAAACCCTGGAAGATGCAGAGAGTGATTGGCAGAACATATCTAATATATATGTTTTTGCAGTATCATCCAGGTTTTGGTAACTGTGAGAGAAAGAATGGTCTCCTGCTGTGCTTCAATATTTGTTTTGTGTTAAAGGAAGAAGTATTACTGTTTACCTGCAAGTGTCCGGCCAGATCAGATGTTAACTACCCTGTGAGCTAGAAGGGCTTATATTTATGTTCAAAAAATGGAGTTCTTGAGTTTACAGAGCTGCATGTGTGCAAAATCAGATCCAAAAGAGAAATTCTTCAACATGAGCAATTCTTTCACATGAGCAAATATCTTGATTTTTTTTCTGATGCTAATTCAGACATTTCAGATAGAAACTTCTAAAGAATCACAGACAAAGTATAATTTGATCTATGCTCAAGAAAGTTTGCAAGTAGAGGCTTTGCATCTTGTTTTGAGCCCTGGGCCAAACGTAAAACCTGAAATGCCAGGTGGACATCACCTTGAAAACAAACTATCTTTTGATTATGAGATGTGGTGGTGACCTGATGAACTATGGAAAACAATTTTCATAGGCGATCTCAAAAATGTGCCATTGTAGCCTGTGGATCACTAAGTTACCAGCTGCACAGCTGGAGAAAATTAATAGTCTTCTTTATGGAAAGAACTGAAGTCTGTTTATACTATTTATTGGTGCTTTGTGGGGATGTGTGTTTATTATCTGGCAATGGTCCTAGCTCTTGCTCAACTCACTTCACTAAGAGTGTTTTTCCTACCTGCCTATGCAGTGAACTCAGTGCTAGAGTCAGACTGTAAAACTGTTGCTTCTACCTCATGCGTAATCCTGAGTAGCCAAAAAGAGGGTTTCCAGCAAAGTAAACTGATCAGAAGTGTCATCAGCTAGGAAAGTGATATACAAATGCCTTCATAGTACAAAGCCTACAATTGTCTATCCATGTCTGCACAAGCATCACAGAAAGAGTACTGGAGGAAAGCAGTGAGGCAGAGTGTGACCTTCTTACACCAGCTGAGAGTTGAGCCCACAGGCTTTTTTTTGTCATAACACTGTCAGCAACACACTCCGGTGCCTTTCATCATGATTGATTAATCAGGTTCTAAGAAATTATGTTAAGCCAGAAGGGGTGAGGTTTTGTTTGGTTTTGGGGGGTTGTTTGGTTTTGGGGATATTTGTTAGTATCATTATTTTAATCTATGTCCTCTGTGGGCTTTCATTAATGAAAACAGCTTTCATATAGTGGTGAAAACTTAAGCACATCATAAGAATGTTTGTAAGTATCTGAGGAACAGCACTTTACTTCTGACAGAAGCTCTTAATCAATGCTGGCGGCTGTTCTGCTGTTACCTGGCAGGGGAGACCAGCTCCTGTCCGAAAGCACTGTGGGCACTGTCCCCAAATGTGACTCCCACTGGCCGGTTCCTGGCCAGCAGTGGTGGGGTGGTCAGGTGGGGCTGTATCCTTGTTCAAAGATCATCCCTGCTAAGGTATGTGCCAAGCCACTGGAAGGAGTAGAGGCCCCTGACAACATCTCTGGCTTGCTTTTGTTTAGGATTTTCCCTCTTTATATGAGCATCTTTTAATGGAGATGACTTTTGGTGTATTGGATTGATGCCGAAAAACAGCACAGAATAACTGCTTAGAGTTGAGTTTTGTCTTTAAGCAGCAAGGTATTTATTTAGGCAACATTGGGAAGTCCTCCGGTTCGCACCAGGCAAAAAGGACTTCAAAGTTTCCAGTGAAAAGTTAGGGAATTTATACAGTTTTCAGAAGGGATTTCATCATTTCTATATACATATTCATATAATTGCAACATCTAATTATAATATTCATAATAGGTGGAGTCTGGGCGGAGCTTGGGGCAGAGTTGTCTTTTGAGATATTGTTTTGGTGGTCGTTCCGGTATCTTCAGCCTCACGGGGTCGTCTTCTCACTCCTCTTCCTTGGCTGAACTTTTCAACTTTCTCTGTTTCGCTTACTCCATGATGGTGAATTTTGCAAGACCCTTGCACTCATGCCCCTATTTCGTCCCCTATCTCTTCGTATTCTTATCCTATCTCTTCATGTTCCTATCCTATCTTTATTTATGTAGGCGTATAAGCATTCTCCGGGATGTAAGTACTATCTTTGATGCAAGGTACCATCCTTCACTTGGCTAATTCCTAAAACCTGGCTTCTATCTCTAGCTAAGCATTACATTTCTCAGAACAACCTACCAGGATCAGCATTCTAGGTTAACTCTTTAGGCCCTTGCTCCGTTTCAGGATAGGCCTATCGAAGAAGACTTCATGCAAGCATACCAGGCTCATACCTGTGTTCTCAGTCTGGTGGGCTGGTGGGGGAAGAGTCAGCAGTGTTCTCTGCCATCCTTGAAAGACTATCTACTTTTTGGTACTTTTATAAAGACATGATTCGCAAAGGATTATCCTCTTAAGTCACAGATCTGTCACTAAGGTGGGATCTTCCACTGGTTGAGAAGAAATGGGATGAGACTACTGGGAATAGAACAGAAAGGCGGAGAAAAAATTCAGACATCTGAATGCAGTCAGACCTTTGCCGGCTGGGGAATGATCTTCTTGATAAGCTTTTATTTCAACAGTATGACAGATCCAGGGAAGACAAAAGAGTTGTTAATTTTTTTTTTTTTCTAAATAGTTATAGCTGTTTTCCTCTAGGTTCTTTGACGTTTTTTCTTTTTTTTTTTTTCTTATGACTCCCCTTCTTGTGCCTCACCACTGACCTGTATAACTAACTAGAAAATCAGCAAGTCAAGAGGTGGGAAATGAGGTATAGTTTCTGGAAACACAACAGATTAGAAATTGATGTTGAAGGTGCAAGCTTAAAACTTGCAGCCTTAATGACTAATTTTGGTAGATTTTTTTAATTTTCAGAGTTATTTATAAGGACAAAGGCCAGTAGCATTTTATTTTTAAGAAAATAGGGATTAGCTTTAAGTTTTGCCAAAAGTAGACTGACTCATCACATGCCACGTCTCTGTGTTTACCTGTCTGTTTCCACGAATCTTTCACCAACAGCTATGAAGAAACCACTTTTCCCGCTTGAGGATTCTGAAGGTCTGCAAGCTGCACTTTGGTCTTCAAGGTTCTTGTTTAATTATTCACAATAGGCTGAAGCCTACTGGGTTCTGTTTTAATTCACATCCAAGGGTTATTAAAAAAATACAATATTAAATTTGTAAACATTTTTGCTGCATTGCCAATCTATGACACATTCAGGTCTATAACAGACTTCTGAGGAGAACTGCTATATGTCTCTAAGCGGTGCGTGGAGGGTACAGATACTATAAATTACATAGGGACAGTTTTGTTGTGAGATCTAGTCCCCACTAGAGCCACAAGGCTCTCTTCCCTTCCTCTTCCCGTATGGATGATGTTCGCTAGTACTAGTGCACGAATCATGCCACTTACAGTGATGTCCTCTTGGTAGATCTCCTGCACCAACTCTCATGCTCTAAGTCAAATACTAGCCATTTATTGCTGTGTGGTGCACTTCCAATAACAGTAACCCAGAAGAGAAAGTGCTTTCAGATACGCTATTAATAGATGTAACATTAATCAGAATAAATATCAAAATAAATAATAATAATAAATAAAATATTTATTTATGCTTCATCAGACCTTTGATGTGGTTTGACAAACTTTGTGGACTACTCTTGCTCTAATGATGACTCAGTTCTGTGCTGGTTTTGTCGCTTCTTTTAGTTGATATATCTACTGCTTAAGCAAGTGCCTGAAGGCAGAAGAGGGATGCAGAGTACAAGCCCGAAGTTGTTTGGAGCCAGGTTTCAGAAGGCTTCCATCTATTTAAATAGGAGTCAGGCACTTAAGTACTTAGAGAAAAATATCTAGGCCTTACTCCTTAGTGTACTGGTTGTATACAGCAAACACTCATTTTCCCTAAATCCTGAAAGCACGAGACAAGTTCTGCGGATAAAGTAATGCTAGTGATGTGTTTGGAACAAAAATAAATTACAGCTGGCAATTAAGCCACTGCTGGCAATGACCATCTAATTGAAAGGACCTCATTTGCTACACAAGCCACACAGGAGCTCATTGCAACAGACTGTAAAATAATTGCTACACTTGTGTAAAAATTAGGGGAATAATGAGGCCTTTGTTTTATTTTGGATGCTTCTACTTTTGTGTACCAAATTTGAGAGGGAGTGCCATGAGAAGGCCAAAAGATTGGGGCAGAAGTAGAGGCTTTGATGGAGGAATCTGTCCTCTAAACTACACATATGCTGGCGTAAGAGGACCTTGCCAAAGCCTTAGATAATATAAGCAGGAATCCACAGTTTTATGGTTGGACTTTTTTCTTCCTGTTGTGCTGAGCACTTTCTCTCTTGCATTTAAAATGCATTTTGTCTTTAACAGAATGGTTGGAGATCCCTGCACAAAAGAAGGAAATGTCGATGGGTGAGCTTTGTACATTGCGCGTAGGGTTTAGTTTTTATGGTTCTTGACCTAGGACTGAAATTCCACCTCAGAGAAGAAAAGAGTCACAGCCTGAAACCACAGCAGTGGTTTCATTCAAACCAGGCCAGAAATAGGGACAGTTTCCACTCCCTCTACCTCATGACAGGTTGCTTGATGCAAGGGTGCCTTGAGGAAGGCAGCAATTGCCTCAGCTGCCACATTCATCTTTGGAGAGTCTCATGTTTAAACACACTCTTGACAGTTTTTGCCAAGAGGCAGATCTGTGGTTCATATTTGGATAAAATCTTGTAGTTTTTCTCTAGGATTTTTTTCTCTGGAAAAATGACATGCTTGGGTAAGATAGTTGTTTTGCTGAGTAGACAGGAGGAAGAAGGCAATAAACCTCTCAGAGGTACCGGTTGTTGTCCAGGAAAAAGGGTGATGCTCCTGCCAGCTGGCTTCTTCATTCAGATTTTCTCCAGCTCCCTCAGAGATGGGACCAGCCCAATTCAGCAGTGCTGCTGTTGTTTTACTTGCTACAGCTCGGCGCTGAGATGCACCTGACAACTTTGCGTATTTGCCCCCTGGAAGTTCTGGTAATGCTGACTGAGGCGGGGAAAGTTCATATTGAGCCTTGAACAGACCAATTGAAATTTGAAGCCTGTTTCAAATATGTTTTTGCTTTTTATCAGGAGTTCCTTGGTACCAAGGAACTGAACTTCCCTTTGGAGTACTTTTCATGGGCACTGTAGTGATTAAATTATATAGCCATATCTTTTGATCTGGAATCAAAGAGCTTCTCAGCTTTTTAGTGTTCTGGATACAAGAATAGATCTGGGTAGTGTTGCTTTGGCCATTACATAACCAACAGTGGCAAAGATGGCACTTATTTCTAGTGATTACACAGTAATTGCACTTAGATGATTCCAAATAAAAAAAATTTGATAGTTCTTTGCAACCCTAATGAAAAAGTTAATAGTAATATTGTGTAATTTACTTGTGATGAGAGTGTACAGTGAGGGTCAGTTAGTGCTACTGCTCACTTGGGTTTTGGCTCATAAAACAAAATTATATGACTATATTAAGTCTCATCTGGCTTTTAGGATTCATTGAGATGGAATCTAGTTTCAATTCCTTTAAAATAATTACTGGGAATTTGCATAGTTTGATGACGTTAGTCAGGATTTATGCTGATGTAACTGAGATCAGTTTCAAGCTCAAAGGTTTGCAATTACAGTGGGAAAGGAGTAAAAGTATTTGTGGGTTGATTATTTACTACATGGTTTGTTTTTGGCCTCTCCTTTTAGGCCAACAGAGATAGATTGCACTGTTAGACTAGCTTGAGACTGAGTCAAAGAGCCTGAGCTTGCAGTGCTGGATTTCTCAAGGAAAAGACTGGGTGGTAATGGTGAGGTTACTACACCCTATTTCAATATACATTCCTATCAGGCAAGGGACACTGAGAGACATCAACTAAAATATAAGTTGCATCGAACACATGAAGTTTCCCTGACTGTAACTTTGTCTAATTTTGCATATGATGGAACATTTTGAGGACACTTTTCATTTGCTTTACAACTGGTGAGAGCTTTGGCAAGAATTATATTCTTCTTGTGTATACTTCTAAGCAAAGATATGCCAGAATGTCAGCATCCCAGCAGGATACTGTCTGAACACAACAGAAAAGCAATGTCTGGAAGGGATTGGGAGGACAAAAAGAGACTGAATGCAATTAAATTGTAATAGGATGGTGGTTAAAATTCCCCTGGCTTCTGAAATGAGTATATAACTTTGTCTTAACCAAAACCGTGTGGCCATTTTTCAAGACAGTAGTTAAGAACAGCTGAGTGAAAGTGGCCATTCGTATCTCCGACTAGCCTTGCAGAGGTGCATACCTGGGTGGTAGTAAATCTTCTATCACCTTCCCACTTAGGAAAAAAATAAAAACAACAAAACCAAAATACCACCCGTATTACCAGTCCAGAGTTTCAGTGTTCTCTGTTTACTCTGATATAAATCCATAAAGGAGAAGTAAATGTGGATGTCAATATTAAAAAAAAAAAAAATAAATCTAATGCTCTGAAGAAAGATTAATCTCTAAGACACAATAGGAATATGTAAATCTCACAGTACTATAGCCCTGTATTTCTTCTTCAATACTTTATTTTATATTAGTTTTATTGGGAAAAAAATAGTTAAAAATAAGACATTTTATTTCATGCAGTAAAGTGAGTGAGAAAAGTTTTCACAGTGCTGCAGCAATTTCTGATTTAGAGCCCATAATGCTGTGAGACATCTGGATACTTTTTTTCCTCTAAATAGGTTGACCCTTCTGCAGTTCTCTTGAGTGAAATTCTGGCTTCATTAAAATCAAAAGCAAAATTCTTATTGACTTCTGTGGGCCAGGATTTTGTCTTGGCACACTTTCCATAAGAACCTTTCGTCTTTCAGACCATGGCTCTGTGGAGCACTTAAACATATGGTTACCTCTCAGAATGTCTATTTGTTAGCAGAAAAATGCTCTTGAAAATATGTTCATCATCAAGATAGGTAATACTAGCACCACTCAGAGACATCAGCTGGGAGAAAATACATTTTGAAGGAAATGTGCCCATTTTATTTACTTTATCCTGTGAACATTTTAGCCTGCTTGTAAGAATCCAATGAGTGCACTTTTTCTTTAGATTTGCCTAGTAACTTTTCATTCCTGACTTCCACAGAAGCTGGAGCACTTTGATGAATATTGCTGTGGAGATCATTGATTCCAGTATTTCATGAACTGTATATTAAAAGTAGAAGAAAGAAGTGGGGTTAAAGAATCAGAAAGTAGCCAGATTAAAGGCATGTGACTCGTAAAAAGGTTGTGTTGTTGCTGTAGTTCTTCCAAGGAAGAATTTCATTAGTTGCCTGTCTGCTACCTGCTTTTTAATGCTGTTCAGATTTATAAGACAAAAAAAGGTGAAAATATACATATATTTGCTGCTACTTTCAACATTCTGCCAAAAAAAAAAAAGAGGGAACATTTAGGTCAAAAGTTACTGTTCTGCTGAAGAAAGGGAATTGCAGATTGCTGAGGGCATCTCATTAGCATCAGTATCTGCTTCTCTGAATGAGTGGCAATAAGTGCATGTCACAGCTGAATAAAAAATGAGAACATACTGCACCTCAAGTGAATTGTCCCAAATATCATCTTCACTGCTGCAGCTTTTTACCTCTGGTGAAATCCCAGTGATTTCTGGAACTTCTCTGACAAGCCACAGACTGTTGCTTTGCAGCCCTTGTAATGGAGTTTTCAGGAGAATTCCACATGATGCAGAAACAAGGGCACTCCCTGGCCTTGCTACACGAGACTCAGAGGTCACCAGACACTGCTTGTCTGTGAAAGCTGATATGTTCTAGTCGTATGGGTAGGGAGTGTAGGTCAGCAATTGTCAGTGACACATACTTGGCTCAAGAATATAGTCAGAGCTGACTCCAAGGAGCTGCTGTGAAGAAAGACACTTAATACCATCAAAGGCCTACCACTGGTCACCAAGCTTTTAATTAAAAAATATCTATATGTGAGTATAGTCAAATTATCAGGCAACTTTTAAATGGTGCATCTCTTGGAAGAAATGTGAATGTTTTATTTAAATCAACTAAATCTGCAGTTCTGATTTGGAAACAACTCCACATATGCCTTCGCACGTAGAGGCCTTTGCATTGAGAAATCTGTGATAGAAGGAATGACTGCTGTAATTTGCATTCATCTCATTAGTTTGTTTATAGAATGCCCTGAAGAGAGACTTTTTGTGTGAGTTAGTATGAGCAGATGGAAATAAGAGACCTAATAAAAAAATGTGTACTTAAGAAAAGCATAAAATTTTACAGGAAGGAAGAGCAAATTAAACATGGATCCCAGTTACTTTTAAGACAGGAATAGTCATACCAGTGTGAACAAGGGAAGAATATGGCCCAGTGGATATTGGTAATTTGATTTTATGTACAAACACAGAGATGCTGGGAGCATATAGTATTGACAATTAGGGCTTCAGGGTACTGGATATACTGCATATATACTCAGAGCTATGGAGTGCATACATGTTGAAACCAAAAGTTAAAACAATTCAAGCAGTGAGAAAATTTGTGCAATCTATGTTTTCCTCAATTCCCTGTAATAACATGCCATTTAAATTCTAAGAAAACACTCCCCTGATATTTCCATTAACCGAACACAGTCTCCCAGGAGGAGGTGAAAGGGAGGAGAATGGGTGTTCACTTTTCCTGTCTACAGTGAAGCATTTTCTCATACCTATGACTAAGGAGGGAATTTTGCAGCTGAGGCTGTTTTTCCTTTCTGTCTACTATGTTTCTTAATACAGCAATATGAGGAAACATTGCTTAACTCTGGTCACTTGTCCAGGGGAGAAAAGAGGGAAGGGAAGCTATGCATGTTGGCCCCAGTGTCTGGTGCAGGTGTGAGGGGTAGACTTGTGACTCTGCAAAAGAGTCAACCAAGTTTTTGAGTTCTTCTGTATTCACTCGGACTTTTAACTTTCTTTCAGAGCAGTGATTCTGTAACAACTTTGTTGTGCCTTGACGTCCTGCTCATCCTTTTCCTGTGGTCCTGAGTTAGCGCAGTCTGTGGCAAACTGCTGCTGGTTATTTCAGAGCCTTCTC
>VZRE01010472.1:0-38670 GCA_013396775.1 Cephalopterus ornatus | reverse complement strand
TTACTAGGCATTTGCAAAATTGAAGACTGTTCTAACCAAATGATCTGTTGGAGGCCATGGGGTTGCTAGTCTGTATCTTATGAGGTCAGTGCAGACTCAGAAACACAGTAATGGCAGCCTTAGTTGAGAAACTTTAGCTATTTATTGTTGCCATGGTCCCAAGTTGTCCTTTAAAGGAACATTTTGTGACAGTAGGTATCAGAACTTCACTGCGGTCAGAGGTTCAGTTAGGAATGGGGCAGTCTGAGCTTAATGTAACTCTCAGCCTATCTATTTCTGTTAGCCGAGCAGTTTTCAACTCTCATTACTTCATTTTGCATCCTAGACAGATTTCCTGGCTTTTGATGAGATGTCATTCTTCAATCTAGATGACGCAGGAGATGTCTGAGATGTAACTATTGAACTCATAAGAAAACAGGTTTTAAACCTGAAAGCATTTAAGTCAAACAGAGTTAGTGATATAAAAAACGGAGGGCAGTATGCTGCCAAAACCATATTGATGACTAAGGATTTCAACCACTGCTTAAAAATTACAGTCCTGGCGCTTACAGTGTAAGTGTATATTATAGATATATCCTGCATAGAGTAATATATACTTAGAGGCAGGATGTAAGTACTTCAGTAATGTAGAATGAAAATATGCCATTTGAAACTGCTTCACTTGTCATCCCTGGGTTGATGTATGCTTCTGTAATAAAAAGCCCATACAAAGAAATTCAGCATACAGTTTGCCCTGTAGCCCAAGATTGGCAGCTGACAACAGATTAGATTTTTCAGGAAACTATAGGAAAAGTTGGGTTTTACCTGCAGGAATGTCAGGAAATATCTAACTCATGAGTACAACTTAAAACTCTTCAGTCAGCAGCAGAGAAAGGGAAAAGTTCAGAAGCAAATTCAAAATGAATGAGCAGCCAAAATGGAGAGGGAGGCTAAGAAGAGAAGCAATTTAAATAGATCACGAGAATTATGCCAGAAGAAGGTATCTCTTATACAGCAAAACTTTTTTTTCCTCCTCCATTATCCTTCTGCATTATAGTATCTCTTGTCAACTAGTGAGGGAAGAAGGAGGAGGTGGTAATGAAAATAGCTGTTTTAGATTTCTCTTTTTCTCTTTAGGTGTTTGATTCCTGCAACACTGCCTGGCTCTCAGAAATTGGTACTGACAGGCTGAGCAACAGTGAGGGAACAGGAGTTAATCTCTTGAATGACCTCTTAACTCAGGCATTGCCAATATAGAAATTAATTAGAAGTCTTTCAAGTAATTGAGATCCATTACTATTACTTAATAGACCACAGTGCACAGAAATCCTTCATTCTTTCTTGAACTAATAAGGTATGTGTTCGTATAAATCATTTATATGGCACCATAAATATATGCTCCGTGTGCCAAGTGGTGCTGGCTAAGGTGCCAGAGGTGTTGCTTCCTGGGAGGCAGTGGGAGCTGGCAGGGACCCAGCAGATGCAATGGGAGCTGCCTGTCTGCCTGCAGCTGGCACGGGCACCATGGCACTGGGGCTCTGGGCAGCCTTTTCAGAGGGCTTTCATTAAAGCAATGCTGGTGTAGCCATAAATATGCATTAGGTATGGGATGTGACCCTGCCTTTGACCATGTTAGCGAGCCACCACAGTGGCCCCCATGTAACTGCCCCTCAGTTTACTGTACTTGAAACCAGGCACTGCAAACTGCCTCCTGTATGTGTGCTTCTTGCCTTGGAGATTTTAGGAGTGGTATAAATGACAGCATTTAGCAGTTAGACAGCACTTTTTACCTTCCAAGTTTCATATGAACATTAAGTAGTAAAAATGTTACCGTAAACATGACAAATGGAGACGGAAATAGCACAGTTAGGGTGAAATTGATAAGTGACTCAGCTTGAAACTTCGGAGAGCAGAGTTATGGTCCAAGCCCAAGCTGCACTGACTGAGAGAGATGCAAAATGGGATCAATAAGAAATAGCAGACTACTATTCTGCAGCTGGATGGTTTCTAATTCAGTGTCAAATTTTGATCTCAAATGTGCCACTGGCAGCTGGGGAGGATGGGGCAGGAATTTATCTCTTGCTTCTTGCTCATTCAGTGCTAGCAGGTCACTCATGCTTCTTGTTATGTCAGTGTGGGACTTCCACCACAACGAACTGTGCCCCGGCATCTGTGAATCTTTACCAATTTTATGTAGGATTTTATTAGCTGTAGGAGACGGGAGCAGTATTTGCAGTCAGGACAACTGTAGCATGGTGCCCATAGACGTGAGCTGTGGTGTGGAAACAGTGTCACTGTGGCACTGTAGAGCTTCAAAGAAGCTGCAAAACCGATTGGGGAAGTTCTGTGAATAATGAAATGGTCAGATCAGGCTGTGTGGCTGAACTTCTGTAAGTGCCTAGGATAGCGGGTTTAAAGCTGGCTCTGATGTGTTTGCTTTGCATTGCATTTCTGTCCCAGAGAAGAGATTCACAGCAGACCTGCAGAACTTGATGCTGGTGGTAAATGCACTATTTCCGTCTGTTTCAAGTGAACTTGGTGAATATTTGGAAGACTATTCCACTGTAAACCTTTTGGGGTTTAAAGACAGACCAGAGGAAATCTTTTGAACTAGTAAGAATTGAAATTTGGGAAAACATTCAAGAAAAGGAGTGTATATGCCTACCCTGTTTTTTTCCTCCCTTGTTGGTCACTCATGGCCGTAAGTGTCAGCATTAGGATGCCAATTTAAATGGACTCTTGGTTTGAAGTCTTATGGCCATTCTTTTGTTTTGGTGTCAAGGTATCCCCTAGCAGTGAAATTACCTGTGAGAGGGCCTAGCCAGACATCAGGTGACAGCAGCTGAGCTACTGGGGGCTTTTCAGCCATTCTCAGTTGCCAGCAGTGAGGAATGACAACTCTCTGTCTCTCCAAACCTAGCAATTTTTCTTTTTTCTACCAAGTACTCCTTTCCAAAAGAGCATTAGAGATGCTGTATTCAAACACTTACCAATGACTCTGTCTGTTGATGGCTTCGGTACATGTCTGGCACCATTGAATACGTGCCTCTCGAGCAATTAAACTGTAAGCCAGAAGAGTGGGATTCAGAAAAATATCCTGTTTTTTCAGAAGGCTCACTGATGCACCTGAGGGACCAGAACTGGGGTGAGTGTTAATGTTTGTTCCAGCTTTCAAGAATTTGACTAAAATACAGATTGCAGATGGGGATCCAGTAGCTAGTTTTCCTGGCAACTATTTAGTGGCTGATAACAGGGAATGTACCGCCAGATTTAGGGGTTTGTTTGGATTTTTTTTTTCTACCAATGACAGTAGCATGTTTCTCCAGATCATTCATAAAGCACATTAAAAATCACACATCCAAGAGCTAAGTTGTTCAGAATCCCCTCTGATATGGCTCTGGCTCATGTCTGTGTTTCCAGCTGGCTCTTGAGAACTTTACTTAGCTGGGCTTTATTCAAAGTTGTGTGTTAATTTTTCTGTTTTGTCCTTCAGTGTACTTAATTTGGCTAAGGAACTTACTGATGAAAGACCATTAGGACTGGATTTATCAGATCTTAGAGTTCGCCTCTGAGATCCTGGAGCTCAGGAAGTTTACCTGGTGAAGGTAGACATT
The DNA here is from genome assembly GCA_013396775.1 of Cephalopterus ornatus. NCBI lineage: Eukaryota > Metazoa > Chordata > Aves > Passeriformes > Cotingidae > Cephalopterus > Cephalopterus ornatus. Next base: position 35,077 of record VZRE01010472.1, on the reverse strand, counting down.
TTTGGTTCAAAACCATATTTTGCCACAGGCAAAGTAGATTTATATTTGTCTCCCATGGCTTAATAGCAAGTCCTTAATAATCAGGAAATAAGTACTTCAGGACTTCCTTCCTGCAATCTCTATTGATGGAGCTGGTCTGCAGTATTTTGTTTTTAAATATGACGTTTTTAAATAGTCATGGAGACAGAAAGCAACTGAGCAGGGAGTACTTTATGACCTGGAGTTGAGACATTCCCCTGAGAAAGAAAGGATGGGGATTGAAGCTCTTTCCAGCAGAGGGAAGATATCCCCAAACCAATTGATATTTTTCAGAAGAGATAAGGAAAACTAATACATTTATATCACTGTAAAAATCTTTTTCAAGATTGAAAGTATTTGGCAGTGTCAACCCAAATGCACAACTTTGAAACAGCTTTCCTTTTTCCCAGCAAATTTTCTAGGTTTGTTTCTTTTTTATATAGTTCTAATGGAGAAATTGATGTGTAAGTGCTGAGTGAGTGGGAAATTCTTGTTACTATCCATTAGCATTTGATTTGTACATTTTTAAATAAGTACTGTACTCTTACAAATGATTCAGACTAATTAGCAGACAGCAAGTTTGAAAAGCAGATGTTATTTATGAAAGGCGATAGACAGGAACTTATGGAGAATAGTTTGGAACCGAAGAATAGAAGCAGAGAGACCAGCAAACAATCTGGTATTTTTTTTCTTCTCCTACTAAATTTAGAAGGCAAAGCTGCATTTTTTCCAGTGCTGTCAAAAATGAAGTGCCTTATAAAATGGAAGAGATTTAAAGTAACTCACAAATAAATAGCTGCTGTAGCTAGAGGGAAGGAATTGCTTAGAAAAAGGAAGAAAAAGAAATCCTGCAGTCTGAAAGAGACTTAGCTGAGTCCAAATATGAACTTTAAGGTCACTGAGACTTTTTTCTTGAAATCCTACATGCAACACTGTAGAAGCCAGGAAAAGGAAATTCACTGCAAATCCACAATGTAGTGAAGGTGTTCCTTTAGCATTTTAATTGAGTCTTGGCCACCATCAGTAGCAAATCAAACCCAGTAAATCAGATTTCTGCCATGAACAGCAGTGTTGAGTAATATGCCTCAGTCTTTCTGGTTAAAAATTAAAACATTGTTGGAAGGTCTTTGCAGGTAAGTATGTAGATGGGATTTTGGAGTTGTCATTTCTTTATCTGTCACAAGCATTGAAACAACTATTCTTTACTTAGATATTTTTAATTTTGCAATTTTAAACTATGTCTTCTATTTCTCATATCTTCTCAAGGTCTCAAAATTAGGAAGATACAATGCTAACAGAGTAGTCATTATTGTGCATGCGTTTGCTGTAACAAGGTGGGGACAGAACCAAAAATTGTGAGGCTTTCTGAACAAGAGAGTGTGCAGATGCCTGATAAGAAAGGGTTTGACTAGCTTAGAATTCAGTAGGTAGGAGAAAAAACACTTGTCGTGCAGTGGACCAAAACAAAGTATATATAATCATATTATGATTTTCCCTATGCTATGAAAAACCATTTTTCAAGTTTTTTAGAGGCATGAAAATCCCCTTGAACCATTGACATTACATTTCCTTCTGTCTTTCTTTCCACAGAAGTCAAAGTTTAAAATTAACAAGATGGAAGCCAGCCTGCATTTTCCCCTGTTGATTGAAATTGGAGCAGGAGTGGACCTTCACTTTGCGATTCAGACAAGTCTTTACTAATTGAAAATACAGACATGTATATTTATAGCAAAGGTCAGAAGCTGAATTGTTAATACTCACCCATAATTAAAGAACCTGAGTTAAATTTGGTAAGGAAATATCATCTCCTACCCTGCCGCAGCAGCTAAGCTTTATTGAAAAGCCTAATGTATTTTACACCATTACAGAAAATTGGCGCTTGAAGTTTTGATTCATGTCCCGAGCTTAGCTTGCAATTAGCAGTCCTCAGATAATGTACTGCAAATCTTTCTAATAAACCCACAGAGCTTGTTTTTTGTTGAAAGCATTGGGTTGACAGAAGGCTGTTTTCCTCAGTGCTGGTGCTTTTACAAGCTGTGTATGCTGTGAACATGTTGTTAATGTGACAAAATTGTTTACTTGCTCATTAAGGAATGGCGCGTTAATGATTGGGAGAACCAGCGGTGTTACAGCTGAGTCAATAACAACAGGGCCCCAGATGTGAAAACAGTAGGTTTACAGTACATTGAGCTAAAGAGACAGGCCACCCTGCAGATCATCAGACATGGCTGGCTCTTGAAAGGCTTCTTTCATGGATTTCTGTGGTAAGTGGGTAGTTAGGATAAAAAAAAGGTGAGTATGACAGAACACTACTGGTGTAGGCTTGTAGATCTATACAAAGCTACCGGAAAAAGTGTCTTGCAATTTTGTGGTTTCTTTAAAGGGAAGTTGAAGTACAAGCAAGCTGACTGAGAATATGCCTGAGTGGAAGACCCAAGATGTTTTCTAGGACCTTAGCTCTTTCTCTTTGTAAGAAGGAAAGTTTGTTCAGGCACTGGTAGCTACATGATGGGGATTACAACTTCTGCTGTCTCCCTTAAGGGAACCTGTGCATCTGTCCCACATCTCTGCCTGTCTGTGGCTGGAGAGTTTGCCCCTCAGACTGCAGAAGCAGCACTGTGAAATTTGATTTGATATCAAGGTTGTACCCTTGAAATCCCACCTCCTATCTTCAGGTCTATCACCATCCAGTAAGGTACTACCTTTCCTTGCAAACCTTCCTTCTGTGAAACCCAGGTCATAGTCATTATCCCAATGACACTGAAGAGAGAAATGCTCCAGTGAGCAAATTATTAGAAAGATACAGAATCTGATTTGGCAAGTCTCTCCTGAAATTTGTGGACTCCCTAAACTCTCCCTGGCAAGAGTATTTGAAGTAAATACTGTCCAATTAAAAAAAAAATCTTTTGCCTCTAGTTTATCATTCTGTAATAATTCCAATCGACTTCCATGACAGCGTAATACTGAAAGTGATTAACATTTCACACTCTACCAAACAAAAACATAAGCTCCTCTATTAGTACTCCCTATGACACAATAGTTCTATTAGAATGGCTTCCTCGGTTTCACCTGGCCTCCCAGGCGTTTGTTCCATTTTCTTCTCATTTATCTGGCCAGAACCCCCTACAAACTCTCTTTCCTGAAACAAAAAAACAACAATTCAGCAGAGCAGTGCTTGTGAAGCATACATCATGACAAACATTTGGTTTGGCATTCAAAACAAACCCCATTCTTCCATTGTTATCAAAATATTTTTGGAAAGTTTGGCAGTCCCACCTGGAAACTTACCCGTGCTACTTTCTCTTTTGCTGAGCTTCTCAAATACTTCCCTTATTTGACCACCAGTAAAACCAGAAGCATCAGTGAACTCATGAGAAAATCTCTTCTCATGTTGTCTCCAAACTGATTCCACAGCCCATGTGAATCAGCAAGACTTCTGAAAACTGCTTAAACTTTGAAACTTTTCTCTGAGTTCACTCACGCCTGCAGAGCTCTGTGTATCAGAAGTAGGAAACCTGAGAAGTAGAGAGTATTCCTCTATTACTACTATTAATAGTACTATTAGTAAGTGAGAAAATGGTTCTAGTGCATTTGTAGTATTTTAGGTAGTTTGAAAACTGCACACAGTGCATACTAGGGTAACCACACAAACGTATCAGAAAAGGGCCATTTCAAAGATGTGAAGTTCAATAAGGCAAAGTACCAGATCCTGCACTTGGGTCACAATGACCCTATGCAGCACTACAGGCTGGGGGCAGCGGCTGGGAAGCTGCCCAGTGGAAAATGACCTGGGGGTGTTTGTTAGCAGTGGCTGTACATGAGCCAGCAGTGTGCCCAGGTGGCCAAGAAGGCCAATGGCATCCTGGCTTGTATCAGAAATAGTGTGACCTGTCCCCTTTACTCAGCACTTGTGAGGTTGAACCTCACATACTGTGTTCAGTTTTGAGCCACTCAAATCAGTTACAACCTGGACCTTAAAAATACAGGGTTGTGTGTATTTATATATTGAGGGAACTGAGAGTAGGGAACAGTGGGATGTTGGCATTTAGGATTTTTTTCACCCCCCGTGAGTGTATGTTATAAGTTTAAGCTTGAGAATGAAGAGGAAAGGAGGAAAGACAAGTCAAGCCTTTCAAACAGTCAAATCTCAGCTTCAATCAAAGAATTAATCAATAGTCTATGTGCTTCTCAGAGAACTTCAAACCAATGGGTATGGATGGAGGGATACCACAAAAACTATGAAGAATTTTTTGAGAGCTGAGGAACAAGTGTACCCTGCCAGCAAGCCTCCAGAGGCACTTTGATTTTGATGTCCATCACAATAAAAAAATACTTGGTTCATCCATTTTGGGGAAGCAGCATAAAACTCACAGACAGAAACAATATTAATAAGACTTTATTATGCAGTGGAGATGAAAGTTTGGCATAGCAAATAAATAGTCCGTATCAGGTAAGGTGAAAAATGGAGCCACAGCTTCAAGAAGTCTCAGGTTCTTATGTGGTCTTTAAGCTTTTTCATGTCAAAGGAAAAAATAAAGCTTTTTTAAAGCTCTGCAAGTTTCAGTTTTCATGAAGCCAAATTGAGATAAATCTGAAAATTTTTATAACTTTAAAAGAGCACTTACTAAAATGTTCCTGTCATTCACAGTAATATGGAGTGAGTCAACTTGTTCCACACAGTGACCTTAACTTTTCTCATATTCCAGCAGATTTTATACAATCCCAGAAGTGTAGGTACAGTCCTGTATATCATTGTCATTCTGGCCCACCACTCTGGTTTCTGGCAAAATACTACTTGCTGAATGTCTGTTAATTCTTTCTTAGTGTAAGAGCTAGATGCACATACTGTCTAGTTTGTTGTAGAGAACAAATGAATTACGGTTTTATTTGTATTTTCAGAGACAACAAAATCAAAGATAGCAACTTGGTGACTCCAAATGAGATAGTAATTAAGATAAAATTATGATGTTACTAGCATACTTGAAGAAGCCTGGAGGAATTAGCATAGCTTCCAGGAAACTGATCTGGAAAGAAATATTCTTTAAGAGTAAACAAGAAAATATTGAATTTTTACCAAGTATGATGGAAAACTGATACATCTGTCTGTGTTTGGATGGATAAGTGGGGCAAATGTGTTAAGAGGAGCTGAAAATAGAGTTTGCAGGTCAACTGGGAAGTGAATGAATTCATTTAACCTCTTTTTCAAACAAGCTTTTTACAAAAAATTAGTGTTTCTGTTGTTATTCAAAATTTTAAGACATCCTGTTATTTTAAGTCATTCAGTTTTATGGTTACCAGCTAACTACAAGAAGAAATAATAGTCTGAATAGTCCTTGGAGCCACTTACTATACCTTTCTGTCTATTCCCTAAGAAGACGCTCTGGATTTAAAAACTGTGTATTAGCACAAGTAAGAGAAAAGACAGCTTATTTTATAACACTGACACTCCTTTCCTTCAGCTTGTGCAAAAGGCAGACAGCTCATCTCATTCCCATCGGTGGTATCCCACCAGCTTCCTTGGGAGTTCAGCACTCCATTTGGCCTATCCTACTAGTCTTCCTGGGTGCCCCATTTCTGGGCTGCAACACCACCGTCCATGAGAATTTGGGTAAGAATTGAAGCACTATGACATTGCTAAAGTATCAAGCATCAGTGGTCAGTTTTAGCCATTTGTCTTCCAGGTATTTGTTTTGATGGATGCTGTTTTAACTTTTGGTTTTGTAATATGGTCTTTGTAGAGGTTATTTGAAGCTTTGAGTGGAATAATAGAACAGAAGGGAGTAGAGCTGCTGAGGAACAGGCACTTTGTGGCTAAGAAGCAATTTCCTTATTATTTTTAAAAGTCTGCTTTGAATGGTTGTGGGAGAGCTTACAGACAAAATGACTGAGCCTGTTTTCTATGTGACAATTGCTGGTGAGGAGGCCTTGGAGTCAGTGATTTCGCTGTTCTCTTGTCTACATTCTTGTTTCACAGGTAGTCTATGTGAAGTCCACAGAAACATGCCCCAGCAGCATGTTAACCACCTAGGTGTGCTCAGCTTCATGATACTGGACATGCTGTGGACAGCAGAGACAGAGAAGCCTTGTTGCAGGCCCACTAGGTGGGAAGAACAATGACTGGATTGAGATCAGAAAAACACAAGACACAATCAGTGAGTTGATTCTCTTCCCTATTCCCCTTTCCACCTCCTTCCCCCACTTTGATACCAGTTGGACCCACAGCTGCTTTCTGTGAAAGTGACTGTAAAAAGCTGCCCAAAAATGTTTTATTTGGAAAGATGAATATATTGTGAGACTGCAAAAGAAAACAGTACCTCATTAAGAGTACCCAAGGATATGGCATCCTGTGGTAGGTTGACCTTCATTGGATGCGAGATGCCCACCAAAGCCACTCCATCAGTCCCCTCTGCAAGTGGACAGGAGAGAGAAATTAGAGCAGAAAGTTCATGAGTTGAGATAAGGACAAGGAGAGGGTCCTCCCACAGGAGACAGTTCTCCATGAACTTCTTCAACGTGACTCCTTCCCATGGGCCATAGTTCTTCACAAACTTTTCCGACATGGGTCACTCTTCCACACGGTGCAATCCTTCAGGCATATCCTACTCTAACATAGGTCTCCCACAGAGTTGCAAGTCCTGCCAGAAAACCTGCTCCATTGTGGGCTCCTCTCTCAATGGGTCTGCAAGTCCCTGCCAGCACCCTGCTCCAGCACAGGTTTCCCACGGGGTCACAGCCTCTTTCAGGCATCCACCTGCTACAGTGTGGGGTCCTCCACAGGCTGCAAGTGAATCTCTGCAACCCTGTGGACCTCCATGGGCTGCAGGGTCACAGCTGCTTCACCATGGTCTTCACCCCAGGCTGCAGGGGATCCTGAGCTCCAGCACCTGGAGAACCTCCTTCCCCTCCTTCTCCACTGACCTTGAGGTCTGCAGAGCTCTTTCTTTCACATATTCTCACTCCACTCTTCTCTGGCTGCAATTTCATCTGCACAATAATTTTTTTTCCCTTCTTAAATATGTTATCCCAGAGGCACTACCACCATTTCTAATTGGCTCAGCCTTGGCCAGCAGCATGTCCTTCCTGGAACCAGCTGGCATTGGCTCTGCTGGATGTGGAGGAAGCATTCAGCAGCTTCTCACAGAAGTCACCTCCATGGCCGCCGCACTACCAAAACCTGGCCACACAAACCTAATACACATCCACTACTGTAGATGCTGCAGGCTTGACTACTCTCTCACTGAAATGTTTGCTCACAGGATGAATCAGTTACTGTTACTAGAAGTTACACTTTCCAGTCTGAATCATATATTTGCACTTCTGATGTCTCCCTGGGCAATCAGATGGAAAAGCCACTGATGCATTAGCAACAGGAGGAAATCATGGGCAAAACTTTGACACATTTAGAGAAAATGAATTGCTTATAACTAAAATAGGCTGCCCTGAACACAAAACATGAGAGTAAACTACCAGAATAAATGGTATGCCTCAAACTATTTATTCAAACACTTTTATCAAGTTGCTCCAGTTCTCATTCATATTCACTTGCCCCTAATATGATTCTAATAGTCCTTTAGTCTCTACAGCTTCCTGAGCAGCAGACATGGAGATGGAGGTGCTGAGCTCTTCTCTCTGGTACCCAGCGACAGGACGTATGGGAATGGATCAAAGCTGTGCCAGAGGAGATTCAGACTGGACATTAGGAAGCATTTCTTTACTGAGAGAGTGGTCAAACACTGGACCAGTCTTCCTAGAGAGATGGTTGATGCCCCAAGTCTGTCAGTGTTTAAGAGACATTTGGACAATGCTTTTAATAACATTGTCTAACTTCTGGTCAGCCCTGAAGTGGTCACGCAGTTGGACTAGATGATCACTGTAGGTCAACTCCAACTGAAACAGTCTATTCTATTTGAGCGTTCTTTACTAGTTAGGAGTAACACAGTTTTATATGGAAATGGGCATGAACCAGAATTTCATATACAAGTACTGTTGGGTTATGGAATCATTCAAAAGAGATGTGGAAAACATTTCTCTGCTTATCCCAGCCTCTCATCTTTGAGCACTCTGATTCAAAAGTTGATATAGACCTACGATCTGGACTTTGTGATCTATTCAAAAGTAGTCAGGGGTGTGAGAAACTACATAATTCAGAGCAAGGGATCATCCTTTTATCTAAGTTGCAGCCGAGCAGCTAAGTTTGACCAGTGAGAAAAGGGTTTTCTGAGGTGATGAAAACCTTTGGCAGCCGAGCTTTCCAGCTGAAAACATCCAGTTCCCAGGAAGCTTATTGTGAGGTGTTGAGATCATTCGTCAAGTAGGCAGCATGTTACCTGTGGTCTGCAGCAATCCGGAGCCCTGAAACAGGATAGCAACATTGAAACAGTTGTGGTGAAGTGTCAGAAGTACCAAGAAGAGGCTAAGTCAGCCAAAGCTGCAAATCTCTATGGACTGGAGGGGAGGGGAGAGGAGTGGCAGCACTAAGAAAGTCATGATGACAACCCCTGAAGCATGCTGCAGAACAGAGGAGCTGTGTCAGAGAAGCTGTTGCCATGACATTTCTTTGGATAAACATCTGGACTCCTTGGCCTAACTGACGTGGTGCTGCTCCAAGAGCCAAAAACTCTGTTGTTGCTTTAATTGAAACCCTATTGCTTAAAGAGCATTTAGCACCATCTCAGCTGTGAAACTATGCCCTTGAATGAGTGTAGTGTCTCCATGAGGAGGCATCCCTCGTATAAGATTCAGTCACATGTAGAAAAGAAAAATGGTCTTGTGGTTTAATCTGAAATGAGGTTCTTTGCCCTTGGCTCCTAAAGACTGTAATTCTGTCCTCTGGCAGATCACTTTGGAACGATCTGATTTCAGTGGCACATAACCAAAACAACTGCCTTGGCCCCCAGGCTGTGGATGTGGGTAAGAAGCAGAACATATTATGCAATACACAGAGGGAAGGGCACAAGATTACCTCTCTCTGACTCTATGAACCTGACTTTTATTTTGCTTTGCACCCAGGTTAAAAACAAAAACAACAAAACAAAGCATCCATTGATTTCGGCTCCAGACTCCAGAAAGTGTACAACCTTGTTTTTCTGCGTTGTTTATCTCTCAGAATACCAGCTCTAAAATGACCTGTTCCAACTTTACAAGTGCTTGACATCTCTGTAAACTGTCTTCTGGGGAACTGGAGTCAAATAGAGATACACATTCTATAGGAGGGACCTAATCTTGGTCTTGAATGGGATTATGAGACCGAATTAAAAGCTGCTACTTGGAGTCCATTAAAATACTTAGTGTGTGTCATACAAGTGGCTTTCTGGGAGGGACACAGCTCTGTTAGTGCCACATGTGAACTGCAATTCAGTAGTTTTGTCCCACTGCTGTTCAAACAAGAGGAATGCTTTGTGTGTGCTCTAAGTGGATTTAGTTCAGGTGTGCGGAAGAGAAAGCCGAAGAGTAGAAAAGATCAGCCACTATTAGGAGAGCAGTTTATCTTTCTTCTATAATGCTTTTTTTATTCAAAAGTACAGAGAGTTCTGTGTTTTCATTACACCTTTGGAATTTGTCTTTGAGTTTATCAGCTTGCCTCTAATTTGTCTGTCAGGGTTTGGTAAGCTATAGACTGTTCATTTAACTCAACAGCTTTGAAAATAATTTTGTAAATATTATGTATGAGTCACCGTACTGAAGGGAAAAGGATGAAAAGGAGTAAGTGTGGTGGAGTTAAATGTGAAAGGGCAGACAGGGGCACCTTTATATATTCTGCAATCCAGGGGTAGAAGATTGGTGCTCAGGAGGTCTGCAAAGACAGAGGCCAGTAGAATCCACTTTGTCACATCCTTGTCTAACAAGGTCATCTATGGGAGCATCTGGATTTGGCAGCAGGCTTCTTGTCATTAAAGAAAATTGGTCTGATCGATGAAATTATATCCAAGAAAAGGAAGAAGACAGATTCCCCTATAGCCAGCAAGTCTTGCTCACAAGTTCCCATAACTGCAGTGTTCCAAAACTTGGGAGGCCAGTAGGGCCAAGGAGCTTATGGGTATTCATGCTCATATCCCTGAGAAGAGATAAACCAGAGTACTTCAAATTTCCTTCTCCTAGAACAAAGCCTCCTCTAAAGTTTCTCATGAAGGTTTCCTCATCTTTGAACAAGATGTAGTGTATTTTGTGAGGAGGTGCTTAACCACTGCTTATGGCTCGTTATCTTGCATTCTGACCCATCCGGCCAAAGCACGTTTCTGCCTTTCTAGCCTACTACACATGCCCTAGCCCGAGCACCAAACCCTAACCTAAACCCTAACTCTGCTTCAATTAACTTGCACCACACCAGTTCCTTGCCTTCTGGCTTGGTCACCAACATTTTGTCTCCTCGAACCATAAGGATTTTTTTATAGGCATCCACTAGTCAGCCACGTTTTTCGCTTTGCAATGCTGGTTCTCTTCAGATTCTGCTTCTTTTCATTTTCGTTCTTTCTGGCCTTTTAATTTTTATTTTGCTGTATACATCAGGCATATTTATCTTCTATATTACTGCTTATGTTACTGTAAGCCACTTCTTTACTTTAGGGTATAAAGTCTGTGGGCTAAAAAGGAGCACGCGGTGGGGCAGTTTTCTGGACTTTGTTATCCCAACCAAAACATGCATTCAGAAATAAACTCAGCCAGCAGAAAGCAGCTCAGTTTGTGCTGCAAGTGAGTTAAATCAGCTGACAACTGGGACCCTTTAAAGTCCTTTTAGGCTCTTAGATTTTGTGTATCTGTACAAACTTTTTGTACCTGTGTTTTTCTGGTAGCAAATTATCTTCTCTCTCCAAGGATGATGAAAAATTCCACTCTAACTTTTGAGCTCGTAAGTAAAGATTTTTTTTCTCAAATACAGAAGAGGTAAAGAGATGGCCACTGCTACCACACAAGAAGTATTAATGTGTGTCTGAAACACCATTGGACCCCTAGGTACAGAGAGATCAATGGAAAAAGGAAGTTTAAAGACAGATGACAAGATTGAAGAAAAGCTAATTGTCTGAAGCAGTTAAACTAGGCTTAAAGATGCGTGTTGTTGAAATTCTCATCCCAAGGAGATTTTGCCCAAGGGAGACCTTAGTCCTTATAATGTTGTTAAGAAGGGGAGAAACCTCAAGGGAGGAGTTCAAGGAACAATGTGGGAATCTTAATTCTAGTGAACTGCCAGGACCAGATGGTGTTCATCTCAAGCTGTGAGGGATCTCAGCTCCAAAATTCTGACAAACACATGCAATATATTCCTTAAAATAGGAGTTCTTCCTGGTTGCTGTAAAGGTGTCACCAGGGAGCATCACTTTCAAAATGCAATGAAGAGTGACCTTGGAATTTGCAGGTGAATGCGCAATAACCTACATAGAGGGGAAGCATTTCAGGTAGTCAGCACGGAAATATATACTTAGAAAACAGAATTACATCATCTGACCAACAACACAGTTTCTGCTGAAAGTCCTCTGCCAGTCTTTGAAGTTATTTGAAGATTTTATTTAAAATATTAGGAAGAAAAATCTGGCACATATCATCCAGGGTTTTAGGAAGTTTTGATAATGTTTTAACATAAAAGTCTCTTTTTCTTATGCTAGACAGGTAATTTTTTTTCCAAATTAAATGCTGGCTAGGCATCAAATATTTTAAGTCCTGGCTGTTTTTCAAAATGTAGGTTGCCTAACAATGGCATGCAGGGATTGTACGATTTTTTGGTGATTTTAAGGCTGAGTTGAAGATGTGGACATTATGTATCACTATCCATGTTTTGAGAATCTAGAGGAGCACATAAAATTTAGAAAGACTTATTTCATTCTTACTTCACTCATTCACTTCAGTGAACAAAACTGTAGGTAAAATTTAACTGTATATATACAGACTCACATACAATAGGAAGAAAAATCTAGTTTTTCCAGAGATGGCAATGAACTTAAACAAGGAATCAGAGATCTAGGAGTGGTTAATGACAGCTGTTCAGCCTGCTTCAAGCAGGCAAAAAGAGCAATGAGAAAGACTTGCTCTAGGTTCCCAGAAAATGAAAGCTATAGTCACAAGCAACAGCAATTTGAATATCCTTAAAACAAATGAAAGGAAATAATTCTGCAGAATTCAGTGCTAACAGCATGTGATAAAAAGTAAGGTTTGCAAGATCTAAAGGATTAGATCATTCTGCTACCATTTACAGCTTTACAGAAGACAAATTATATGACCAGTATAAAATATTGAATTCTGGGTTATAAACTTCACTCCTGTGAAGCAAAATGAAGAAAAATCCCTTCCATAGAATTGTACAGTGAGAGAGGCTTTATTTTAGTTGGGAGGAGGTAACCTTCCTTTAATACAGGAGAATGACCCGAACTGGTAAGTCACTATCCGAGTTTGCAGTACAGTTCTGGTGACCCATCTTAAACTTCTGTATTTCTGAGGAAAGCAATGGTGGTCTGTGGGCTTGCACCAATTGCAGGTGTTTCCTCATTAGACAGTATCTTACAGAGAAGGGAAGTTCAAATGAAGTCAAATGAAATTGTTGGCAATTTGAAATGTTGTCTGCCTCCTTTGCCCTTTTTACATTATTTTTATATTATATCATATTATTTATATATTATATAAAAGAAATTGAATTTTATGCTTTATGGCAATGATTTCCAAAGCAAATGTAGCCCTCTCTGCTAAGTGTTTTCATTAACCTCCCAAAAGTAAGCTGTAGTTACTTTAGAGTCTGAAGGTCAATTTCAGTCTCACAGTTCCACAGTTTTCCAAGACACTGAATTATATTTTAATATGTAATAGAAAATGTAAAAGTATAGAAATTGTTTTTAAAATGAAGGTGGGAAAAAAAAAGAGAAAAATTTATTTCAACCATAAAAATCACTGATGTAACTGCTATTTGCTATTGAGCATCTGATTGCCCTTTTCCTCAGTGTATTCCCACTTCTCACTAGACTTGAAGAAGTAGGTCTTTACCTTTTCTTTTCTTTTCTTTTCTTTTCTTTTCTTTTTCCTTTTTTTAATTTTAATTTAATTTATTTTAATTTTATTCCTTGAAGGACAGTTATAAGACATTTTACAGTAGAATAGCCTATTGATGTAGTAACATATGTAGTGCTTAGTTACCACACATTTATAGACATGAGATCTGATAAAGACCTACTGAAGCAGGTAGATCAGCAGAAAAAATTGCTGAAAGCACTTAAGAGGTTTACTAACACGTGATGTGTCATTATTTAAACATCATTTGGTATTAAGTCTTAGTTTAAAGGCACCTTTGAGAAAGACTTTGACTAAAATTTTCAGATGCAGCAACATCTGTGTGTTTATATTTATATAAATATATATATGATGTATATACATTGTATACACACATGTATAAGTCCATGAAAACTACAGATTTTAAATACTGCCACACATGGTTTCAAGAAGGAACTAGCAGAGGGGCTTACCTTTCAAATTCTAGGACTGAAAGAATCACTCTTTGAAGGAGAAATTCAAGCAAAATGCTTTGCATCAGTGATCTGTATTCTGAGTCTATACATGCAGTCGGCTCTCTCTCTCAGAAAGTGCCATTTCTCCATAAAAGCAGTGGAAGACAAAAAGGTCCACAACAATCTTACAAATCATTAGTTACATTAGTTATTAGTCAGGTGTTTATATATGAATAACTCCTGGATTGTTCTGTCTGGATAGGTAGGAATACAGTGGTATGAGTTAGCAGGACTCCCTGATGTGATCATGCATTAACAAGTCTCTTGATGTCTGAAAAAATAGCAAAGTAGTGAACAGAGACATCATTGTCTCTAGTATTTTTTTCCCCAAATCCTTACCTTCCAGAAATTAAAATCGCTTTCTCTAGACTGACCTAACACAATAAGATATCCTTTATATTCACTCTCAGTAACTAACTTGTCTCAGTGGCTAAATTAGAAAGCACTGCAAATAAATCATGTACTATGTTTAGAACCCTTCTGTCTGTCATGATTAAAACTGTTGTGATAAAGGTAATGGATTATTGCTCTTCGCTGTAATCACTGGGAGTATCAGCAGCCACAGGGACTGATGTGACCAGTACAAACGCAAGCCCTGACGTAGTAGTGACTCCGCAAGGCTGATTTTCAGGATGAGGAATAGCCTGTGTGAAGCAGTTGTTTTGAGTTGTCCTTGCTTTGTTTTGAAATCCACTCCAAAGAACTCCACATAGCTGACAAACGAGCTCATTTTCTGGGTGTGGTTCTCCAGGGCTTGCTACGGACTCCTGCAAAGTTCTCAGGGAAAGTTTTTTTGGAGTGCTATCGATAAGCCAGTAAATTGTTTTCACTAGTTTCTTGGTGCTAAGGGTGATTTTGAGTCATGTGCAGCCAGGGTCAAGAAGACCTTGCTCGCCATAAACGAAAATGATGAGTGGATTTCTTTTACTAATACTTGCTCTTGGAGGCAGTGGGGCATTATTGCTCCACTTTACCCTTCCCTCTGTATCTCAGTCAGCTGGGGTCAGAGAAGCATCAAAAATACAAGAAAGGATAAGCAAAATCCAAGAAACTAGTCAGGTATTTCATACATAACCAGGCGTATATCACAAAAAGAGAAAGAGCCGAGACATACACGTATGGCTCTGGTTTCCTTCCAGAGGTTTCTGAAGACCAGGAATGCTGTTGTTGTTCACTGAGACAGCTGACCTGGGCCTCTGCCAGAAAAGGGGGCAGGCAGAGGAGGGTGTATGTGTGTTTGTCTTTCCCTCCTCAGAATGAAATATGTCTTCTTTCCTCTGCCATTGGCATTATTTGCAACCATATCTGTTTGCAAAATCACCATCTCCCCTGTGGAATGATGACGTTCAAATCCCAAGTTTGAAGGGATGGGCTGCTGCACAACATTTATTTTTGTTTTGCTTTTTGGTGCACATGGGGAAGGGTTCTAAATGTGTCTCTTATTTCTGTAATGGCAATGCCTGAAATGTTCCCCTCTGATTTTCATTTGCGTATGACTATAGAGTATTTCTGATTTCCTCCATTTGGTAGCCTTTAGCAGGCTCTGATCTGCATTCAAGGACTAAAAGCCTTTCAAAAATGTTGTGTCATCCTACAAAGAGTCTCTAATTAGTCTAGTGCCTATTTAAAACTTAATAGTTTAAAATTTAATAACTTTTGAAAAGTAACTGCTTCTTTTTGAACTAATTTACCACTGCTATGCTCACAGGCAGGTTTTTTAAGGACAGGTTAAATGTGTGTGTGTAAATATATATAATAGCTAGATACAAATACACATATTTCATCATTAATTTTAGAGCACTGAGACTTTTAAAACATTTGAGAAAAACCACTAGGCTTTTTGACACATAAAGACTTCTTCAGACAAGCTGAAATTTTTGAAACTACCTATTCCTTGCTCCCCAGGGGTTCTTAAGTCGTCTCCATGTTTAGGGCATGGGGCAGTGGCCTTACAAGCAGTGGGAAAAGGGACAGGAAGTCTTGCATCTGCCACTGTTTCGATGAGTGCTTGTGTGTGTGTCACACTTCATGCCAAATCAGTTGGCGAAGGGACAATTTTTGCTTACAACAGTTTGCTGTGCGCAGTTCAAAACAGCACAGCTTCCACTGCTGTCCTGGGAAAGATGAGCTCACACGTACTCAGTGGCACACCTTACTCTAACATACGTGTTCTTCTCAGCACTCGTCACCTACAGCCTGGATTGAGCCACTAAAGGCAGGCATCAGCAAGCAGCAGTGTGGTGGCTGGCTGGGCTCCAGGGGCCATTCCTCATGGAAAATCATCTGGCTCGCCTGTGCCTTTCGGGAACACCCACATTGTAGTGCATGTTGAGTCAACATGTGGCTCATGTTGAGTCAAGTCCTGTCTCCACTCCCAATCCCCTGTGTGAGTCTGTGTGGTGAGGAAGATGACAGACCTTACCTTCTGCCTTCGCACAGATATCAAGCCAATGCTCAGAAAATGAAAGTAAATATTTTTATTAATGTCACCATGGAACTGCAACATTCCTCAGGCAGAATTGCCTCCCCTCATGTATGAGCTAGGGAAGCTTAGAGAAGTTCAAGGTTGCCTAGGAATACACCATTTCAGGGGAATCAGACTCTATCAACTATGTCATCACTTTATAGTGGCCAGAAAGGGAATTTGTATCTGAACAGTATCTCCTTGTAAAAAAATCAGTCTGGGTGAGACAGCATTATTGCCCTTCTCCAGACCCAGTTAGCTAGCCTAAGAGAAGCTGGCTCACTGCTTTTCTACTTGCTTTTACACACAATAAGAAAAATTACTTTCTCTTTCAATAGCTGTTCCCTACAAGGGTAGCATGTACAGTGTTCCTTACTCATTCTTGTCTCTGTAGTAATGAGGTGAAATAGTCCATATCTGAATGGTCTTAATACACATTAAGAGCAAAACTGAACCTAATGTTAGTGACAGCACTGGGTTGAATGTAGATCTGAGCTGCTCTAGGCCACATTGAAATGTGCCTCAAAAGCTCTGCAGAGACCCTTCTAGAGTCTTTGTTTTAGCAACTTGGGGAGACGTGGCTTAGGTTACTAATTCACTGGGGCCAGCAAATGTTTTTCTGGCCAGATCACACTGCAGAAACTTGTCCCATTAATCGCTACTCAAGCAACTGATTTGACATTCAGCAACTCTTAGAAGGGAGGCAAGCTTAGAAATGTTGATTCCTAACTAGAGCTAAGCAGGATGATCAACAGCACTAGCTGTGAAAAACAGCAGGAAAACTGTTTTCATGAATATTTAGACCTCTGAGAACTGTTCCCATACACATGCTCTGTTCCGTGTGCTTACCTTGCTAAATGGAGGCACACCTGGTTGCATCAGCTCCGTGGCATGGGTCCACCTGTGACATGGAAGCAGTGTTCTTCTGTGTGCAAGGACAGCTGCTTCTGCTATCAGCCACACCCAGTCATTAGTGAGCAATTTTGTAGCTGTAACTGTAAGGCACGGAAATTTATTTAGTGACAGCAATGTTTAATTTTACGTAGGATTGCTTTAGAGCCAGAAGTTCAGCAGCACTTACTAGAATGGGGGTGATACACATATTCTTATGTTTCCAGAGAGGAGCACCAGTGTGACACTAGGGTGTTCAAGGATAGAAGAAAGGGGGATTAGGGGAGGAAAGAATTGGGATGAAGAAAAGCACTCTGAGTTTATTCCCTATATTACAGGCAAAGTCCATAAAGTGTTCAGCACTTGAACTCTGAGTATGTAGTCAGAATTTCCTCTCACTTCTGAATGACCTACTGCACAAACATTGGCTTGTTGACGTATAATAGCTGCCTTCAAACAGGATATTATTCAGCACTCAAAAACAATCTAAAACTCATTAGAAATAGCCAGGTTAATCCCCATCACCTGTGAGTGAGGAATAAAAAATAAATTATTCACAACCCATTACTCCCCTGGTAAAGCACCACAGATTTTTGTGACTGTTAATGTGGCTGGAATCAATTAAACCACTGTGTATTCTTTGATAGTCTTAAAGTATTTTTAAGTTTGGGCCTAAATATGGACAGTGGCATACTTTTCCCAATAAGAATTCACCGCATGTGTTTTAAGGTGTTTTGGACCAATAAAGCTTTGTTTAGAAATTAATCCCATTAAAGGCAGAAAGGAGAAATATTTCCACTCAAAGAAGAGGGTTTGGTTACACAGGGTTTATTTTTTTGTTTAAATCATACCAAGTGGGCTGGTAGGAATGATGAGATATGAATAGATATACAAAGCTTACTGTGAAGAAACAATTGCATCTGGTTAGTCTATATGAGATAAAAGCAGCATAGGTCATAGTTGTAGAGTACCAAAATCCTTCTGATATGAAGAAATATTAATTGGACTTTTCACCTGCCAACAATTAAGTGCCTCTTCCTGTAACCCGCATAAACCCTTCTAAAGATACTTCCTCATAACCTGTTTTCAGTTTTTTGGTGTGTGTCAAATGGAGGCAGAAGACAGAAATGTGCTAGAAAAACATCTTACTGAATAGAGAGAGCTGAAAGGTCAATTGTTTCCCCCCATAAAAGGGGTGGAGGAGTGGGGAAAAACAGTTTGCTTTGCAGAGGCAGTAGAAGTTCACACTTTTTTTCCTTTAGGATTTTCCCCCTTTTTGGAGGTGACTGCACAAGCTAACTGACCTTTCTGGCATGACATGTGCTGGAAAAGAGACATACTTGGCCATTTCAAGCCCCCTCTTGTGCATGCTCAATAGTAAGGCAGACTTCACAATTACCGAGAGGGTCTCAGTTAAATCAACCTTTTGTCATGAGGGAAAAGTACTTCACAGGCAGCTCTCTGAGGCTGCTGGGTCTACTACTGGCTTTTCCCCACCATTCCTGACCTCCCTGCTCCCATCTGCTCTCCAAAATGCACTTTTGAGGGGTGAAAGGGGATACTTTTGTCTGTGTGTTTTGCTGTTAGTGATCACAGTAACAGCTAATCCCACAGCATTTAAAACATGATGATTCCAGCTGTACATTTAACAGCCTTCAAAGCCAATATTAAGACATTTCATTTGCCAATTAAAAGAACATAAATGCTTGTCAGACAGCCTGGGAGTCAGGTGTATAACATGATGGAATCTGAAAATAAAGCATTTAATTTTCAGCCCTGTCAGTCAACAAAGCCATCCTGAGCTTTTCCAGTCCTTCATATCCAGAAAGGGTATTACAATTGAGCTAGTGATTGGCCTTGGAGAAGGACAGACTGAAAGAGCAGAGACTGACACTTTGCATGACCCTGGCTCAGTGGTGCAGCTAGCATGCATCAGCTTGGCTAATAGCTGCAAATGAGTTCCTCTGGAGCCAGCTCCTTGTTTCATGTATCTCATAAGATTATAACCACACCTAAACTAAACTTCAACAATTTAGGATTTTGGAAACACTTTTAATCCAATCTTTTACCCTATGAAACCCTACTGCTGTTAATGCTGTAGAGATTTCAGCAGTTTGTCTGGGCAAGAACTCTTGCTTATTTTCTTATTCATTCCTAATCATCTTGGCTTCCTTTTATTCGTTTTGAGAGGGCAGACAAAATTAATGCTCACAGGCACCAAAGCACCTCAGTTTCTGGAAGGCCAAATAATTTCCATGACTCCTGTTACTCCTCTTGGAGGAGCACAATGAGAAGGATTGCTGTGGGGAGAGAGGTTCTGGCCAGGTAGCCCATGTGCTAGCAGAATGGAAAGCAGACAACAAGAAGGCAAGGGAGAGCAATGGCCAGCTGTCATAAATGTTGGCCTTTATGAGGGAGAGTAGTGAATTGGCTGGAAGGGAAGAACAGTGTTTTTTGTGATGGTGGGAGAGGGAGGATGCAGGTGAGCATAGATGTGCTGGCAAGGTGGGATCTTGGGCTAAGCAAGGGAAAGGAATGTGAGGCAGGATTACCTGGTCAAGAAATGGCAGCTTTCACTGAAGTTCTTTGTCTTTTAGTGCTGTTATAGCCAAGTCATCCTAGTGGATTTTCTCATTGAAGTTTCAAAGCTTTTCCATTGGAATTACCTAAGAACATTATGTCACAAAGACACCAAGGCTTCCTGAGTCACCTGCCAGAACTCCTGTCTTCTGCAGACTTTCACTGAGTGTGCTGGTTTGCTTATGCCATGGTCCTTACTTGAGAAAGACTTGATCCTTTTAAACGTGTCAAGACAACACCTCTAGATTTGGTAATCAGTTATTGATTCCCCTAGATCCATACTGTTTTTCTGTAATACTTTGTAGTGTTGCCCATAATATAAAACTGAAAAGTGGTGTTGGACTCTCAAAGTCTTGGCTCTCAAAGTCTTGGCTCAGCCACTTCACCCCAAATAGTCCCTCTTGCATTAGTCTGTGCTGATGACTTAGATCCAGGGAAAGTCTCTTCATCAGATACAGCAACTGCAGAAGCTAAGTGTCTGAAGCTCAGCTCCTGTCTCCCGCTAACAGACCACAGCTAGAAGGGCACAATGTGTTGAGTCTGTGCACAGCTGGAGCTACAAGTAGCATAAACTATAAGTTATACAGATGGATTAACATGAAGTTTGTCCTCATCTTATGGCACTGTGCTCAAACACACTTCAGCTAGACCATGGGCTGCCTGTCTGCATTCTTCTTTTTCAGGGTCCTCCAGAACCTCAGCGCTGTTTGTACCACTTCTGGCTATGTCTGGGTGTTACAAATAACAGTGTTCTGGAACCTCTTTGTTTTTGGCACCTTTTATAATTTTCTTTTCATTTTAAATTCCTAACATATTAGTGTTGCCATTGCTTTTAACCATGCTTCCTGAGGGTAAAAATTATGCTTCTGTTAGGGCAAATATCAGGACAACAACATCTTGAAAACTTGAAAGCTCATCTGTTTGTTAAGGGTTCTTCTAGCTCAAACTCATTTTAAAGAGTGGGGAGGACGGTGAGAATAGTGGTGTTGAATTTTCTGTCAGCTACAGAATCCCACTGCAGAGACATAGTAACCGGTGAGGTCAATAAGGCAGGGAAGTCCTGGGTGGAGTTTTAACTGTTTCCAGGCTCCATATAATTGACAATTCCAGACAGTGTTTGCAGCAACTGCTTTAAGTGACAGCCATGATGCCACCATGGTAAATGAAAGCAGATGCATCTAATCATAAACCGTTGCATCTGCTCCAGGAGGGTGGCCACAAACACCAGGACTTTCTTTCTAAGTGTGCTATGCTATGCCATACTAGTAAGAGACATTTAGTAAGAGTATTTTGTATTTTTTTCTTACTTAGTACAAAACCAGACACTGTCAGCAGCTGTTTTACAAGACTCGTTTTAAGGTTTGGTGGGTTTTTATTTCAACGTATTATGCCTATGTAACTGAAGAGGAGAAAGCAATGGAATTGACTTTCTAGTGTATTTTAGGCTGAGAAACATGGTGGATGGAAGAAGCACATGTACATGCTTGTACCTAGAAACCAGATGAGCCATTTTTCAGCTGGATCTGATTAATAATTAATTAAATAGAACCAAATAGAATGATACAGACTGGGGCATATTGTGAATAACCTCCTTCTGAGTGGAGGTCACCTTTTCTGTTTTGTATATGTTCATCAATAAAGCCACATTTACACATTAAAATGTCTATGTTCTTGTGAGTTTTGGGAGATCAACACTGTCATGGATTATGGATTTTTAAACACAGCCATTCCTATTAATAAACCAACTGAAAATTTCATTTAGAGAAAACTCAGTGATAGGTATGGCATCAAAAGTCTGTTGTAAGGACACTGAAATCTGTTCAAATGATTAAGCAATTAATCTTGTTTAAATTAAACTACACACAAGGTGCTTCTGAATGCTACTAGTGAAACTACAGACTTGGAATTAGGGAATATCTGATAGTTCTTTAAAATGTCAAGAAAGGAAGAAGAGGGATGATAAGACAGGAAAAAAGAAGGTCCACAGTTGTTTTGGTTAGGTCTTGGGCTGCAAATTCTTCAATGTGTTGTTCTGAAAAACTTTTGAAGGGAAGAATTGACCTCATTTGTGAACTCTGTGACCCTCAGTGACAATCACAGGGTTCTGTTCCTGAAATTCACTTAAAAGGTAAGAAAGACTTGTTATTGTAAGAGACAAAACTTTTTTTTTTTTTCAAAACAACACAAATGGTGATGTGTCTCTGAAGGATGAGGTGTTGATACAAGCATATATCTACCTCATTGTATGGTGGAGTGGTGAAGGAGTTGAGATCATATTCTCATGTTTAAAATAGGAACTCAGTGTTATGTGAAGCTAAAACTGTATATTTTATGTTCCATAGTTCTTTGGTCTTAAAATTAGGCATGGTTTGCAATTTATAATTTATGGCCATGTTCCAGTAAACAGTTTGCATTATTTATTCTAAACCCCAGGTATTAACAAGAGTATTAAAAGGGAGGAGGGAGGCTCACAGTTCTTGTTGCAATATTAGCTTTAATTAAAGTAACACAGGTAGAGTTATGGTGCTAGCAACAATAAAATAGGCAAACAATTAGAAAAGAAATCATAACAACATTCTCTGTCCTGAGGTTATATATATACATATATATGTGTTGTTTGTGGTGTGTTGAACTTAATTGTATTTTTGATTTAAAAATTTGCTCATCCAGATAGTCCCCAAAGGCTGGGATTTCCAAAAAGTTAAAGCTACAAGTTTCTCTGAGTGACTGCAGCTGACCCTGTCACCATTATGGGGGAAAAAGTAATCAATAGCCAAACACCTACAAGCTGCATGTACTTGCTACACAGCAAGCTCCATGAGCTGGGAGAAGGCTTTATAGTGTCAAAACCACTTTCCTGAGCTCGTAATCTGAAGGGTGCTCTCAGTTTCATGTCGAGAATGAGTCATAACCAACACAGCTGCTCCTTAGGCTGACCACTGTAGAGCTAAGTTTTCATAAAAGAAAATTAAAGTGATCACATCATTCTGAATACGGTGTGCCCCTCTTTTGCTTCTACTCTATTGCTATTATGTCGGTGAGACTTAACTACTGTAAGCTGCAGGTTGCTTCCCATAGTCTGAGGACAATTTAGTCATTTATTGATGTAATGGAGCTTAAACAGAGGATTCAGTCTTTTCAAGCTGAAGCTTGGTAACACTGAGCACTTTCATTTCCTCCTTTCAAACGTACAATCACTGCTCAAGTGCTCTTTGTGGGAAATTCTTCATCTCATTTTATGTGATCATAGTAAGAAGATCCTGGCCTGACTCTATTCACCTTAATATATGAGAGATATGATTTCATCTACATAATTTGTGTGCCTGCAGGAAGTCATTTTCCTACGAGTACCAGAGGCAGTTCTAGGGAGCCATACCTTAAAGCCTGCCTGCACTTTTTAATTTAAAGATACAGAAAAAAGGCAGTTGGCATCAATTTGCACCTTAAAGATAGTACTTCAAAAGACAGAGAGAAACCTTTAGTGTCAAAAGTCTCTCAGGACTTTTATTTGTGTAATATCATGTGTTTATTCTTGACATATGTTTTACTTAATGTGTATAACTATGTGTAGATTTGTACACATATATTTGCAACAAAGGATGCTGAAAGGATGAAGGTCTATGGATTTCATATAATGAAACTATAAAGAAAACAAAACACCTGGCATTCATACCATCACCATCTCAAAGTAAAATTACCTAAAAGAAAACAAAGCAAAAATGTTGCTAATTTCTCTTAGTCTTGGCTCAAAAACTAGCTCTGGAGTTTTTCAAAGGCTTCTATTAATAAAAAGTTTATGTAGGTTTTTATTCTTCTAGCAAGTTCCAATTTCTTCATGGTTTTATCATAAGAAGTAACTGTTAGAGGGCTTCCACCACCCTCGTCCTCTGGGGAAAGAGATCACTGCAACCTGAGCTTCCAGCCTCATCCTGTTACCAAACATTAGGTGTTGTGAAATGAGACAAGTACATTTACAGAGCTTTTGAAAGGTGTGCAAATGAAATGAAGAAACAAAATGTAGTAGCTGAATGAGTTCAGAGAAACAGCCCTGCTATAGTGAACCCCTGCCTCAGTCCTGCTGACAGGTGGGTCATGAGCTGGGGGTGCCTGGGCCAGGCAGGACCCCTCCATCCAAAGCATCACCAGCCTGCAGCTCCAGGGGGTCACTGGGCAAGACTACATAAGGCTGTTGCTGCTCTCCTGTGACAAAAGTGCTCAAGTCTCCATTCACAGAATACATAGCACATAGTTAACCTTAACTTACCCAGCCTAGGATTTGCAGCAATCTAGCCTTTTGAACTTTGGCTGCAAAGGCTCCACAAGGAATTAACTAGGCTGGGTGTGATTCTTGAGCTGGCTTGCTTGCCTGTGACCCATATAAACTGCAGTCTCAGCATTCCTGCAGCACACAAAGCTGGAAATCACTGTATCTGCTTCTAATGAATGTAGGCTCTGTCGACGCTTGGCAGGTTTCTTCAGCTCTGCTGGTTAGACTAATAAAAGATATTATCTCTCTCTCTATGAGTTTTACCTCGCTTATATCCTGAGATTATCACAGCTCTGCCATTTGGAGGTCAGAAAGAGTAACATTTTGAGATTAGGCAAAGCTACAGTGATACCAGAAGAAATAACTTGAGAATTATGTTCTTAAACCAATGCAAAGTTTAAGGCCAGGGAGGAGGGAGCTGACAGGGCTTTGCAGCTCCCAAGTGTGGTCTGGTTTCATTTAGTGACACGATGCACTGCCGGAGGTTTTCTACCAGTGAACTCCTTTGGCATCATGCTATGGAGTGTTTCTTCCCGAGGTGTGTTCTGTGCCTGGTCTTGGGCAGGGGCAGTTGTTTCTTTTATAAAAACCTGCTTATTTTTGCTGGACTTTGAAGCAAGCTGGTCTTCTTAGGACAATACTGGCATGATCTCTTGAAAGCATTTCTGTGGACCGAGGGGAATTTTGAAAGCTATTGTGTGCATTTGTTGCATGGATTTTACCTCTCTCTACTTTTTACTGGCTAAATCATAACAAATTGAGGATTTTGTTTCATACTCTTCACTGACTCAGTCATATTTTCAAAACCTATTTATTTTTAATATAAACACATGAAACAACTTGCCTTGCCTTTTCATATCTGCAATCCCCCCTCCCTCCATGTGTGCAAAACAGTGCAGCAGCCTAACAAAATATAGTGTGTGGTGTTTCCTGCTGTGACCCAAAAAAAGCACTCATGTGCTCTAGCCCAGCCATGCTGGTTTGCTGCTTTTGGCTATGAGCAGTGGATGCTTTATGGCAGTTGACTTTTTTATTCCATATACACACATTATTGTGTCCAGGTTCCCTGCCAAGGCAGTGTCCTCTTTCCTTTGTCATTTTCCTGCATCTTTCCTGTACTTTTTTTGTTTCCTCTTATCCAGCACCTGTGTTTTGAAATGCAAAACCAGCCCACTACTTGTAAATCTTTCTTTCTGTTTCTCTTCTGGTGCACATCTGTTGGATTTGATATTTGCTAAGTCCCCTCTTCCTATGTTTTATTTGTCATATTTAATTTCTAAAATACCCATGATTCATGTGTCTTCTAGAGCCATGTGCTATTTGCTCTATTTTTGTGTTGCAGTCTTGTTCAATACTTTTCCCACTTCTGTCTTTGTCCACTTGGTCTTTGGCAAGAAAAAGAGGTTTGCAAGCATTACAGTAACAATTCAGCTAAATGCACAGTATTATCTGACTCGGAAATGGTTGGATTTCCAGGCATGTTCTTTCGTCAGGCTGTATGTCTCAATATTCTGGTAAAAGTCCTTATAGTACAATGTGTCATATAAATGGCATCCTCCTTTTCCATCCATTTTTTGTCCATTAAAAAAAAACACACAACAAAACAAAAAACCCAAACCAAAACAAAAAACCATAATAACAACATAACAACAACCATAACAACACAAAAAAACCTGAAGGAAATCAAAACCAGCTGTCAGTGAGTTTATTGTAAGTTAGCAGTAGTCAAACCTCATACAGAGCAACAACTTGTAATATCTGCTACAGGGAAGATATAAAGGCTTTTCAGGTGTGCTTTCCTTTGAATTGGATTAAACAATGGAAAGGGAAGTGGTGGCTAAAATCATTTGTCTTGTTATGATGAGTTGCAGAGGTCTAAGCCGTGTTCAAATTCCCTGCATGGGGAAGGGTGCAGGAAAACTATCTGTAAGCAGCAGGGCTGGGAGTTGTCTAAGTGAAGTGGCACACTTTCTCGTGGTTGTCAGACCTCAGGATTCATTGGTGTCTCTCCAACCCTCTCAATTTTTTTTATATAGTACTTTAAGTTACCAAAATGAAACCCTTGTCTCAAAATTTTTGTGTGTTACAAAACTGCTGGACTAGACTAGAGAGGTTCTAGCAAGCATGTGTAATAAGTAAGGGGAGAGAAGGGAGAAGAAGAGCAAGGGAGGTGTCATCACGAATGCATTCCAAATTTCTCCATTAATACATAAAATACTCTGAGAGATTTATAATAAGCCTGCAGATTGAAAAGTCAATCCAATTCATCAGAAAAATTTTGAAATATTTTATAAAACATGAGCTTGAGTTTATAAGTGGTGGGAAAGTTAATCTCATGCCAATTTTCAATTGATTGCAGAGCAATGGTGTTACAAAGTCTGCAGATGCAAGTCAACAAGTAGTGTGGACATTGCACTTATCAGAACTGTTTTACTCATCAATTCTGAGCATGAAACAGATTAGATTGTAACACAAAAACCCTCTGCAACTTCAGTTAGGCAGTAAAACCAGAGATCAATGAAAGGAATGTCTGGGTCCTAGCTACCCTTCATTCTGTGTCATTTGCACTGGTGCTAAATCAAAATGAAAATGTGTCAGTTTGGATTATTCTGTCCACTTCTCAGAGCTGCAGCAAGTAATGCAGGGTGTGATATACCAGCAGTTTCTACACCAGACTTTTAGATTCATTACAACCTTGTCTGTGAACTGTGCTTAGTCTTGAAAATGGGATTCTGGAATCCTGTTTCCAGAGTAGCAAGATGCCCTAGGAAATAAAATTAGAGCTACATGTTCATCAGTTTTGTCCTATTCAGCTATGGAGACCAAGAGAAGGTAAAGTGAAGTGGCTTTCTTTTGCCGTGTGCTGCAAAGCCCAACCAGACGTGCAAGGAAATCAAAGCCCCCTACTATCAAAATCCTTTCTGGCCCTCTTGGTGGGAGGGGCAGAGGAGAAGCACAACATGCCAGTGGCATTTTGCTATCTAACCTCAGTGAGCTCTAGGGTCACCGGACAAATTTGTGGAACTGAAAGTCAACACATCCTCCCCCCTGTACTGTGGGGCTTATGTGTGGTGGGAGTAACAGTGTCTGTACATACAGGCTGATATACTGAGTTTGCTTGCCAGGTATCTAAAGATTTTGTAAAACTTCAAGGCTTCTGGGTTTCATTCCAAACTACCTTTCACATATCTCAGGTCACAATTTACACATATCTCAGGTCATAGTTCACATTTATTGACAGACTCTTCTGGGGAGAGCTGAGTAGAACCTGGAAGTGACTTGTGAGGACAAGAGCAGTTTATCCTCACCACGGGCAAGACACAGGAGCAGATGCAGGCAGCCACAGCCTGACCAGCCCTGCCTGCTCCTGAGCGACCAGATAACTAGCCTCCAGTTCTCCCTCCTAGCCGCTTCTTCCTCTTTCATCACCCTGCACTTCCACGGAAAAATAATTTCATACAAATTTTAGAGGAATATCCAGTTAATCAAAACACATCAGGCTGCCAGCACAGCCTGAGCAGAACGGTGCTATCACACACCACGGCACTTTCAATTCTGCTGCTTCATTCTCTTGACAGAGATATTAACAAAAAGAGGAAACAGGCTATTACCATGACAAAGGTTTTGACAGCGCAGGGAAAATGGCATGTTAACTCAGCACCAGGCAGGCTGAAGCTGGATGGTAATAGCCATGCTCCACTCATGGCACTCAAAACGTTCCTCACTGCTGTGTGGGTGGGTTTGTCTGCTGTGGAGCGGGGCACATTTTTCCCTGCAGCGATACTCACCTGAGTGCTTAGACATAGCAGCCAAGAGCCTCACTTTTAATAGCACGGGATATTAAAAGATCATTTTTAGTCTGTTTTGTTTCAGATATCAAACCCTCCAAGATACATCCACTGATGTCTGGATGAAGCAAGTCAAAAGTTACACTCTATTTAGTGGACAGAAGCATTCTTTTATTTTAATGGGGAGTCAGCTTGCACTGTATGTGTAGAGGCACTGTCATCTGCTTTTATTGTGAGCAGATGTTGGAGTGTGTTTAACTTGAAAAAACCCATGAGACCCAGAATTTGCTATACAAATAGAGGTCTTTGGAAAATTGGGTATATTTTAGTTATTTCAAGATCCAATTCAGATTGCAACAAACAAGGATCAGTTTTCTCTGGGGTTCTAAGAAAGATCTGGCCATTCCTCCATTCATTTCTCCTTGACTGAGACCTGCTAATGATTGATGTTTGGGAGGCCACTTTGTTCGCTCTCTGCCAGTTCCATGTCATGGGTTGCTGTAGCAGTAGCATGCCGTACTTAGCCCTGACATAGTGCATTTACCTGAAGGTGCACTGGGCAGCAATTCTGCACCTATGATCTGTCTGTCAACCCCCTGTCATTAAACTAGTCAAAAGATGAGTGATTACAGCTTTGGATGGTGCTCTGGCCATTTTTGAGCTATAACTTTAATTGCTGTTGCTGTTCTCTGGAGTCTGGTATTCAAAATAATTTTCCTGACCTCCTCTCTTACAGTCTGTTTAGGTCCTGAATTCCTTAAGCCAGGAACTGCCCTTGTGCCCATGGGAATAACTGAGCTCACTGTGTTCTTCATAAGTGTGAATAGTAACACAGATGTACACCTTTGCATGAAGGTGTATCTTCTGTTACATCAGGAGATACAAATGGTAAAGGTAGACAAGCCTTGGGATATTTATCAGGTCTGACAAAGCAACAGCAAAAAAACCCCTAAGGTTTAAAAGGTCACATTCTTTGGAGAGTGGCCAGCTACCCAATCATTTGAAGTGATTTTTCTGGAAAACAGAATAAATGTGAGCAAATTCTCTTTTTTGTTCTTTTTCCTTAGTAATTGAAATTGGTTTGATTAAGTCAATCCAGGCTGCTGGCCAGAGCCTCTTCCCCCACCCCATATTCCTGCTTCTTCCACTGTGCAGGCACTGGCGCAGAGACAGACATCTTGAGATCTAGTTCAAGGAGCTGATCTGTCTTGAAACAAATTACTGGCCCCCAGCTGCTTGTTCCTGATCTCAAAGTAGCCCATTGTTCATGCTAACAGAAGTATTTATATGGCCATTCAGTGGGCCAGTGCAGAAATTGATCCAGCTGAAAAATAAGCAGGAAAACATAATGCATTTTTCTCCCAGCTGAACCAGTTTCCTAATCTGATGTGCTGGGCTGCTGAGAAAATGCAGTTAAAGGCAGAACACAGGACAGGGGCAAGAACAAGATCATTAGAGAAAAGGAGAAAGTGAACCTGAAGACATGCAGGTTGAGCTGCATCTTTGGCGCTAGAAGCAGGTCTAGGCTGTGGGGGAAAATAGGGCATTGCGACAGCTCTGGTTCATCCCGGGATGAGAGGGGACTCTCCTGCAGCAGCTCTGTGAGCAGACACATATCTCATCGGGAGACCCAATAATAAATAGTTACACATTTAGACACGAGGTCTTCAGAGCAGCTCTGGATATAAACAGAGAGGTGGCGGTCTCAATTAGGAGCTCTAAATAACACCTCCTTTTCTCCCTGTCACTGCCTGGGAATTGCAGCTGTGGGCTTGGGGAATGAGATGTACAAGGACTCCTGCAAGGGGGCAGGCTGTGCCATGGCTCCCAGCTGTGACCAGTCAGTGGCTTTTCTGCTGTCCCCATGGCATGAGGAGCAGCTGCTGTTTCTTGCTTGGGCACACAACTGTTGGTTTTAGTGGGTTTTCTTATGCTATGAAACAGAGAGGAGAGAGAGGGAACACGATCAGAGAAAGGTTTAGAAAACATAAGGAAGAGGAAAGGGTCCTTGCTACAGATGGGAAGCAAATGCATTGACCAAGAGAGGAGTTTGTCTGATGTAGTGCCGCCACCTCCCCTCTGCACTCAGAGCTCTGTGGAGCAACACTGGACAGTGGGCATGTGCATGCTGCCCATGGGGTCTCCTCACACCCTCGATTCCCCAAGGACCTCCCAAGGTTTCCATCAGCCCTTGCAAGGAACTTGGGCTTGCAGCACTTTTGAAAAAGGAACCAAATGGCTTAAAACTGGGTATTGTCTTCTTTCAGCAGCTGCACTGGATGCTGGTGTTGTCCTTTTAATGTCACCCTACTCCGTCCCAGCACAACATCCAACCCAACAATCAGGAAGCTCCAACTCCATGTTTTGTAAAAAAAAAACAAAACCAGAAAGCAACAAAAAAAAAACCTCCCGCCCAAAAAACCTCACCAACCAACCAACCACACAAAAAAACACCACCAAGAGAAAAGATTGATCTGGGCTTTTAAAGATTTTTTTTGAATGTCACTCCTAAGAAGAAAAAGTTTAACTCAGAGATAGATAAGGTGAATGACTGCACAATTACAAGAATAACAAAGCAGGAGCCCATAAAATGTATTATAATGTGAATGTTTATCTGGAAAGTAAGTCAGGGTATTTTCCCAGACAGTTAAAATTCCAGAGAAAACTAATAGCATTTTCGTTTTATCTACCACTTACTTATACCACAAAAATAAAATATAGCACAGACAATATTGACTGTCCAGAAATATAGCTGAAGTCATCAATATAGGCAGAAAGATTGGTAGGAAACTTCTCCTTTCTTGAAAGTAAGCTTTGAGTGGCTGCAAAGTATTTAATGATGTTGACATTCAGATGGGCACAGTGAAGCTTCAGCGCAAATGTTTTCTGGAGATGAATGAAACCACTTACAATTCAGAAATATTATTTCACCGTATGATAAGTCCTATTTTCAGACACCACATCAATTACACCTTTTTTCTCATGATAAAGATTTTCCTCACAAGCAAAAGCATAAAGGTTATACAAACCATCCACAAAAAAAAAGTTTTTCTATTCAGAAAAAGAAAAAATTATGTCAAAGGAAAGGAAAAAGGAAGTTTACTGAGAAGTTTTATTTTACTCTGGATGGAAGTTTTGTTTAGCTGTAATAATTGCTCTGCCAGCAAATATATTCTCTCTGCTTTCCTGATGACACTGTCTCCCCTATTTTATTTCTCTGACTTTCAACCTCAAACTTTGTATGGTTTTGCTTTATGCTGTGGCTGTTCCAGGTTGTTGCAGAAATTGTGTGCTTGCCTATTTCTGGTTAGTAATTCTGTGCCATCTGGAGCATGTTTACTCCTTTTTTTTTTTTTTATATCCCTTATTGTCTGATTCTTTATTGAAAAGAAACTATTTACAAGTTACTCATACAAAATATAAACTCTGAGTGAGTCCAGAGGAGGGCCAAGAAGATGATCAAAGGGATGAAGCACCTCTCCTATGTAGATAGGCTGAGAGAGTTGGGGTTGTTCAGCCTGGAGAAGAGAAGGTTCCAGCAAGACCTTATAGCACCTTCCAGTATCTAAGGGGAGGCTACAAGAGAGGGGAGTCCCTGGAGAGGGACTTTTTGCAAGGGCATGAAGTGATAGAACAAGGGGGAATGGCTTCCAACTGAAAGAGAGTAGATTTGGGTTAGATATTAGGAAGAAATTCTTTACTGTGAGGGTGGTAAACCACTGAAATAGGTTGTCCAGAGAAACTGTGGATGCATCGTCCCTGCAAGTGTTCAAGGGAACACCTGGATGTTGGATGAGGCTTTGAGCAACCTGGTCACTCTGGGTGGCATCCCTGCTCATGGCAGGGAGGGTTGGAAGATGGTCTTTAGGGTCCCTTCCAACCCAAAACTTTCTGTGATTCTATGATTCTAGAGTTGTTGAAAGAAATTGTCCTGACAGCAGCAAGTATCCATTGTCCTGCCCTGCTGACTCAGGGTTATTCACCCGTGCAGGAGGGTGTGAGGTTCTCAGAAGAAATGGGGACACACTGCCTGCAACCTCCACCCCAGCAGCCACTGCCAAAGGGTTTTGAGGTGCTCATTTTAGGTGTATGGAGGAAAGTTAATCTCCTAACCTTTAAGAAACACTGTGAATGTGGTATGAATATGTCCATGTTGCAATGGGAGTGTGTCTTTCCTTAGGATAGTTTGCTGAGATGCAAAGGGGTGTAAGAATTGCCAGAGCTGGCATCCAGAAGAAATGTTGCTTTCAGGTATGCCATGAAAACCTGAACTGAGCAGCTAGCCTACATGCATATCAGAGAATAAGCAATTAAGGTGCATTTTGTTTTGATTTGTCTTTTGCTGGATATTCTGTTCGGATGTTTTTTACACAATCAGAGCATCTAAAAGGGATTGTATGCTGATGGTCAGAGAAGCCGTACTTACATGATCACTGAAATTACTTATTCAACAGGAAGGCAATCTAACAAATTCATCATTGTTTAAATTTTAATTCAGTGACAATGTAACCTCTGGAAAACACTGTTCACATCTATAATTAATAGATTGTTATGCTCTGTAGTTTAAAATTTGATATACTTTCCTCAAACTCCATGAAGAAGTGCTCCATGTGATCTCTTTCTGAATTCACAGCAGATGAAAATGGCCTGGTTAGTTTTGTACAAGGAGGTTCATTTGTAGGGAGATGCAGATGCAGTTTGCTGTTTGCTGTCTAACACAATTTAGTCAGAGCAGCCCTCCCTTTTTTTCCTGACAGCGCTTCTCCCTCCAAAACGAGGTTCTGGCAGTCTGGTTTTGTACAAAGTAGACTCAAATGTAATTATGCTGCTATGACAACTCAGTCTTATAGCACTCACAGTCCTTTTTCTTCTCATCTTTGTAGTGCTGCTATGAGTAGAAACTGATTCTGATTTCTTCCAGTATAAATAAAAATATACATCAGTGAAGTCCAAGTTGTACTGGTATAAGGTTGGGGTCAGTCCCACTGTATTAAGCATTTCTCTCTTAAAAATCATGTAGTGAAAGGAAGGAAAACATGTAAGGTGCTCCATCCCTCCCTTAATGAAAGTCACGTTTATAACCCCTATTCATACATCTGCATGGGGAAGGAAACCTTCTCTGTTTGAATATCCACATGGAAAGAGAGCAGCCACAGCCACATCTCTCCCCTCCTCACCTTCCCTCAGGAATAAGCCACATCATTTCTTCAGAGCCCGTGGTTGCAGTGTTTAGTCCTTGCAAAGGAGTCCTGTCTATGCTTGCACGCAGGCTTCTCCCGGCGCTGGGATGGCTTACGTCCTGAAAGCAAGTCACTGCTATGCAGGGGGGCCAGCAAGGAAAGAAAATAAACTCCAGAGAAACTTCTCTGTGCAGTGCCTCTGAAGGAAGGCAGACCAAGGGGCTGGGCTATGCATGGGAAGAGCTGGTGAGGGGATCCTGGCTGAAGTGACCACACTGGTCACCCAGGTTGCTGGAGGGATTAGCTGTTCTGCTGGGAGAATATCACAGGGAATGTTTGGTAGCTGAGGAGTGTTTTATAGAGAATGGGCACATGCTCTCTGTTCCCTCCTGTCCATGCCCCAGCCCTTGTATGGAGTCTGATCATGCTATCTCCTGCTATGAAAGCAGAACCTCTGTTGTAACAGGTTTCAGCTTCCCCTTAAACTTCCTCATCCAGCCTTTCAGGCAAGCAGTAGAAAGTGTCTTTCGAGGGTCACCTCAGCACAGGCATACTGAGGCAGAATGCTTAAGGCCAGCCCTGAGGGAACATGTGGTTTCATCATCAAGATACCTCCGTTAATTGCTACCAAAGCCAGAGGTTTTCCAAGTGTTTACCTTTGATGAGTTATGTCCAACAAAAAGTTGTAAGTGTAGCCAACGTAACTTAATTCACAGTGACACCCGGGGAGCTGTGGCGAGGTGCCGGAGGCGTGATGGAGAGCATTTTAATTTCATGTGGCTTCCTGAAGCTCCCCAGAGCACACTGAAAACAGTCCAGACATTTTTTCCTTTTTATTTAAGGTAAAAATTATTCCCTTTCCAGCTGTGAAAGCAACTGCATAGGCCAGAACAGAAGGTGTTTGTGGTAAAAAGACACACAGGCTTAGCCAGACTATGTTGATCTTTTTTTCCCTCCCCAAATTCTCCAGGGAGGAGAGATGCCAGCATCAGAGAGCAGGAGAGACCCAGAGATTCTACTTATTTTCTTACATCTGATCCAAGCCCTGGAAGAAGTAAAGACTTCTGTCACTTGATGTCCTCTCCTCTGTCACTCAGCTTGAGACCTAGGTCAGGAAGACTGTTCCCAGTTGGTATGACTGAGACAGTGATCAGACCCAGTGAGGGGCACGAGGGAGTTCGTGGGTCACTGCTTCTGAAACAGACTCTTGTCTAGAAGCAGTGACCCAAAACATACCTGTTTCAGAGTCCCTGAAGCCCCAAAGCCTCCACCCCTATGTGCTTCTTCCTCTCCACCATGCAGTCACCTTGCAGTGGAAATGCAATTCCCCAGCTTCTCCTTCCCCAAAGCACCTACCCAGAAGCTGCCATGTCAGATCTGGGGTTAAACAGGGTGAGTACGCAGGGTCTTAGAGAGGAAGCCACCCCTATAACCACCTGTGGTGCTGCAATAAAGCCTCAAAAACAAGGTAAAGAACAGCAAGTGTTAATTTCTGGGCCTGTGTAAACTGTAGTTTGCCACCTTGCCTGTGCAGGGCTGTTTCTAGGTTTAATCCTCCATAGTCTTGGAGAAGAGGTTGGACCTAGTTCCCTAGATGAGGGAACTGTGACAGCTACAGTGGGTCTGCACTTCTGGCATGCTCTCCCACCCTGAGTGCTTGATTCTGGGTGATCCTAGGTGCTGCAGAACCTGAGCCTCCTTCCCTGGCATCACCCTTGAGGAAAGTCTGTCAGCATGGGCATCACCTGCATCCACAGGTGGCCTGGTAATATCAGAAACAGAAAAGCCGCTTTCAAAATGGCATTTGGCAATCCTTTCTCTTCCCCTCTGCCCTTGCCTCAGAAACAGCAAACAGACACCACTGCAGGTGTTTATCCTGTCTCATTTCAACATCTTTGTGAAGTGGTAGTGTCAGAGAGATATCTTTCCTGTGAAGGAATACCTCCTTTTCTGCTTGCTCCTTGACATTTCGGTGGATGAACTAAGAAGATTCTGGCCTTTTTTTAATCAAGTAATACAGATTTCATTGTACAGGCTGGTGACCCTAGAGCTCACTACAGCATACGAGAGATGTCTTGTCTGAAACACCAACTTAAACCCAGCACTTACTGCACAAACGCTGTTTCTGTCTGGATCCCCATGTTTGCTTGTTCATGTGTTTCTGGCCTGCCATGATGCTGACTGCTAAGCACCTCCTGGACCAGACCTTCTCTGGTGGGTGGCTCTTTCTCTGTCTCGCTCTCTAGACTTCTTGTGTTTTGCAGACTAGGGGTTTGTCTGAGACACTCATGAAAGCCGAGACAGATCCTTGACAAAGTAATGTTTGTTGTGGAAATTGTCCATGGCTGAGTGAGATGAAAGTGGAAGGGGAACTTTCTGTGAGCTTCATCTATCTAGCAAGGGCAAAA
>VZRE01010471.1:32165-140220 GCA_013396775.1 Cephalopterus ornatus | reverse complement strand
GATTCTATGATTCTGTGATTCTGTGATATGAAGATGTGGTGGCAAATGACAAAAAAGTAAATAACAGAGGCTTAACTGCTCTGTTCTAAACTCTGGGACATTTTAAAATTGTAATCAACAGGGAAACAATAGGGAGCATTTTTAACTATGTTAGTTAGTTAGTTTCTCTTCTTGATTCCCAAACTGAATCAAATCAAGTGCACTGTATAGTATGGCAGATGTCTTGTTCCTTTAATGTAGCTAGACACAGCACTGTGGATTTTGTCCTATTCAAATCAGAATTCCCAACATGATCTATTGCTAAATAGCTGTATATAGTACCTAAATGGGTTCCATATGCATAATATATGATTTATTTGAAAATCAATGTACAGGAAAGATAATAGCTTGTCCAAAGATTAAACAAAACAAGAAAAAAAATTACAAGAGTCAATTTTTAAATGAACAAGCAAATGAAAAGAAAAAAATTAAAACACATCACAGTAAAAGACTTGGACAGCTAAGATTTGACATTGTGTCTGTGTAACATCATAAATTCTAAGCAGATATTATGCAGCTTAAAGAAAAAAATTGTCAGTGACAGTAAAAAGCAGACTTCCACGCATATGTAGTAGGAAACTGACTTTAATTAAGAACTGTAATAAACAGGCATATCAATGATCCACATCATAGTCATCATATAAATGTTTGTCTCATAACACTCCTCATTAGCAAAGCCTTTTCATCCACAATTAAAAAGTGTAAGAAGGCTTGCTAGTGCTGAATTTACCACCATTCTGCTATTTCAGTACCAGAGTTGATAAAGCAGTCAAATACGGAAAAGAAAAAGAAAGCGTTCAAAGGAATATTTCTACCTTTTACCAGATGGTGCACACCTTGCATGTTTAGTGAATTGAATTTAAATAAAGAGAAAAGAATATCTTTCTAACTACCTGTAGGCTGCAGAATTCTTAAACATATTTGATTTAATATTAATACAGTATGTTTTACCAGATGATTTATTTGATGTACTAAGTAATTTATTTGATCCAGTATCTCCCACATAATATATGACATACCTGCTGTGACAGACAATATATCTAATTCAGTAACTCAAGAGTTTAATTCTACATCTTCTTTGCTCTTCTGAATCTTCTGAATAAAGTTATATTTTATTGGAGTACTGAGTATTAATTTCAGTTTAAACTATTTCAAATCCAGTATTTGCATATTAAGAAAAGTAAACCTATCTCAAGAGTGAAGAGAAAAAAGAGAACACAGCACTCTTGGAAATGTGCTTACATACAAACCACTTGGCTTCAATATGCTACTCTTGATAACTGATATTTGTAATTAGGAATATTTCAACATCTGCTAGTATTCAGGAAAATATCAGTAATTTTTAAATTGTTATGAGCTCATAATAGCCTTCTCTTATACTCATTAGTTAAAAATGATGCCATGTAGTTGAGGAACAGAAATATTATCATGCATCCATTCACATCCACTGAATTGGCAAAGATATTTGCAATTTAACTCTAATATGGAAATTGTTATCTAAACTGTTTTAAGCATAATTAAGAGATAAATGATTCATTTGTAGACATCAGGAATTTTGTCAAAAGACAGACTTAAAGTGTCCTGGCTGCTAACACTGTCCAGAGAGAGTTTGTGAATATATGCTAGTTCTTTGGTCCATTACTTTAAACGATATACATAATGAAAGCAAAGTTACATGGAATGAGAAATTTTGAAAGAATTCGTGGTTTTTAAATTGTGTTTTCTGCTGAATCACAAGGACTAAAAGACTTACAGAACAGAATTTTTGAAAAAAATTGAGATAGAAAGGTGCTGGTCAAACAACATGAATTTAGAGCATGAAAAACCTTCAAGGTAATGGAAAAGGAAGTCTGAAGAAATTCTGACTGGGATGGGAAAGTTCAGTTTTGATATACCACGTTTTTCTCTAATTGAGTAGCAAACATGAAGCATTCGCTGACTTTTTTGATAAGCTTTACTTCAGCCTTTGTGTGTTGGCCTGAAATACGGTAATAATTCCTGCATGTGTAATTGAGAAAATTGCAACTCAGGTTTTTTCAACCACAATTTCTCCATCAGAACAACAGTACAGTTGTTCAAACTGCTTGTATAACATCAAATCCTCTCTCCATATAACTCTAAAAAAATTGGAAGTAAGTGGAATGTAAACTGTCAGATCAATAAACTCATTCCACATCCCTGATTGGATGCATGACATTTACTGTATTTCACTTGTAGAACCAGCACAGTCAAACTCTGCAGTGTCTGTGAATTCATTCCTTCAACTTGATATCACTAAAAGAGAGGTATGTGGGAACCTAAGCTTCAGTCTCTATTGATCAGGGCTTACAGTTGAACCACACTCCTAAGGGTGCATTTATTGAGGAGCAGTTGTTATCCCACTATAGAAATACCCATGTACCTCTTACACCAAGTTATTAAACTGAGTCAACATTGAATGTCACACAAACAGAATCAAGATTTAAATCCCTCACCTATAGTCTCTTAAATGAAAACTGAATAGGATTTTATTAATTTGTCATTTATAAGTCAGAGAACTTTTATTAACCTTATAATGAGTAAAAAAAATAATTTACACAGAAGTCAGAATCTCTTCTGTTGAAATTGTGCTAAATGATTTTTTTACTAAATAAATAAATGCATAAAAATAGTGTCAAAAGGGGCTCTGAATCTTTGTCATGCTGTTTAGAAAGATTTTCTACAAGTGAGTCTTGGCTGTCAATCACTCTTTTCAATCTGGTTCATATATTGCACATATTCTGTAATTACTAGAGTAAATCCTCTCAGGGGAGAAAAAGAAGCTAGTCACATTTTCCTAATAGCTGACTGAGTGGTTAAATCAATGTATAAAAGAGGGTAAGGTAAATCACAAATGTAGCATTGTCATCTTTTTGCACTTGTTTACAGGAATACTTAAGCACTGTCATACTTTAGGCATGAGGTATTACTTTATCTATTCAATAAATCACTAATTCTGGAAGATAATAGGAGTCTAAAAGACCGTAGAAACCCTGAGAAACCCTGATGATAAAAAGGAAATAAAACTTAGTCTTTCTCAATGGTTGTTGGGCAAGGCCTTCTAGTCTAAATTTTGGACACAAGTAACTGAATTGTAATAAAAATCATCTGTAGGTTTCTCTGTTCTTTCTTTGGGCTGCAACACTGGAGCTTGTAAAAGAAAGTGATGCAATCAGGCAGCAGCATCTTCTGGTTCATTTAAGTATAACTGTAGAAGTGACTTTTTAAAACCACTTTGG
This sequence comes from Cephalopterus ornatus, assembly GCA_013396775.1. Lineage (NCBI taxonomy): Eukaryota > Metazoa > Chordata > Aves > Passeriformes > Cotingidae > Cephalopterus > Cephalopterus ornatus. Next base: position 136,924 of record VZRE01010471.1, on the reverse strand, counting down.
AGAGCCTATAAAACATAGCATTACGCACAGCATAGGTGTAATTTAACACATAGGTGTTTTCTACAGGTCAGTGGGTTAGCCTGCCTACTTGCAATTTCTATCTCATTTAATATTATATATTCTTCACGTAACCCTTAATCCCAGTCAAATCCACTCAGGCACACAGACCAGGCAATATTGAAAAAGAATATCAACAGCTTTATCAAATCCTACTGAATAGGTATACAAAATCTCCAGATGATACTCCTAAAGCATCAGGCTTTTTAATAACAATTTTCAAGATTTAGGAAGACTAATGAATGCTTTAAATGTTTGAGCTGGCTGATAATTTAAGTTACTGAACATCCCATAGAGTAAGTGAATGATAGTTTTATTTGCTTATATTACTTACAATAAAGTAACTGAAATCCCTTAATTATTTGGGACAGTAAGAACACAAATACACATCTTCTCCCTGTGCTTTATTCCAAAAAAACTGACAATCCATTTTTCCTCCTTTCAGCTAAAAATGGCTTTCTGCATTCAAAAATCTCTTCACTATTTGCAAATTGGATGTTCCTATGGACTATTATCAATGAAATAATCCATTTTACTGTGTAATTGTATTTGATAAGCTATACTTCACACAGATTTTTCTGTCCTTTAAGCAGTGACTTACACTGTAGAGTTGTTTTTCTGAAATCAATGACTATGTGTAGCACAAAATAATGCTTAGCACCAGTAAAGCTTGAAAAAGCTAGCACATAATGACTAATATATTTATTTCTATGTCAATGCCTGTCTGGAATTAATACATTAAAAATTAAACTTTTTTTAATAATAGATATTCCAGTTGGAAAATGAGTGTACTCTCTGCACTTACTGCTCCTGAAAAAAAGGCACTCCTCATTTCTTTATCTGTGTATTTTAAGTGATGCACTCTTCTGATGTGGTCTAAGAATTATTTTTTCTCTACCGAGAGACAGAGACTGCAGCCTCTAGCTATATAAACTTCTACATTAGTGATGTTAATATTCTGCTACCAATGCAACTAAGAGAGGATATGCTTTCACTGACATTTCCCTTTGAAGTGAAATCCTAAAGCTTTAATTTTTATTAATGCAAATCCCTGCTAAAAAATACCTTATCCCTGGTCACATATGAGGCAATATAAGATCTAAAGACATCTTTGCTTTCAGACTTCAGTATTAAACAGCTTCTGCCTGCAATCACACTACCTTAGGCTCTGATAATGTCGGCTTTTATAATACAGAATAGGCAGTGACTAATGGCTACTTGAAAAGGAGACTTCCAAATAAAATCCTAAACTTCTGGAAGTTGGTGAAAGAACAATGGAGTGCTTTACAGATTCAGAAACCTGAAAAACACCTAAAAGAGAGGTAAAGCTCACAAAAATATTGTATGAGGGTCAGGATACTGCAAGGTTGACAGAAGAAAATGAGGAAATGATGGTTTCCCAATTAATGCAATCCTTATAAGTTCACAATTATATTTTGGAAAGTCATCATGGCGCCTGGCTATTTTGTAATGCTGTAAAATAAATTGAGTCCTTATGATTTTCATATGGTTCCAGTAAAAGCAAAGGTCAAAGACCAATAGCTAAATCATGGTTATGTGAAGACGCAGTACAGCTGTCAAAAGCAGCATTTTGGAGAACGGGATATAGAACACAGTACCAGATTCTGTCTATAATTCTGTTTGATCTGGTCATGTTACAATAAAAGTATGTAATTTTTCAAGACATCTCATCACACTTGGAGAAGGCCACTGTCCAGCTACCTAGCGACATGTGCATAGGTTTAAAAATCAATATTGTTACACAGTTTCTCCACATCTGCCAGTCTAACCTAAATGTTTTCTACTTCTGTGAGACTTTACAAATATTTTAAAATATGAAGTATCACAAACATACAAAATAATAATGGCAGATTGACTTTTGACCTCTGGAAGTTTTCTTAAATTTATTAAACCAACTGAATTCTGCAATGACTTCTTAGCAGATCAACCCACAGAAGCCTGGTCACCCTAAGGGGTGTTTGCACAGAGCAGGTAGTAACTCAGTAGCATTCAGCAGATTCTTTGTTCATCACCACCATGTACCTTTTCAATCATCTTGGAATATGGGCAGACCAAATTCTTTCCTGATTATAAAGAACAAAATAGATACACCAGTATTCATGCTTCCAGATGATGAGTTTTGCCTCTAGTGTGACTAGTATCAGTTCTGTACTGAAAGCAGCAAATACTTGTCTGTGTAAATTATGGCTGCAAAAAAATAAAAGTTTATACTAAGAATCAGATACACTTGGGCCCTCTGAGAGGGCTGAATCTGTCTCTGACAGAATAACCATGGTGTATTTTCAGCTATTGCACACATGTACATGTTTAGTGTCCTACTGAGCTACACAGTTATTCTACATGAAGAAGAAAGCAACATGCTTTTTATTCTCTCACGTGTGCTTAGAAGGACATTTTCCACAGATGTTGCAGCACTTTGTTCCTCTATGGTATACTAGTATACAATACTTCACAAATGAGAACTTGAATCTTACAGTCTCTGACAGAAACAAGCTATTTTGAGGTACTTGCTCATGACCTAGTGGGTGGAAACACACCGTTCAATATTTCTTTTGTAGGATGTACAATGAATGCTAAAATTATCTTTGAAGGAATTGTAATAAATTCAGAATCTTGACAGCAACAAACACCTCAAGTGACATAGCACATATTATTTCATATATACTGTTGTCTCTCTTTTCTTTTTTTCTTGTACGTTAATGAAACATGACTTTAAACAGTATGGGCTTGATTATTTTCTTCCTAAATTATGAGGAACTTTCATTTTGATTTTAGTTAATGTTGGATCAGGAAAGATTGATTAAATTCTGAAGTCTTTTCAAGGAGGAAAAAACAAAAAAAAAAAAAAAGATGAGAATTTAATTTACCTTATTGGTAGACACAGACATGAAATTAAACAAACAAAACCCAAAACATCAAACCACCAAACAAACAAACAAAAAACCACCAACCAAAAACCTCTGGAAATGTCACAAAGAGTGGTCAATATTTCCTGGCTAAGAGAGACGTTGTATGTAAGTTAAAAACTCCACTATCAGCCACAAGTGCCCAACCATTTAACCATGTAAGCAAAGAGATTCAGGCACTTCAAATGACCACTGACTTGGATAGTTCTGCCTTGGCGTACCATCCCAAATTTTTGTGAGCCTAACTTTCTGCAGTGCTAGCTACAGAAATATGCTATAATGATTCTATTTACAAGTGAATTTGCCTCCAGTAAAAACGGAATGGTGATTAACAAGAATAGTACCCCTCATTTCTTCATTAATTAAAAAAACTCACACACTTGAAAGATTTAGTCAAACTCATTCAAAGCAAAGATATCAGTCACACCAGATTTATAATAAACAGAGTGAACTAAAAAGACTTTCAGTCCTTTTTTAACAACTATTTTATGCTGTAGCACTTATCTTCAGTTCCTGTCTTGTTACCACATTTCCTAGCTGTAAATGCACAGATGTATAGCTATATCTTAAAGACCTGTGTCATCACAAACATTTTTAAATACAGTTCTAAGAAAGGCATTTGACCTTAACACACTTTGCCAATATCATCCATAGTGCAGAGGCTGAAGTTGAAGACTAGTTAACCTTCCAGTAACACATGCTGTTCTCACTGTTGGCAATATGTTACAGCACTGGCTTGGTGAACATTAAATTTTAGAAATCTTATTGAAGAGCTGGATATATTTAGCATGCTACTGAAAGCTCTGTCCAAATGATACATTGAGTCATTGGAACAAGTATTACACAGGCTGATTTAGTGGTAAATACAAGTTAATGGTGCAAATACTCCCTAGCAAGACAGAGAATTACTTTCTACATTCTTTTTTCTTGGTATTACTTTGCAAGCCCCACCTGTAGTCCAGAGGCCTGTGTCTTTGCATGACGTGCATGTTATGTATGTTAGAAGCTTTAGCCAGGAAAATATTTGTTGAAATGCCTACAATATCTGCAATTTTATTCCCTCATAAAGTAAGTGTCACTTGCATATATGCAGATAAGAGAGTAGACACTTTGTTAAAGTTGACTTAATTTAAACGTACATTATACTGACATGTCAACTTTGAAATATAGAATCGATTGGGTTGGAAAAGACCTCAGAGATCATCAAGTCCAACCCTTGGTCCAACTCCAATCTGTTTACTAGATCATGGCACTAAGTGCCATGTCCAATCTCAGTTTAAAAACCTCCAGGGATGGAGTACTGCATCCAGCTCTGGGGCCCTTAAGTACAAGGAACCCTTCTTGGAGCGGGTCCAGAGGAGGGCCATGAAGATGATCAGAGGGCTGGAACACCTCTCCTGTGAGGACAAGTTGAGAGAGTTGAAAGGGAAGAGTCCAGGGAGTCCTTATAGCAGCCTTTTTATGCCTGAGGGGGACCTACAAGAAAGCCAGAGAGGAACTTTTTACAAAGGCATGTAGTGATGGACAGGGTGTGATAGCTTTAAACTGAAAGAGAGTATGTTTAGATTAGATAGTAGGAAGAAATTCTTTACTGTGAGTGTAGTGAAGAAGAGGAACAAATTCCTCAGAGAAGTTGTCGTTGCCCCATGTCAGCCTGCATGGGACATTGAGCAACCTGGTCAAGTGGAAAGTGCCCCTGCCAGAACAGGGAAGTAGATGATCTTTAAGGTCCCTTTGAACCCAAACCATTTTGTGATTCCATGATGTAACACAGCAAGTTAGATATCAGGTATGCTATTCAATGCTAATTCTGCTAAACAATGCAGAAATTTTCAAAAATATCTTTGCATGCCAGTGTCCTTCATTGGGCAATGTAGAGATCTTTTAAAATACTACTGATGGGCTAAAAGTGTCGCAAAAAATGATGTATTTTTCTACATAAGAGGGAAATTCACCATTTAGAGATTGATATTATTGTTAATTCTGCATTCTTAGAAATGTAGAAATAGGGGGAATGTGTGTGTCATGTACAATCTGTCCTTATATATGAGGAAGATATGATTGAATATACATGTCCAGTGTCATAATAAAAAAAATTACACCTTTGATATTAAGGAACAGAAAAATTATGTCTTATCCCCTGCTATAGAAAAACAAGTTGGATTCCTGTTGGATTTTTTAAAATATTTTTTCCAGCATTAGTGTTATAAACAAAAAAAATCAACCAACCAAACAAATCCTAATGAATGCAAATATTAATTATCAAATTTACATTAATTGCTCTCAGCACACAAAGATAAATTTGATCTCATCTGTGCCTTGCTGAACACTTGTGAAGAAACATATGAGATGACAGGAAAGACAGAAAGCCAGAATCCTTTTTATGACCTGAGTTACACTGCTGCCACAAAGAACAGACATATGTTTTCACTTTTGTTTGAGTATGCAAAAAGTTGTCTGCATAGATTAGGAAATTAGGACTACAGAATTCATGTTTTTTACTCCCTTATGATTCTGTGCTTGTGGAATTCTAAGTAGAAATTTAAGAATAAAATTATATCTAATCAATAACCCTACATTACTTCTATGATATATATTGCATTATCCCCACATATGATGCTTGTTCCTTAAGAATAAATAAAAAATGTTTGTGGAGTTTTTGTTTAATTTTCTAAGAATTAGCTTATTTTTCTTTTCACAATCTTTTTTCCTGATTATACATTAGACATTATTTGTGAACAGAAAATCGGTTTAAATTACTAATTCACTTTCTCTCTATTCTTACTAAATATTTTGACTATTCAAACTGTTTCCTGAAACCCTGTATGAATTTGAGTAATTATAAATTCTTTTTTAATTATCAGAGATTTTTTTCTACTGAAAAAAGCCCACCATGACCAATCAACCACCATCGTGACAAATTAAATTTATGCTAAGTATTATCTTTCCATTTTGTCTTAGACTGTATTTATTTGTTTTTTATTCAAATATGTGTTCCAAGCATTTTCTGCTAGTTTTCTAAACTCATTTTTAGTACAGAAAATACTTCTTCAGCTATGACATTCACAATTTTAAAGGCAAGTTTAAATGCAAAATTAAGTTTTATTTTGAGATATTGCTTAAAATTGCCAGGGCAACTTTGTCTTTTAATCATCATTAATGTATATTAAAAAAAAGAAATTAAGAAGTTTGCAAAGAAATAAGGTTTACTGATAAGATTATTTGCAAAACATTTGGCAGAAACTAAATAAACAAACAACTGACCAATTACAGATGAGTTAAGTCAAGCTTTTGAATCAAATTAATAATTTCCTTGAAGTTGAAAGAAAATAACTTGAGTGCTTTGACATCTAATCAAAGTAATCCTTGAATCAGGAAGAGGAATCCAGATTCCTCTACTCTCAGATAACTGTCCAATAAACCAGGCTACTCTGCTGTTATCCCTCTCATTTAGCAGTATCTCTTTTACATTAAGCTGCTTAGGATGTGCTTTGATTAAACTAAGTTTGCTTTCTTTGGTAAAGATTTTTGCTATAAACTGTCGTCCATATTACTCAAAGCACTTTTTAGTATATTATGGAATTGCAGCCAGTTGTTGGCATCAGATCCCTCTTCATCTTACCTGGCCACATCATCAAAACTAAAGTTATGTTTTCTTGAACTACTGAGAACCTTTTTAAGATTATTTGCATCAGATTTTTTTTTCCTGTTGGTTCCATGCTCACATTAACTCTCCAGATCTTACATTTTGTGATGCTACATAATCACAGAACTCTTTCCGTGTCGCTCTTTGAAAATTTCATTTCTGTTTTTTTTTACCAAGTGTGCTACGAAGTTTTACTTTATTCTAGTTTGATCTCAAACTCTAACTAGAAGACTAATGGTTGTTGTAACAAATGTTTGAACTTGTAAAATGTTCGTTGCTTAGTCAACTGAATGTTGTGGGGTTTTATTGATTTGCCATCAATAACACATGACTTCATTCAAAGGCTTCATGATAGCTCATTATGCCTCTTAGAACTCAGTGCAGTGTAAAAAATAGTAAATACTATTCCCATTATGTATTTTCTTCTATGGAAGTCTTAAAAATGTTCCTTCAAAATTAAAAGTTTTCTGAGGTTAAAAAAATTCAGTGTTGTCAACGTAATTAGGAGTTAAAGAATGTTTACCATTTTATCCCTGACTAATATTACAAAGAAGTAAAGATTACATCCAAGCTGATACTTCTCCTTTCTTAGATCACTCAGCAGAGTTTGGTTTGCGTCATATTCTAATATGCAGAGGTACACAAAAGAAGATTAGTGTTAAGTTTTATTCACACCTTTTAGTACGTAACCAAGGCTGGGTATCCTTGAAAGCAATGAGAGGATAAACAAGACAAGAATACTTTGGATAGAAAATCTTCAATTGCAATTTTAATTCCTGTTCAAGTGAGAACTTTCATGTGCATCTTTTACATCTTTAAAGAGGCCAGGGAGATCACTAGTTTCTTTGGTATTTGTCTTAGTTTAATTCATATTAATAGATCTTACAGACATATATCAGCTCCAAACCTCCCTAGATGTTTGGTCCCATTGGTTTCAGAGATGGGCTTACATCTTTGCATAGTGAGAAACTTGCTCTTTCTCGGTCGGACGCTATAGATAAGTGCTCTTTCATTGATTTAGATTAATCATACAGAAACTGTATAGATTTTTCTATCTTTCGTAATTATGCATAACACTTTGAGATGACCTTAAAACTCACAGAATCCTACTGTAATCACCTACTTACCACTGGCATTTAAACAAATGCAAAACACTTCACAAAGCTTAGAACTTTCTGTGGATTTATTTTCAGAGATGCAGTGAGAATAGTGAAATACTTTTGTGTTTTACATTGAACTTGAACTCTTTCCTCCCCACTATATGCAAATCCACTTTAGAACACATATTCCAGTTGCATATTTAAGGGATTTTGAAATTTCAGTCCCTTGGGGATGAAAATTACAGCCAGAATTAGACATGGGGGGAAATATTTAATAAACGCAGACAAACCCACCATGTATAGTGCTTTCAAATAATTATTGATTTCACATATTTGTTTACATCCAATGATCTGTTCATTTTGTTAAGTCAGTTAAATAAAAGTGAACCTCAAGACCGAATTGGCTGAATTCAATATACTAGAATTAATCTTTGGTGGGGTTTTTTTGCTAGCATAGCAAATCAGTCACTGTATGGATGTATCCTTTAATTAAAATATAGCAACCAAACTATTTCATAATTCATCAAACTACTTCAGCTTTAAAAGACATATAAATGTTTAATGAATTATGTTTTCATACAAACTTAAATTTTTGTTTTAAATAATCCCCTTCCTAAGATATGTTAAATACTAACAATTCAGAAAGCCTATTCTTTGATCAGGTCTCAGTCTGGGTGTATGACTTGTCCCAAGTCTGACTGAAGGCATTAAAAGATAAAGACCTCAGTCAGTCAGCAGCTAGAGCCTATAATATGGTTTCAATATTAGTTAAATAAAATAATAATCTAGTTACTTTTTATCACTTACTTCTTGTCACTTTTTTATGTGTAATTTCCAACAAAACTAAAAGAAGCATTCCAAAGGTTTTTCTCATTGGAACCAGAAATTCTTGAGTAAAAGAGCTGTATAGAGGTAATATGAGTAAAACTGATAATATAAATGATTTGTTTCCTAAAATCCAGTAAAAATAATAATGTTAATACATAGGGAAAAGATAACTTTAAAGTATTGCGCAAATATTTAAAGTTATAATGACCAGGCATTCCTGTCCACAGTTTCACAGCTGGTGACTTACTTTCATATATTAATTCCTCATTTTATGACACCTACTTACAGTATGTGACTTGGTTACCACAGTCCAGAATATACATGCTTACTGGCAGAGTTTCATCCATTAAAACCAAAGAAAAATCTCTTGACCATAAACTTTTTGCTAGGACCATCTGAGAATTCTTCACTGATGCTAGATGATGGTAATTTCCATATAAAAGCAAGGAGATTGTTATTATCTAAATTACCATTTTGTGTATATTCAATGGCTTCTACTACTCTGAAAAGTACGAGGATGTACTCAGTTTTACCACCTTTTAAAAGTTAAATTCATCAGCTGTGATAAGAGCATGACTGGAGATTTGTCACAGACCACTGAAGCATTTAACAGATACTCCACTAACCTTTCTGCTCCATCTGAACCTGAACAGCCTTCTCGCAGTGCAATCAATGAAATGAGCCTACCCATTCCTAATGACTGCTACAGGGATACAAAGTTCTGAGTCCCGGAATATTATAATACACTAAAATGTATCAGGTTTTCTCTTTGAAGGCACTTGTGGTATGACATTATCCGAGGTTTCGTATTTCTACCTGGCAAATTTTCTGCTGCAAAGTAATTTAATTATAATTAAAATCATACACTAGATAGATCAATGATGAACTTCAACATTTTAATTTTTATGATTTTTTTGAAAAAGAGAATCTAAGAGGACTGTAGAAAAAGCTTTTAAAGCTTTTGGGTAAGAATTATTTAGAACATTCTATTGATAGTAAACTCAAAACATTTATAGCAAAGATCTCATTATATTTTTGAATCTATGTATTAGAAGGCAACTTTTATACCTTCAGTTATGCTTGGTTCTCTTCAATTATGTAAGATTTTTCATGTACATAGTTATTCAGGCCCCCTTGAGGTCAATGACAAAATTTTGCAGAGTTCAAGGGGACGAAAATTTGGTCTTTTTATGAAGCAAAAGAAGAATGAAATAGAAAAATAAGGAAAGTGTTTTCATATAGTTTCGTAAAGTACTAGAAATGAAATAGTAAACGCCACAGGATAAAGATAATTGCATTGACAACAGGCTTCACAATCAATAGGATCACCTAGAGTGAGTCCTCATGAGGACTATGAAGATGATAGAGGGCTAAAGCACTTCTTCTATGAAGACAGGCTGAGGGAGCTGGGCTTGTTCAATCTGGATAAGCAAAGAGTCCATGGAGACCTTGTAGAAACCTTCCAGTACCCAAAGGGGGCCAGCAAGAAAGCTGGAGAGGGACTTTTTACAAAGGCATGTAATGATGGACAAGGGATGATATCCTTAAACTGAAAGAGGGCAGGTTTAGATTGGATATTAGGAAGAAATTCTTTACAGTGAGGATGGTGAGGCACTTGAACAGGTTGCCCAGAGTAGCTGCGGATGACTCATCCCCAAAAATGTTCCAGGCCACACTGGATGGGGCTTTGAGCTATCTGGTCTAATGGAAGGTGGTCCTGCCCTTGACAGGACAGTTGGAACTAGATGATCTTTAAGGTCCCTTTGAACCCGAATCATTCTATGATTCTATAATTTAACACTGAGATTGATACTTTGCACTTATTCTTCCACACCAGCCTGGGTGATAGTTATAATACAATAAGATATGCAGCAACAGCTGTAGAACAGATCTGACATAAACTTTATTCCTTAACTAGGGATGATTTGTTTTAGAAAAACTGAGCTACACATATCTAGTAATTTTTTTAATTATATATATATATATTTTAATTTATATTACATTTCATCAAAATCCAACGTTTATTTTTACATTAATAAACATGCTATTGAGATTTTATAATAGGAACAAAGTTACAAGGTATAGTAAAACTCACAAACATCAAAACTTCACTAGAAACAATAAAGCATAATGAATATCTGATATTGAATCATTATATAACTTTTGTAAATTTTTCAAGAGTACCTAAATTATTTTTCAAGTTTAATTCAAAGTCAGTATGACTGTGTTTCTCAGTGATTAATCACTTTTAAAATTAGAGTTCATATCAGTAATGAATAATTGAACATGTTCTAGAAATGAATCACAATATCTTAACATGCAAGAAAATCGTCAGATCGCTTAGTTTTTCACACAGCTCAATATCTGAATTACTGAGATAAATTCTTTGTGCATGTGTTTTTTAGGTTTTTAAAGGGTTAGACTATCTTTCACTGTCTCCACCATATCTTGCTTTCTGACCAGTGTTTTCTTACAGAGTGGTCTCACAGGATCCATGACCTAGTTCACAGCTTGAAAGAACCCCAACAGACACTCCCCAAAACTGGGATGGTTCTTACCTACAGCATTGCACAAAATGTCTGAATCGCTGGACTTGTGGTGCATACTGTGAGACCTAACTCACCATCCACAGTGTAAGCTGTGTTCAGGCTCTCCAACATAAGGTCAGTTGTGACATTTATTTGAAGTTCCCAGCTCTGCACCACTTCTGTTTGCAGAAGCAGCAGACACAGACAAGCTCTGTGACCTAAACCAAAGATAAACTAATGTCTCTGAAAGTTTGGCACACGAGTCAACATTTCCAAAAGGAAAACATTTTATCCAGTTCTTCACCCTAGCTTCAAACATTGACCATATGTTTAGGCATCAGAAAAGAAAAATATATTGAAACAGTCATATTATGAATGTTGTTGTTTTGTTTTGTTTCCTGGAACTTACTGCATGAATCACTAACTTCATAAATACCATCCTGATGTGTTCTTATACACTGCTGTAGTGTTTTCCATGATGTGACTTCTTAGCTTGTCTACCTTTGCGAAGTTGCATCTAGATAGTTGCAATGTTGTGTTCATGCTAGTCCCCATTAGCCAAAAATCATAACATAGGAGAATTTTTATAATATTTTTAAAATAAATTATTTGTGATGGGGAAGAAAAGGACACAACAGTAAAAAGTTGTTAGTGTGTCTAAAAGGTGGGCCATTTTGTGCAAATGTACCAGGTTTGAGAAGGTGGATCTTTATTACATGCCTACGTTCTTACATGGGTGGGTTGGAAGGCGTTGGAATAGATATTATGTTTTCCAAGTGGGAAACCAACCACTGCTCTAGCAGTGCTTGTGGCATTCCACCAGATCTGTGCAAGCTGAAACATCTCAGTGCAGAGCTAATGACAAGTTCAGCATGCATTTATCCCATCTGCTGCACACTACCTCAATAAATCAAACTTGTGTTTTAGTACAGTGTGCATTATCTATTTCATTAGTATAGCTGAAAGATGACAGAACATCTTCTTTTGTTGTCTGTGCCTTTTCTGCTGCTTGCCACTTTGTCAAAAATGTATGGTTTGCAGATGAACATCATCTTGCCCTTTTTGCTCTTTTTATCATTCCTCTTTTATTCCTGGTTTTCATTTTGCTTTAGATTTCCTAAAAGAGTTTTCAGTTCTAAAACTCTTGCAGAACAGTAATCTCAGTCTAGCCCAGCCCTCTACAACAGGAGAGAGTTCCCTATAATTTAACTTCCAAACTCGCCTCTTATTTCAAAACAAGTTTCATTTTGAACAAGCTTCACTACCCTGTTTAGAGCACTGTGTTTTATAGTTTTTCTTTGCATGTTTAGCCTAATTTTACTTCTGTTCTGTCACTTCGCTCTTCACTTATATCACTTGTGTTCTAGCACTTAATTATTCTCTTTTTTGTGATTCTTAACACAAATCCATGCTTTCATTTGACATTTATGCCCTCCTAATATACAAACATGATTCTTCAGTCTAAATCACCATTTTGCAAAGCTTTAAATATATTTTGTCTTAGTAAGTCTTCATTTGTCTGCCCTTAAAGCACCTTAATAATTTTTTTGTGTTCTTTAATTTCCATGTAATTTGCACAAATATTATTGAATTGCACACATTTGTCTCCTTGTACTTTGCCTGTCAATCACCTTCACTCCATTAATTTTAGGATAATAACTGGAATTCTAAAGAATAAAGTGAGCTTTAAAAGACAAAGCAAATTTTTGCATGCACTGCTGTAAATGTTTTCTGCACACATCATATCAGACTTGTCAATTTCCCAACTATGCAACAGTCCAGCATGTTTGTACTCTGAAATGTCAAGCAACAAAGCTTGCTTGTACCTTGGGTACAGTGGGCTTCATTGCCACCATTTACATTTTGAAAAAACTTTCTTTTTGTTCCATCTTAATAATGACATACAGTGACCCACATTAGCAATAGGGAGCAGTGCAACAGTAGCATATTTCCATGTATATATATTTTTCTTCAAACACTTAGATGAACTGTATGTTTATGGTTTATTTGTGGCCTGCAGAGAAGCCTGCAGTGTGTTTTTCACTGTATAATCTAAGTCTTGCAGAAAAAAAAAAAGGTATGCTGTAACTTAGAATGAGGATGGAAAGGAAAAGATAAGAGTTATAAAATCCTCTATGAAGTAGTGACCATTTTATCTGGTTTTCAAAATTTAACACCCAAATAGTCCTCTGTACACAGATTTAACTAGAATAAGATTTCAGAGATAAAGAAAGCCTGGCATAAAACTGCAGTAGAGCTGGAATTGGACTCTCAAGGGAATTTAAGTGATATAAAAACTCTCTGAGCTGAGGATTTTTAGTGGTGAAAGTATGGGTTCCTTGACTGTGACATATATTTGAATTAAGGCTGAAAGAAACAAAATTTTCACAGTTGTCATAGGGGATCTGGGAAGCATTTTCGCAGGCCAGCCAAGACTGATATTCAGGTTATCCTCCAAGGAATAATTTGTCTCTGGAGAAAGCAGGGACCATAGCCAAGCTATGGCTAGGGCTGAGTTGCAGAATCTGGAGCAACAGAGGGAAAGGCTGGGAAAAGCCTTCCAAAGTAATCTAAGGTTTGATGGTCATGTCTTGGCTGAAGGATTCCAAGTTTGGCTCTTGCCTTGGGGATCAAGGGATCAATCCACACCAGAAATTTTGTAATCTCATTTATATCTGCTCCTGTGTCTCTCTCCCAGCAATGACATGCAGCAGCTGCACAGTTAAATGGCAATAACTGTTATAACAAGGTAGAACTTACAGTTCATTACATTGTAACAACTTTCCACTTACATATTTTTTACTCACACCCAAACACATAGCAGACATCTCGTGTTCATGGACCTGCATGGCAAGTCTCAACATAGATTTTGCTTGAGATGCTTTATTTTTCAGACTCAGTCATGTCCCAGCTTGGGCTGACCATGAAAAGGGGCAAGAAGATGACAGTGACAAGGTCCTTTAAAAGGTAATAGCTTATTTTTTTCTGTTTTTTTCAGCATATAGTGACTGGGTAGTTTCTTTGGGTAGTTTCTTTTTTTCAGCAGTATCCTGATAATAAACAGCTTCTGTTCTTCTTGGATTTTATGTTATATCTTCTTTATGACTGCATATATACACATGAATGTACATACTGTTAAAATTTCTATCAAAATATGCACCAGTTAAGATGCATTAAAACTGCAACTGTCAATAGGTGTTTAAATTCTTCCATATTTAAGTTCAGATGCTTTCACTGACTTGCAACTATTCAGCACATTTTTCTCTTGATGGTGGTTAAATACAACTGAAATTTTAAGAAAATTAAGGGGTGTGTTGTAGTACTAGCAGAGTAGGGTGAAATATTTTTCTTCTCTCTCTATAACATCAGAAATAACACTCATAAGAAGTGTAAAAAGAGTTTGATAAACTAATTGTCATTGTATAACAGAAATTGTAAAAATACACAAAATATTTAACCTTTGCCTTGACTGAATGATGCTATATTATATTGCTTTTGTTGTGGCTGTTTTTGTTTGTTTGTTAGTGGGTTTGCTTTTTTGGTTCAACAAGCTTAGATTTGCTGCACTAATATTGTCAAAATGAAAAGTTTACTTCTCAAGCAACCACAACTTATTCGCTCTTTGCTCCTAATCAATACTCAAAGGTTAAAGGGCTTTTTAAAACAATGGAAAAAAATCAAAAGCAAGCATAAATCTATCATTCCTGCTAAATGTTGCAACCTATAGGAGCTAATGGATTTATTCTTTTTCTCCCTGCATAAGATGCATCTTTTCAGAGCATAGTTACCATTACCTAATTAAGAATTCACAAATGTGCCATGTAAATGTACATAATTTATTCCCATCATATTGAAGGTCTGGGAATCTTGCCAGTGAATGAAACATTGTATTCCATAGGAACAAGAAAGAGAATACTTCTGTGTCTGATATGAGAGATTCATTCCTTAAACTGACACACTCATAAATCTAAATTAAAGCAAACAGCGCAGTCAGGTTAATATCTAATCGGTCTTTCAGCTTGGGATTTCAGAGGCTTGAAATGGTGATTACTTAGTAAGGCAAAGAATATCCAAACCTTTAAAGGCAGATATAAATGAGCTTTGTTGTCAACCTACTTTCCTCCTTGGAAAACAGAAGCTGGTGTTGCCACTAATCTCTGCTTTTTTATGTGTACCAGAAGGCAAGTTTGGGACTTTGATGACTTAAGAGGGTTTTTTTGTCATGTTGGAATTGCCAACAGCTGACTTAGTGCAGAGCCAGGGAATGAGGCAGACGTTAAAACAGATGGAAGAGTAATCTCAGGGGGATTGACTTTACAAGAAAAATTAAAAATAAAATAAAAAAAAATTGTCTCAATATCTCTGGATTCTGGCAGTATGACCAGAGCATCATATGCCTGTGTCCTTCCAAAAAATCCCAGCAAGGTTTCACATACACTTCAATAGCAATAATCCCATGTCACAGGCTCTATTCATTTTTACCTGGAGAATGACAGCATGTCACTCTTTTTTATTTGATGGTGACAGAGAAAGCAGGGCATAATCTGGAGTTCTGGCCTCTCATACTTCTGCCTTCTTCTGTTTCATATATGCTGTAGCAAATTGGCTTTCTGTGCTATGCCCCAGTTGTCTAATGTAAAATAGAATTAAACTGAAGAAATTCCATAGAAGACATTGATGCCACACTCAGAGGCTAATATTTTACAATTAGCTTAATATTTGGCCTCCTTAAAGTACAGAGACTCTTGTAGGGACCCTAGAAGCCAAGTAGATAACAGTTAGTATAGAAATCTGGCTTTAATCTGCTAGGGAATGCAAACATATCAGAGACACACTGAGGTTACTCCTGCCCACTATAATCTTAAACAAATCCTCCCTCCCCTTATTGATCTTCCCACTTTGTGAGAATTTGCCCTTAAAGCTATCATCCCTCTGCATTTTGCCCATGGGTATAACTTAACAACATGGTTGATTTTGTAGGATAAATTAATGCACATATCATGGCATTGAAACATTCAATGAGCTCCACAGAAAAAGATGCAATCTGATTTATGCCTTCTGAAATTAAAATTTTACTTTTCTTAAAAAAAAAAAAAAGAAAAAAGAAAAAGGAAAAAGGGGTTGATATTTCAAGATATTTAAAATACACCCTAAAGAAACACATCAAAATATGCAGGTGGAAAGGAGTTTTTCCCTCTCAGAATTTTAAAATTCAAGGTAGACATTTTAATCTTTTCTCTCCGATCAATGTATTCTAATTTAAAGTCAATTCTAAAAAATATTTCATCTTGCAAATACTATTTAGGAGTTTTGAAATTCATAGAAAACATGAATATCCCTGCAAGTGTTCGAGAAATGACGATTTAGTTGGCGTGATGGTGTTTGGTCACAGGTTGGACTCAATGACCTTGGAGGTCCTTTTCAACCTTAATGATTCTATGATTCTATATGTTAAGCCTTGGGATAAAATTGAAAGAGTTAGTCATGACAGGGTAAATTGTGTATCTCTGCTCTGAAAATTTGAAGTGAATGGTATTTGAGCCAGGACTTTCGTGTTTCCTGTAAAAGTTTTCTTCTTTGATTTGTTCTTTTGGTTCTGCAGCTGATAAAATTCTATACCTTTTTCATCATATAAAGTAATAATGTTACCATTCAGTCATGATTTGATAATTTCAGTTCAAAGAACAATAGATAAGACACCAGAATCTCTTCCACCTAGCCTGGTGGTATTTAAAATCTACTTTGACAGTTTCAAAATATTCCAAATACTTTAAACTAGATGTTGCACAGTATTTAACAGCAGTTATTGTCCAGTGAACTTACATCTAAAAAGTATGATAGGAGAAATAAAAATAAAATATAAAAAAAAGCTAGAAAGAGAGAAAGACAAAGAGAAAAAAAGTAACTCTTAAAAGTCTACTTGGTCTTTTTTTTGTTTCTTCTATCTTTATGCTTGTTTCAAATCACTAATCAAAACCACTTCCATACTATTAGGCTGGAAGAGGAATTTAGTTGTTGGGCTATGTGTTGAACATCTGCTGATAGATGGTGAATGAGAACTCTATAAGAGCTCTGCTCAGTTACTGACTGTATCACATAACACAAAGGAGCTGCTAACAGCCACAAGACAGCCTTACCTGAAGATTGAAGTTGCTGCTGAAGGAGTCAAGATCCTGCATGAGGTCAGCATCGCAATCTGGCACAGAAGCAATGCAGATCCAGCGTAGAAGACCCATACTAAAAGGCTATTAACAAACCACTAGATACAACTTGCTGGCTTTTAAAAACCAATTCAACATAATGCAACAACACAACCTTGATTTGGTAAAGTCGGGGATGTAGGGAACTTCTAAAAATGTAATAAACTTTCGGATACCTAAAAATTGTAAACCCCAAAACACTGGCAATGGCTGTCATCAAAATAGCAACAACTTGAAAAGTATCTAATAAAACACACAAGTCTATTATAGTATGACAGTTCAGGAGAATAATTTTGTGCACTATACTCGCTGGACCTAATACCAACTTCCTTCTCTCAGTCAAAGAGAGCAGACAAAGGTGTGAGAGCTCTCAAATGGCACTCCTCACATGAGCACAAATGTTTTTTGGGTATCTGGATTTTCCCTAGTGGTTGTCAGTTTTGGTTCCAATTGGACATATTTTTAAAACATTCGATTTTTGGATAACCTGAAGTTCTACCATTCAAAAACACATTATGAAAAGGACTACTTAATTACCTAATCCAAAATCAACACTGACTTCTGAAAGATTACAATTTAAAAAGCTACAAAAGATTACAAACAAAAATTACATTGCATCTCATGACTTGATATAAAAAAAAAAGTAGCTGTGAAACAAAAATATAAGGAATCTCTTGATTGGTTTCTATAGGAGTGAACTACATATTTGAATCTCTTTCATCTCTAGCTCAGATTTCATTTCTAATTCAACAAATAGAACATTAAAAAAGCTAAAATAGAAAGTTGTGCCCCTTATCAAGCGGATAAAATAATTTATATACCTGTTTCTGGCTCCAGCAGCTCCAGCTGGCTCCATGTAAATTATCGTAATCTGAGATTTATAAATGAAAAATATCAGACTTACAAAGAAGCCATGATATCTGTGTGGTCTCTCTGTGCACAAATATTTTGGATGCTGCAATATTAATATGTTTCAGAGACCCTTCTTGTCAAAAAACAGATATGTGGTACTGTCTGATGAAAAGCCAGTAGAAAGATTGTTTATGTTTTCCAATTTAATTGCTTGTAAAACCGAATCAATATTAATCATACTAACTGGCAAATAGGTAAGTGAAATGAAGGAAGTCTGCAGTAGAAAGAGCAATATAGCATTAAATTCATACTGCTGCAAGCTAGACAGCAGTCACTGCATATCTGAAAATCCATTTTGCTTCCTCTCATATGCATATGGTTACAGTTTGCTTTTCAAATAAATCTGATCAACATTTTGTGGCATTTGAACATTTTCCCATCTGGTGGATTGTTCATAAAACTCATTTTCCCTGATTTAGTGAGGCTAGGAACACAGCAGCCTGAATGGTTTTAGATTTACATTTGGAACTTCTGGGTTTTTGCAATCCTTCATATGTCGCATAATATGTTCCTAATTTTACAACAAATTAATTTATGCTTTAAAGCTAATAAGCCAGGTGTCATGGTGTTTGATTATTCTTTGCTGCATTATGGTATTTTATTGTGAAGGGTCATCGTCATTGAGTTTCTGTGTATTTTATATCAAAAGATGGAATGATTTTATTTTTAGAAGCGTTTTACTTCTTTACTATAATACTCACCCCTCTAAAATGAGTCTGACTATCCCCAGAAGTATTAATTAGTCCACATGCAGCTCTCACTTGCCTTGCACAAAATACTGCTTGCAACTGTAATGGTCCAAGCTAAGTGATATTTTTTTTTAATTAAATTAAGGCATTAGTATTTCCTGTACTGATTTTTACTTCAACAGTCTTATTGCTTAATGACCTTCAAAAGCTTGCACAGTGCAGCAATTAAGACAATAAAAAGGAATATCTTGATAAATATCTCAGCCCCACACCTGTGATAAGTTGTGAACATCACTCTTCCCAATCACTAGAAAGTACGGTAACGCCGTGTAGAAACCAGATATATACAGTGTTCTGTTCAAACCCTAAATCTGTCCACTAGTTTGTAGAAAACAGAGAAAAAGATGAAACTCATTGTCTTTGAATGGCCAAATGGCCAAAAATGGTATGTTTCTGCTTCTGACACTTGAATCCAAAACATTTTCATTAGCCTGTGATTGATCAACCTGAACAAACATAACGTTTCCCATCATTGCTTTTGTCCTCAGTAATTTTCTTTCCAGGACTGTGATATATTTCTGAATTTCTTCTTGTCTTGACATTGTACAAGGCTGACAATGTTACCCAGGCTACCATCCTCCCACATGGCAGTCAGTGATCAGAGCAGATCCAAAAAATATTACTGTCCCTCATTAAATGGCCTACACCTGGTGCCACCTTCACATTATTGAAACATCAGTCATGGTGGAACCCTTGTGGTGTACAGGATTCTGCTGAAGCAAGTGAAGTAAAACGAACTTCTTTGTCAAGCCAGTAGAAAACATGATAAATTTATTTCAGTATTTTCCCTTTGCTTTTCAGATATTACTCAGTTCTTTGATAAAATTTGAAATTATTTCCTTATTACATTTTGCAGTATTTAAAACTAATCACCCGTAATAATGCTTGTAATATTTGCCTTAAAGAACAATTACCATCAAACATTTTCAGCTACTGTACATTAGCCCTGTGTAAAAGGCTAACATTTTAATATGAAGAACCTCCCTCATATTTTTGGCAAATGTTCTCTAACTTAATTCTTTCTCTACAGGCTGACGAATATTGCTGGTTTTCCATATTTTCACCCAATATGCATTCTAGTTTATTTACGCAGCAGCCCCCAGCAGGTTGGATGTAGGAAACAGAAGCTTTGCACGATGATAAAGGCTTTTGGATGAAAGTCTCTTGCTCAATGGAAAACTGCTGGAATTGTTTAGTGGCTGTTGATAAAAAGCATGAACAATATCACCCTATATTTTTAAATGAAAGTGATAATGGCAACTATGTCCTCTGTTAATCTGATTGTTGGTGGGTTGTAGAAAATGTGGTGTGAACATAAAACAGATTGAGCTTCACAGATATTGCAGGGGGGAGAGAGGCGTAACAAGTAGATCACATTCAAGCTGCTGTGTCAGACATTCAGTTTCTCAGATCAAGCAACCTGGACATGTACTCCATAAGAATTATAAATATCTAGGGAACTGAAAAGATTAAAGTATCGATGTGTATGGATGCCCTGAAGACTAAGCTGTGAGGCAGATTTTGAACTAGTCTTATGTGTCACTTGGGCACATGCATGTAAGTAATACTTTAGATAACAGTACTCTTTGTATCTGTCCCAAAATCTGATTTTTGAGGGGATTTAAGCTTCTAGGCGCTGTTACTTTGAAAATCCTACTCTATTTGTCATTCGTTATTTTTCATGGCGACTCTGTGTTCTATTTAAGCACCATTTTATTTTTCCAAACCTTAACAGGCTGGTGATTGCAGGGAATGTTAAGCTGGAGAACAGTTGAAGGACAGCTACATTTAGATCTTAAATCTTGCTTATGAGGCAAGATAAAGCTTTAAAGAAGATAAATAAATCCACCAAAAAGGCAATAAAAGGTAATTTAATTAGAGACCTGGCGACAAAAGTATGGTTTTTATAGCATCATCCACTGATAAGTACTCCTTCACCTTTCTCTGCATAGGAGATTGCCAGTCTTACATCCAAGAATTTCTTGGTGTCACTGAGCAAAAAACTCACCCATTTAATACAGAGCAAGGATGAAGGCAGTTTAGCAGGATTAAGTATTAGCACGTCAAAACCTCTTGGACTATATTTCTTCCTTTCATAAAGCAAATTAATGCAGGTAGTCATTATAGAAACAGGTATATTAAAACAGAATCAAGGCCATATATCAAACCTCATTGCAAATCTCAAGGAACATGCCTTTACAATAATATATGCCTTGACCTTCAGCTCCAAATATCCATTAGGCATTTCTAGCTGCCTTTCATTCTAAATTAGTAAAGTATACAAAGTGATTTACTCTTGTGAATTGGCATGGTCTGGATCATCACCAAAAAGATATGACTATCTTATTAAGTACCTAATCTGCTTTTCCTTGATAATGATTCTTTGCACTTACATTGCAATTAATCTTTTCAAAGAGATCCACAAAATACTATGCAGTTCTTCCTCTCTAAATACTTAGTTTTCATTGGCAGATACGGTTCATACAAATTGGACAGGACAGGCAGCTAGGTTCTAGTAGTGAAAGCTAGTTGTTTCTTAAGATATTTTTATTTGTTCTTATAGTATATAACCTAGGGAGCTTGTGCAGGTATTATAAGCTATGAAATTCATTCAAAGCAATTGGCCAAAGGCAGATGGTGAGTGAAGAACAAATATGTCCTGTTCACTTCCCCAGTGTTTGCCTTACTGGGTAATTTAGACAAAAACAAGTGCTGATCTCTTACCTTCTTATTTTGGGGAGGCACCGCCTCAAATCCCCAAGTAAATGGTAGTAATTTCTCAGACAGAATCAAGACAGGAGGAAAAATGCTTTTCTTTTTTATAATTGCAACCATTACTTGATTTATTTAGTATGCAGTTTCCTGGAGACACCAGCACAGTAGATAAACAATATTAGCAATTTATTATTATTAGTTGTAATTTCAGGGGCTTATCTTCTTGCTAGAAATTTTTGTGGAGAAAACGTCACCAATCTTCCATTTTCCTGGAGACTCCTTGTCTGAGATGCACTACAAATCTCTCCCTGGCTGCAACCCTTAGCTTCTTATGGATTTCTATGACTAGAACTTGTATTTTAATACAATCTCAGGCCCTGGACTTCCAGGCCCAGATCTGAGGTAGGACAGCCTAGGTGTTAGGTGATGATATTTGGTTTCACACCTTGAGTCTCAAATTAGCTATTTGTATCTTTCACAAGCCCTCTGGGAATGTGTCTAAACCTGTGATTTTTTTTTTGGCTCACAGTGGATTTTTTGACAGCTAAAAAAAAGTTCTTATAAAGGAATTTTGGTTTCACATGCGTTACTTAGAGATGTAGCATATGTTAAGTCTAATAGGTCTGTGGGATGAAACCAAATAATTAGAGCAGACAGACATGTCTTTTCTTTCCTCCATGATCCAGAAACCCTTTAGTTTTAATCAGTACTGCTAGTCATCCTACTCTTTTCCTGTGTTCAGCCCTCCTTGTGGCCACATACCCTAATACCCCTCTCTATTATGGCCTTTCATCCAGCATTTTTGCATTCTTAACTTGTCTGAAAAAATGTTATTATCAAGTCAATGGTGTTTAGTGTGGTCATATTCACTTTGGAGTTGGGCAATAGCTGAGTGTGCCAATTACCTCATCCATTTTCAACATTTAACAAGTATGAAAAAACTCCTCAAAGTTCTTGTGCAAAAGCTCTTTGAAAAGAAATCACAGCATTTTATCAGATCCATATTACATGTCACTCTTATTCTTCAATTTAATGACACTTAAAGGTTTTTAATTTCTGGAAAATTCAGAGTTATATGACCTCTATCTTAATACAACACAAGGGATATCTGTCTTTCTGGTTTAGGACTCAGCCCATGGGAATATAAAACTAAATCATAATAATGAAGTAACCATAAAATGTTCAATACTGTACCGTATTAAGAAGCAGAACTAAACTGACATTTTTCTTTGGCCGCTACCTGCAAAAGACACATGAATGCAGATTTGATCCTTAACTTCTTGTGTATTTTATTGAGGAAAAATCAGTTTTTGGTGTAAGAACACAGGAACTGTGGTGCAACTGTAAGCAGTAAGACCAGAGCACTTTTGCCCAGTATTTTCTCTCCCGATGTGGGAGATTGATTAAATCTTTTTCAAACAATTTATGTACAGTCCATTTTCATACTAGGTTTCTGAAATGACACCTACATATTTTTGCCTCTACACACTAAATCCTCACTGCAAATTGTTGTTGTTGTCACATATTTAGCACAGAATAAAAAGAGCATATCTTGCTAACTATAAACTGTATCTGTGCAATCGTTCATTTACACAACAAAAGTAAAAAACAATAATAAAAGACAACAAAAGAATCGAATAATTTTTAGCATTCAGTAAAATCAATTCTCTTCAGATAAAAATCAGTATGCTATTCTGCTAAAATATTTAAAATATAAGAGGCAAAACAATTCTCAGTGTTTAGAATAAGAAAGCAGCAGATCAAGCTAAATTCCAGTTCTAGATAATCACTTCAAAACAGATTTGCTCAAGATGGTTCAGAACACATGTGTGTTTCTACAGCAAAAGTGTTATGGCTCTGTTTATTTGATAAAGCCATCAGTCTTGATTCAGTAATAACTCTAAGGCATAGGTAAATACTTGTCAATGAAAATGTCCTTCTGGATGATTATCTCTGTAGAACAAGTACTCCATGTCTCCACAGTACAAGAGCAAAAATGTATATCTGTGAGACGGGCAGGGTGAGAGTTGAGATATTATAATTAATTCCTTCTGAACAGCACTGGAAGTACTTCAAGGTTGTTTGCTGCCTGCAGATTTGTCAGTTTCTCCATGCAATGTATCACAAGGGAGGGATTTTTGAAGAAATACCAGCATTCAAAAGAAAAAAAAAATCAATATGATGTATGACTGTAATCTCTGCTTTGCAGATGTTAATGCCCTGTTTTTGACAGTAAGAGAGAGAAAAAAAAGCATAGCTAAAGAAGGCAAAGCTGATCAGTTCATAGTGCAAAAGCAATAATATTGGTGTTAAAACTATTACATAACTTGAGCAGATGGAGCGCTTTACAAAGACCCTCTCTCCCCTCCCCTGCTCCGCCCCTCCCCCCAAGAAAAAATGTTGCAAATGTGAAAATTTTCACATAAAGTCTAACCTTTTTAGGCTTCTACACACAGTCCAAAGGTTGTGCTATGTGGGATAATTTCAAAAGGCTAAATACCATAAAAGTGCCTTCCATAAACTGCTTAGATGCAGTGCTCCTCTCTGAGGATATAATCTCAGGTTATGCTCATCAGAAACAAACTTACTCTAATAATTTGATGATTTTGAAATCTGTTTGTTGAACAAGCCTTCAAGTTCTGCTTGTAAAACAACCTAAAGATTGCTGTCTTCTCTCATCTATTCTACCATCTATTCTACCAAGAAATCTCATTTTTGAGGAACCTCTGCTTTAATAAAAGTTAAAGCAGCATTGTTTCAGGGAATGAGGCATGGACTCCAAGACCTGAACATTTGAACCAACCACTTGGCCAACAGCCTTGGGCATATCATTTTACAGCTCCCTTTGCCTGCATGAAGTGAAGTTGACTGAGTAGTTTCATTGCACTTTCTCTGCTGTACACTTTGTGTGAAAATTATATTTATCAGAGAAGTAAGAAAATAAATATATAAGGAAAGAAATAAAAATTTTTGACTTATGAAAATAATTTCATCTTTTTTTTCATTTTGTTTTAGAATAAAAGTATTTAGCCCTTTTGCTTTAGTTTTTCCATTTTATACAGAGCATGAAAATGTGCATAGGCCAACATGGATATGGGCTGCATTTAAGTGAGACCGTTCATGTTTTTTAAAATGTTACAAAATGGCAGAACAAAGTTTTGTCCTCTGTCTTTGACTGGGTCAAGAACTTTACCGTTAAAAAGGAAATAAAATGTAAAGGATATAATAAATACATAAAAAATTACAAATCACTAAGATATTTATTAAAAATGGAAAATGACAGACTACTAATGTTCTTACTGAGGGAAAAGGTTAAAGGGGAAATATATGCATTATGTAAGCAGGCAGAATGATGTAAAGCCTCTGTCTCTTTATTAGATGGATATAAAAGTAGAAGTGTATGGAGTGAAAAAAAACAGAATTGTATGTTCTTTCTTTCTTTCTTTCTTTCTTTCTTTCTTTCCCAATCCCAGCTTTTGTAAAGTTTGAAATATATTTTTATATATATCATGTGGGCATGATATATATAAATAAGTTGTTTAAGTTATTTTTGATGTTGAATGAATCCTCACAGTGAGACAGTCTTTTCACCTGTTCAACATAAAGTTAAAAAGCATTTCTCATCAAGACAAATGTTCACTGGACACTCACATCCCCAAGTGTGCAATATACTGAAAGCTGAGTCAGCTTTCATTGCTTTGTACATTTTGGAAGTATTGTATAAACTTAGACCTCTGGCTTAGTGTCATCCCAGAGGTGATTTACAAAACAAATGGCTTCACTGCTGAAAATGAGATTGAAAGACAAAACTGTAAGTTAATGCCTGTAAAAACTGGGATTTGATAATTTTCTACTGATACAGAATCTGTACTCACCAACTGATACTTCAAATTATACAGCTTTTCGATCAAAAGGTACTCTAACATTCTTTAAAATACGAGAGTACTTTCCATGTGACAGACATGGAACCTTTCTCTGAGTGCATACTGCTAGAGTTTTTTAATTTTTTTTTTTAACCTGACAAAGAGTATACAGACCTCGGTAATGTGAAATGGACCACATTATGTCACCAGAACTTGGACAATTACTAGACAGTATTTAGCATAGCCCTTCATTTATACTAACTCCTCATATGGTTTTCTCTATTTCTGCATTTAACTGTATCAAACACAGGGGAAAACAGGATTTTGACAGATTGAGTAACCTTGTAATAAGTCAGGGTGTTATCATCAGAGCTTAAACAGGGTGGAAAGGGAAGAGGGGGAAGGCATCTGCAAAGGATTTACACATTAAATAAACCTTGCTACAATGGCATGTGGCTCCCACACATATTATAGAGCCAAAAAAATCACATGTGCATGCTGAAGGTACAGGTAAAGCCTGACATTGAAGCGTCATGACTTCATTTCTGAATCCTTGACTGCAATACTCTTACCCTGCAACATATTTCCACATTTTGATGTACCTTCCTACTCTGCTTCAGGAGATGTAAGAAGTTTGTACAAGTTTGAACAAAAATTGCCAGAAAACAGAAAACTAGTGGACACAAGAGACTTCACTGGAGTTTGAGCTTCCTAAGAGAGCTTATACAGCAGCAAAAGTTCATATTCAACCCCACCTAATTTTGGATTGCTGACTGAGGGGTTCTGTAGCTGAGGGCTGCTGTTACTGTCAGCAAAGAGAAACAGGAGCTCCCAGGGCACTGTTTAAACCATCAGCTAAAGATAGAGATTATAGCAGTTGTACTCTGACATGTTTTAATCTCAGCCAGCAGCCTACACAGCCAAGTGCTCACTCTTCCACCAGTTGGACTGGGGAAAGAACCAGAAGGGCAAAAGCTGGAAAACTCATGGGTTGAGATAAAGACAGGTTAATTGGAAAAGAAAAAGCTGTGCAAGCAAACAAAGCAAAAACAAGGAATTAATTCACTGCTTCCCATGAGCAGATAGGTGTTCAGGCATACCCAGGAGAGCAGGGCCCTATCACTTGTTAACTCTACCTCAGCCAAAACCAGCACAACTCTTTCTGTAGGTACCTTGGTGAAAATGTACCTATACTTTAAAACTGAGGCCCCATACTGGTAAACTTTCGGACCACAACAAGCTCAAGAGTTTCCAGACAAATGCAGAGGTTCTGTCAGCGTCACAAAAGAATTAGTGGCTTCAGAGTGCCAATTCACAACATCCCAAATGTTGGAAAAAGGAGGTGGGTAAAACAGGGACCAGGGAATGTTTCAGACAGGGATGTGACCTGAAAGAAATTATTCCTATTCCTTCTTTGTCTCAAGCACACTTTCCAGGGCTGCAGAGAAGTGCCTCTTACTAGCACTGGAAAAATCTTGAATCCTCCTGGAAAATTAGACAACTAGGTCTTTCCTTATAAAAGTAAGTAAGACATTTTTTTTCTTTAAAAATATACCTCAAGCAGAATACAGTGAGAATAGCTGCCCTCCTGTATTTAGTCATTTTATGATTATAATACTCCATCAAGATATAAAGTACTAGAAGTCATAGTTTCCTTTTCCTGAAATGAGGATTTCAATCTCAATCTCCTTTTCAACCAAGTTCCTGAACCAAGTGTAATCTGTGTTGTTTGGGAAAAAAGATGAAAAGAAGTAATTTAATTTTTTTAATTGAAACTGTTCCACATTCTGTGGATTAATTAGATGTTTAGAGGGAAAGAGAGAAAAAGCTCGAACAAGAAATAATATATTTCTTTACACTGATGGACAAAAACCTCTCTTGGGAAAGTGGAGCTGCAGATTATGGTCTCTGCTCTTACATAAACAGTTATTGGAGCATGTCACATTTCAGCTAGCAAAATCACCAAGACAGCAGGGCATTTTATTAGGGAGGAGAAAAAAAAATGTTTAATCTGTCAAAGTGGAACATCTGGTCACTTTTGCTTATATTTTCTGATGCTGGATTAATATCATCACACATTTAATGTGGGTGCATTTACACTGTAATCTAATTAGATGTTGAAACAATTCTGGTGCCACTAAACCAAAATGCCAAAATATTGTTTTTGTTTGCAGTCATAAACTGCTGCTTTTACTGATACTGTGTCATTGTAGCCATCCTTCCTTCACCAAGGTCCCATCATCCTACAGCAATCAGCGGGAGGGTTCTAATCCTCTACAGCAGCACTTCAATTTTCTCATTATGAAAATTGGCTTCGTCTTCCTGGCTTAGGCAAACCCAGTGTCGCTCAGACCTCAGGGGCCACAGATTGGGAGCAGCAAGAGCAGAAGAAGTGCCAAATACAAGAGCAGACAGATATTTTAGCAGCAGCTGTCTGATTTTGTGCGCTCCGCCTGGATATCACTTTAAATGCTCCAGCTTAGCCAGCATGAGGTGCTTGTCCCCACTCCACATTACAGAGCCAAGTAAGACTAGAATGATCTTTAGAAGGAAGCAGCAAGAAATGTCATAACAGCTCTGCAGATTGTTAGCATCTTTATATATTCTCAAAAGCGCTGAGAGAGTAACCAGTATGATGATAAAAGAGTAACAATATAGGTACACAGCTACAAACCCAAATAACCTTAAAATCATGCCTTGTATTTGTACTGAAGCTTAAGTAGAGCACATGTCAGTCACTATTTTTAAGTTTCATAGCATATCTGAGAGGAAAGCAAGTTTCATTACCCTGATTATGACCATAAGAAAACTGAAAGAGAGAAGTCAGTCTTTCATGCAGTGTCAATGAACAATTAAATAGCACAGTGGGAAAGAGCAGTCAATTCTCCTTACTCATAGCTTCATGCTCTAACCACTCTTCTATTCAAGGGACCGAATGGGTCATTTATTCCTGAATTTATTCTATTTCCTTTATTCCACTTCAGTATTCACATGCAGCTTTGTGTAGAAAAAGAAATTAAAACCAGGAATTCCTATTAAATTTCTCTAATTATATGAGACTAAGAAGGTACAGGACTTCCTCTATCCTGACTCAGAGTACTTATGCATTGAACCACATAATCATAGAATGGGTTGGGATGGAAGGGATCTTTAAATGTCATCTGGTCCAACCCCTCTCCAATAAGCAGGGACATCTTCGACCAGAGTAAGTTACTCAGAGCCTTGTCCAACTTGACCTTGAATATTTCCAGGTATGGGGCAACTATGATGTCTCTGGGTAGCCTGTTCCAACATTTCACTACCACCATAAAAAAATAAAAATTCTTTATATCTAAACTACATTGATCCTCTTTCAGTTTAAAACCATTACCCCTCATCCTGTCACAGCATGCTCTGATAAAAACTTTTTCCCCATTTTTCTTACAGGTCCCCTTTAAGTACTGAAATATTGCAATAACATCTCTCCAGAGCCTCCTACAGAGCGAACAACAGCAACTCTCTCATCCTTTCCTCATAGAAGTGTACCAACTTTGTCACCCTCCTCTGGACGACCCCCCACTCCACCACAACAGGTCCATGCCTTTTCTTAATAATAATGGTGACACTATAGATTAGGTAATTTTATTCGATTTCCCTTGGCAACTCCTAGATCTGCAAAATAAAATTGCAATTACCATGAATAATTAGTATTTCTTTTTTGGAATAAAAACTGAAAAACAGAAGATACATGAATATATATATATATATCAGTTATTAATGAAGGAATGAATCATAGTAATGCTATTAGTTGTCTCATAATGGCTGTTGGTTTTACCTATGTTTAGTTGCTCTTTAGTCTCTGGTCTTGTTCAGTTAGTTGAAATTCTTAAAGACTTCACATGGAATCAACCCCAAATTTATTAGTTTTGGCAAGGCTTAATATGAAAGTATCAACTTTGTCCACTAATTTATAAGTGGAACATAAGTATTCATAATAACCAATTTCACCTCTTTAGAAAAATGTTGCTTCTTAATCCTTTGTTTTTCAAAGCTCTACAAATAACTGTATCTAAGTTCTACAGGAACATAGCATAACAGCTGAGTTCTAAGAATTGGTATAATGTATCTAATAAAATTTCCCACAGTTTCTAGAGAGGCAAAATGTAATTAACTGGCTTGGAGTTTGTCCAAGGTCTAATATTAACAATCTCCTTTCATGAAGGCACCTTTCTTGAATTTCAGTTTTATGTCCCCTTTCAAGCATGGGATCCCAATAATTTATAACAATGAACATAATATCACTGATTCTTGAAGTTCATGCATGCAACAGAGATTCTCTCAAATAGTCATCTGAAGAGCTCTTCATCCCCTCCTGCTTTCTTTTTTTTCTGGGAATATTCTCTTGAAACAATGTTTTAAAGACAATGAGCCAGATGTAGGATGCAATATTGAATGTGCCAAATGATATTCCTTTATGCTAAGGTACTTGTCATAATGTCACTTTTCTTCATGAACTCAGAAGTGTTCTAGGCAGAGTTCTTGGCTGGAATTGCTCCTGACACTTTAAAAAAATAATTATGAATAACAACATTGAAGATACAAGAAGCCATGGCAAAAAATGTCTTGCATTAAAATTGATGGAAAACAGGGAACTGAGGTACTTGTAGGACTTTATAGCCTCTCAGGCAAGTAATGCTTAATGTGACTGTCATGCAATGTCGACAGACACGTTTGTTTAGTAGGGTTTTTTTTTAAATGTACAAGTTTAATTTTCCACAATCCCTAATCACACACACAGAGAAAAGATTACCAATCCTTCAAAAACAGCAACCAAATTTCTTTTTCCCTTTTTCGTGTTATCTATATTATTTTTTCAACTGTGAAAGAAAAAAAACCAAATGGTAAACCTGAATCAAATTGTGATTTCCTGAAAGAGTGTCTACTAAAACTCCCTGATCAAAAGTGTTATAATAAAGATACAGCCTTTGAAGAAAGCAAAGGGAGAAGTATATTTTTTTAGGTTTTCTTATTTGGGCTAACATTAATTGTAAATTATCAGAAATGCTGTGGATTTAGAGGCCACTAGAAGAGAAACATGAACAGTGTATTTAACTACTTGTTCAAATAAAATTAAGTAAAAATAAATACCTTTTATTTTCAAAAACATTTGTAAATGCTCTTTCTATTAACAAAAAATTATTTATAGGAATTCTGCTGTCCTGAAAGTATTTTTAGAGCAGAAAACAAGGCCCTTGGGAATAATACAACAGATCTGCACAAAGACATACAGCACATTTTATGATTAAATATCTTGAATTTTTAATTTTATTCTTTCTTGTTTAAGGAATATAGCCAAGAGAAGACATAGTACTATATTGTGTTGGTGACCAATCCCAGGTGATTAATTAAAACTTTGAAATCATTCTGAAATCACAATATCATTATGAAACAGCTCACAAATAAAACCTTTGTTGAAATAGAGTCATATTGAAAGCTTTGCAAGATATACTGAGAAACAATTATGGTGTGTTAAAAAGTTCTTCTAATGAAAATTCCTTAACCAAAAATATGGCCCAGTGCTCCTTTTGATTAGTTTTAAATTATAGGATTTCTTCACAAACCAAAAGCTAGCATACAGCTCTACAGATTCAGTCAGGAACACTGGCATCAAATTATCTTTTCTTTTATATCCCTAACAGGATTTTCTTATGCTGCCTTGGGTTCATCTGAGTGGCTCTTTAAATTCTAAGCCAGTCCCATCTCATTAACATGTGTGAATTCATACCACCTCAGAGGAGCAGGAACAGAAAATCCTTCTGCGTGAAACTTTTAGAAATATGATCTCTCTCTCTCTCCTGCGTATCCACTGAGGCAGAGTTCTTCACAGGTAGTGGTGATACCATATCTCAGTTAAGGTATTATTCTTTTCTGGAGCCTTGATAAGTAAAGTTAGCCTTGTACATATGTATCTAAGGCCATAAATGTGTGTGTATTGGCAACTGTATCATCATGCTTTCAGCATCTAAACTACAGCTTTCAAGTGGTTGTGTTCTAAGCAGACACTTTTCGAACCCAACAGTGTTTTTCTTGTGCTGCACTAGAAAGTGCTTCCTGTGCACAGCGGTAAATTCACCTTTGCCATGGTGTGCACACACACACACACACACACGCAATAATTAGAATACAGAATTACTGATGTGGGGGGACAAAGTGCTTTCATCCTTCCCCCTATCCTTTTTTTCACTGTTTTTTTTACCTGCATTGATAGCTATCTGAGGGTAGTAAGCCTGTAAGTAGGACAAAAGGGGGATATTCAAATATGTGAATGGCAAATGACACGGCGTTGAACTTGTACGATCAGGAGTCAGAGATGCTGTTCCAATATAGCTAATGAATAACAGTGCCTGAGACACCCTTAGTCTTCTCAGTGTACTTGTCACCACAAGCTTACAAAGCATTGTGTCTCTACTTCTTCTCAATGGGTCATACAGTGACCTTTTTATCTCCCTCATGAAATGACTATTAATAGCACAAATATGAAACATTTATTGGCTAATTTTGTGGAATATGAAAACTTTCTCTCGTGTGCCAGGACTTTTTACAGAGCTGTTCCTGCCTTCCCTCCCTGCTTTGTGTGGTGCTGCTGTATGGAGGCTGTTGCAGTGTAGCTTACTGTTAGGATCAGTTCAGCTAGAGGCACGAAGACTCCTCTGTGCATCCCACTTGCTGTCATGGAAAATGCAGGCAACCTAAAAGAGCAACACAGATTGTTTGGCAAAGGAACCTTGCTCAGGAAAGGGGAAGACTTTGAAAATTCTTGGAACAGCTGGTAAGTAGATGGTTAAGCAGGGCATTTCTTATGGGTCCACAGCTGGATGTCTGTCAGTTTGACGTGTATGTACTAAATGGCAAGTAAAACTTAAACAGATTAGAAGCAAAATCAGAAGATTTGGTTGGAGTTAGAATATGGGCTGCTAGTAGGGACTGATGTGGTTTTCAGCTCTGGCCAAATGATAACAATGCATTTCAGAGAAATTAATAGTTTCTGAGGATTACTGATGTCAGTTGAATTGATTTCTGTAAGTCAACTGAGCTTACCAATGAGAACAGGCAGGGAAATAAAATTTTATTGGAAAACTTTTCTTATTATTCTCTAGTCTAAATAATGAGGATACTATTTGACTATTTTGGCTTCTGTGTGATTATGTTTATTTAAAGAAACAGAAGACTACTTAATTATGTATGTGAATACTTGGAACATATAATTACTACCCAACAGGCAAACTCTGTTCAGGTTTGTTGAAATGCCAGTGGGCTTTTATTAGTTCAGCCCATCATTCTGTTGTGAAATGGAAATGAAAAGTGGAAAATATGTTTTCCTTCTCTAGGGATCACTTCAGCTCGTTTTTCTCTTTATTTTATCAGACTCCTTGTTGCTATGGGGGTCTTGAAGGCCTATTATTAAAACACCCTGCAGTCCTAAGGGAAGAAAAGCAAGCTGGTGCTGCAGATGGGAACAGTGTGAATGAAATAAACTATAAGCACCAAAGAATTCCAATAAATGTAGAAAAATCTATGCATCATTCTCTTTTGTTTCCAAAGTTCAGCTAGAGTTTTCACCTTTTATCATTCTTTTTTCTTCTGAATATAGAGTAACTCATAGTACTATTCAAATATAAAAACACAAAAGAAAAAACAATTCAGTTATGCTGGCTCTTCTTGGGTTTTCTTTTGCATGAAACAAGTAAAATCCAAGGTAATCTGTTCTGTACAGACATCCCACCTGAAGCAGGAATGGAATTAATATAAAATACACATCACAGAAATTACATTTCCATAGCTCTTTCAGAAAAAGAAAGGAAGAGATATAAGATACACCTACTTGCCAATTCAACACTAGCTTAACCTACAGATTGAGCCTATTGAAAAGCTACATGAAAGTAGTTATTAAAATAATTTAAACATCACATTCAAAAATATTCTGGGAAATAAGATAGTCATCAGGACCTTTTTTATAATTATAAGAATGCAAACTTTGATACAAATTTTACAAAAGCTTTTTGAAACTTACTAGAAATTTATGAGTACTTAGCATATTTTATTAATTTTCTTTTCTTTAGATGTATGCGGTAAATTTTTAACATGAGCAAAGAATATCCACGCACAGTGACTAAGATGACAACGTTAAACACTAGGTGAGTCTAAGAATCTTCTAAAAATTGGGCAAAAGGTAACTTCTACAAATGGAACACATCAGAAGGAGCAAAGACATTTCCTTTATTTCAAAGACAGCATCTACATGAACAGAGAGTTAAAGATTGTTTTGTAATGACCAAATGATTCCTGATCAACTGTAGACCTGCTAGTGACACACTTCTGAACATCAGGAAAGAAAGCCACAGCATAAATTGGATTTTCTCTGGAACAGAAGGAGCATATTTCCTCCTAGAAAGTCATATGAATATTTTTTTCCAAAATTTCCTTTAATTTTAAAAGACATGCTTGTTAGACTAGACCTATCTTGGAAATATTTCATTCCTTGTTCACATCATTGTTCTTAATCTCAGCTTTGGTACTGTATTCAATTCAACCTGTTTCATTACTTGATATGCTTTCTTCTCCTTCCCTTTTGCCTTTGCTTTTCCTTTTTAACTGCCCTTTTTTTTATTTTATTTTATTTTATTTTATTTCCTTTAAAGGAGTTGGCTGCTGGTTTTAATTTATTTTGATCTTCTGCTAAGAGGCTTTACCTAAAATGCATTCACTGCCATCAACTGAAGTGTGTTGGGTCCCTGTAACAGAGTGGGGAAAAATTTGTAGAATTTTCTAGGAGAATTATACAAACCCATGCACGTGTATACACATAAGCATAGGATTTTCAAGGTACTGCATTATGCATCAACAGAGGCAGCACTAGTCTGCAGTATATGCCTCCATTAATTCTGTTTTTGAGATCATTCAACCTGAAAGGCACAGCAAGTACAGCCTTGTGACCGCTTTCCTAAAAACACTTTAAATGTGGGTGGCCATGAGTGAATAATGGAAGTTATGTGAATATGTGAATAATGGAAGTTATGATTTTGTAGCTGACCTAAGAGACTGGAAAAAGAAAATAATAAGTAGTTTGTGTTTTGCCAGAATTAATAGCCTTTCAGGACTTTTTTGTGATATTGGCTTTTTGAGAGAAACACAGGCACTGGTAAAATAATACCATAGTGGCTACACAACTACTTACTACAAGCTCCATTCAAAATGAGGTCAGATACAGTACCGTGTAGTGCTGCAACATTAGGTACAATACTTCCCATCCTACCCACCACATATCCATATATGCTTTATTCATCATCTCCTGATGTGGAAGTATATTACAGATTTTATTACAAAGTACCTTATGCACGTTTCTAAGTGAGTTTGTTTCACTCTGCCATGCCCCACAGAGACCTAAATCTTTACATAATAGTTTTTGGGTTTGATTAAATTGAAGTACATAAATAGCTGCAAAATGCTGTAATCAACATATTGCTCAACTGTTTCCCACAGGCAGTGTCCAGCTCTGAAGCCTTCTGTGAAGTAAAGGTTTTTCCTGGCTGACTGACAAGCACTTGACTTGAAATTGCTTCATGAGAGTCATAAATGCAGTAATCTTGCCCCAGAGTCTCATACATTATGTTCACAGTACATACCTGTCATTATATGGTTCTAAATGCATCAGAATGAACTGATTTCATTAACTTCCCTGGATCTAGTTTGGAATGAATAAAATACTCTGAAGCCTTTATTACCAAAGAAATGTTCTTGTAAGCTAATGTTTGCATTATACCTTCACAGTACCAATGTGTAGTGCAAGACTCAGGAGCTCCTTAAGTTTATTATTAATTTGCACCAGAACTAGATTAATGCTTTTTCTAATCTAATTCTAGCATAGCTGAAGGGAAAACATGAATGTGTTTTAAAAAAATATTATTTAAGAAAGCCTGGTGGGGGGGAGGGGGAGAAAGAGGTGAGGATGGGGGAGTTAAAGTGTTGTTAGCACCAAAATTTTTGCATAACCCTGTCTTAAGGTCGAAGAAAATCCAAAAATTTCTGCAAGTATGCTGAAAGAAAAGTATTCAAAATATAACTGTAAAACAGTAATAAGACTGAACAAGGTATTACACCCTTTATTATCTTACAATTATGGATACTTTGACAGTAAGGCAGAATTAAAAGGTCAGTAGGAATAGAAGCACGGACTATTTATTCAAATCTGAATTGATAATAAAGGTAAACTCTCCCTGGGTAACACGAATCAGTGATTCTGTTAAAGTTGTTCCAACTCCTGCCTTAAAATATCTTCTTTTTCAAAACTTGTGTGGATAATAGGCTCAGTAGAGATTGCAAGTTTTCCTAAAATAGTTGAGTCTTTCAGTAGTGTGGCAACCAACATATGCACAGGAAAAATAACACTTTTTGTTGGTGTTTCAGGACCTCTTCTGGTACAGGGATATTGCAGCTGGCAATCCTATCTGGGAAATTCTCCAAACTCCATAAACTTATGGCAAAATCATATAATATTCAGAGAAATGAAGCACCATTTTATGTCTATGTATTAAGCCATTGCTACTTTTTCTTAGCATTAGTGAATTAAAATAAATGTAAAAAATTAAATAATAAGCCTCGTGGCATCTCAAAATTCAAAACTAACACAAAAAGAATGGTTCAAGGAGCCCCTTAATGATAGAAGTTTGTTTACGATGGTAATAACAGATCACAGTACTCTAGAACTGGAGCCGGACAAAAAGTTTTAATATCCCTCTGGCAGGAATTCGTGTGCTTTCAGAAGCTACTCTGCTTATCTCTATGTGATGTAACTAGCATCTTACAAAGCTTTTTCAGAAGAAAGGAGAAATTGATACTAAAAGCTCACACATTGGTGTTTAGAACACATCTTTGAAGGGAGAGATGGCTGAGTTCAAGTTTCTAGAAATTGAACTTACATTTCAAATTATTACACTGTCCGGTATGCTAGTGATAATAATGATATGCCTTTTCTTATCTAAGAAACTATCCTGAAGACAATTTCCTCAAAATCAAGATTGTCTGCCGTCACAGAACATGTTTTCTTGAAAATTCCCAATGTTTACTCCTCAAATAACATTAAACTTTCCTTGAGCTGTGTATCAGAGGTTAGCATACTAACAAAAGAAATCAGAAACCAGAGTTCTCAAACAATATATTTTGAAGATTCAAATTATATTTTTTTTTTACAATTAGCATTTTTCTGTGAAAAACTTTTTATATCTGAAAAAGTAGTTTAATAAAAAAATAAAGTGATGAAAGACCACAATGCCTTTTTTTTTTTTTTTTAGTAATTACCAAGTTTTACTCATGCTTCAAACATATGTATGGCACCTTCCAAATTATATTGGAGCAATATCTCAACTCACAGAATTTAGTCAGTATTTTAAAGGAGATGAAATGAAAGGAAATTGCAAAGGAGGCTCACTACATGTCTGTGTATTGAAGTTAGACATCTACAATTTTTTTATATTTCACCAATGCTTTCAAACAGCTTTTTTATATCTGTTTATTTGTATTTCATTCTTGCACTGTTCACTACAAATATAAGTATATGTTCTTGGGAGACGGTAATTGCTCTTAGCTGGGTAGATTTGGTGATACCACAAGAAGCATGTGCACAGGAAGTCAAACGGACAAGCATAATCTGAAGGTTGGAGGTTTTGAAGTAAAAAATCAGACAGGAAGGTAAAGGACCCATAAAGCAGGTGACCAGAAAACAGAGAGAAAAAATTCATTGCCATTTGTTGCAACTGTTGATCAAACAAAGTAAATAAGACAAAATGATAAAATTATCAAAGGTCTCTCCTTCTTCATGTATTTGAAAAATGTTTAAATATAACTATTTTAAACTGTTCTTATTATCCTGTAGGATGTATGGGCTTAATTTCTGATGAATTTAATGCTACAGCTATTTTTTTTTTTGATAGGCAACACAGAGTGGAAACTGGTTACTATGCTCCCATGCAAATACAGAAGCCTTTCGTTATTCCACTTTTCTCCTGCCTATGACAACAAAACAATTTTATCTTTAGGATATTTATTTCTGTGGATAATGATGGGAATAGTCTTTAGCACTTTAATAAGCAGCTTCACTACCACTTAAATTCTGCTATTATGCTTCAGAAGTGCCTTTCTCTTTGCCTCATTGTCTGAATCTTACAGGTAAGTACATAAAACTTATAAGAACTGCATGATGATCCCTGTAGGGAAATAGAGTTCTTTGTGCTAAAACTTTTGAAATGAACACTTTAAATGTTTCGGGTTGTTGGCCTTCTTTGTCAATGCCCTAAGTATCAATTTGAATGGATTTATGACTATCATTTGAATCATTACCAGTCTCAGTAGTACTGTATTTATGAGCTAGTTGTGCTGTGACTAATAAAAAAATGGCACTCATTAGCAAGATTTGAAAAAGAAAAATCAACATTTTTCTCATTTTTTTTTCCTTTTGCTAGTCTTTTATTACTTGGGTTTTGGTGGGGTGTTTTGGTGTTTTTTTTGGTTTGTTTTATTTTTGTTTTTACATTTCAGTACTTTACTGTGACAGCTGTTGGTTTCACATAACCATTGAAATCTGTGTTTCTATTTTTTGTTTCTTCCAATTTTGCTATAACTAAATTTCATTAACACTTTAGGAAATGTGAACATTTTCCTTCCATCTGCTAGATGGCTTTTAAAACCCATTTACTTTGATTTAGCAAATCTGGAAACAGCTGGCAAAAATGATTTTTATTAAGTTCCTCAGTTTCATATTTACAAGATATGTGACGTTTGTATTCTTTCTTAAGGTCTGTAATTGGTTTCTGTTTCTCAACTGTACAATTTCTTTCTAAATGCTAATCAACCAGGTGGTCAGATGTTTAGTTATCATTCTGCACATTAACCAGTTTAATGCGTCTCAGTTTAAATGTCTAGATCAGATGATTCAAACGATGTGCTTAAAAACTGTAGGAATAGTTATTTAGTTTTCAGCTATTACCACCTTCTTTTTTTCCTAATTCTGAAGTTGATTGTGATGATTAAATAACCTAAAAAAAAGAACATGAAAAATAGGTACCCTGCCCTGGTTGCCTGTATACAAAAACGTTGACATTCTGCAAGCTCTGATCTACCAGCAGGATAAAAGAATGAGTGATAGAGACTGACTTATGCCCTTCCCATTAGCTCTTTATGCTCAGTTTTCGATGTGAGAGCCTATATGCACTACTCATTCTCTTTTAGCTTGCTCCAATTCTACAACAGGAGGCATTCTGCAGCCAGCAAAAGCCACTAATTTGTTTCTGGAGTGACAAGTCCACGATTCTGGTCTTTCAGAGCTGCGGAAGATATGTCCATGTGTGCGAATCCATTAACAGAGAAAAATTATGGTTTTGAGACATATTCTTTGATCTGATACGTCTGCTTAGTACTGTACTGTGCCAGCAGAATTTAAGGTGTGAAAGAAGATTCCTGACAGAATATTAATAAAAAACCACAAATCTTTCAAACTCTTTCATACAGCTTTACTAAAACAGCATCACTGAGATGCTCTGTATCGAGCCATACCTGATGGGTTTTTTCAGCTCCATGAAGATATTTCAAGTTGTTATTTTGCGAATATGCAATTGAGGATCAGATGTCCACAGAGCAGTGCCAGGATATCAGATACCAAAGATAAGATTTGAGTCACTAAACAAATTTCATTGGTACTTTGTTTAGATAATTCACTTTTAAATAAGGGCTCTGTATTTTCTTTTTATTTTTCCATGACCTGACCCATAAAATATATTTCTGCCACCTTCTTAAAGGTGTGATCGTTTTCAGGAGGCAACTGAGTTCCAGGAAAAGAACCCACCAATACTGTAATCATTACCATTTGAACAAATGCATATAAATCACAAATTTGTCGTAAAATTGTGGTAGTGATATATACATCATCTTCTTACTCTGTCTATTCCCACAGATTCTTTCATTATCTCCAGTAGATGCCATTGGCATTAACAGAGTCAAAGACTTCCAACACATTTGGGAATCCAGACTGTATAGATAAATCTTTACTGATTTTCTGCTGATGAGGTTAGCTTCTTTGGAATGAGGAAATATCTTTGATCCAAAATAGCCTCTGAAAAATGTCACTAGACACTCCAGGACAAAAGGTTGACTAATTTGAAGGATGTTTCCAAATAAAAGATGGAAAGACTGAGTAGTCAGCCTCATAGGACATGTTTTGCAATATTTCTAGAAAGAATACACATAAACAATTACAACTTTAGCCATTGGAAAAGTTCCATGTAAACATTAAAATTTCCCTTTGCTCCACTAAACTTAAGCTCTCAGATTCTAATGGAGCTTTCAGATAGTAGGAATAAATTCTGTTGAGACAGTATTTATGTAACCTATACAGTGGTGTTCTACTAAATCTGTGTTCAAATTATGTACACACGATGTGCATATTCCACCAGAGTAAGTCCTTAAGTCATTAAACACTAAGATTTAGACAGTTAACACAAATTGCTAAGCATTCATGGGCACATCTGTCAACTCATATCCATATCTTTTTCCCTAAGCTCTGATACTCTGAAATGTAGCAGTTAAAATTTCTTTCACACAAAGCTGAATGGTGTAGATTTTGAATAGGCTAAGTTAGGAATACTAGCCTTTTAGTGATATAATGAACTGGAAATACATTTGTCATGAAAAGCTTCATTTAGCATTTAGTCGTTGACTAAATGACGACTAATGGTTGAAAAAAGGTTATGCGCATTTCACTCTGCTATTGTCAGCAAGGCATGTAGCTTAACCCTATGGGTTACAAAAGAAACCACAGTGGTGGTGAATGCAAAACTGGCTTGGCCAGTAGAAGTTTAAAAGCAGAGTTTTAATTTCATATGCAGTTTAGGTAATAAGGGGTATATCTGTTACTAACAAAGAAGAATAGCAAAGAGATTACTTGTGATGCGTATTTAGAATATTTTAGAAGTTGTACTTAATTACATGAATCGTTTCATACTATCAACTCTCAAGTTTATGCTGGCTTTATGTACATGACAGAAGCCCAGTTGGGTTTAGCAAAAGACCATATGAAACAGACCTTGTATTTCCAAAACCAGAAAAATTTCCCTGTTCAGGTTTCCAAATAGAGGCACTAAGGAGAGCAGAGAGAAGGAAGTAATCAAAGGCAGTCAGATATTTTACAGCTTCTCATTCAGGTTCCCCTCTCCTCCACCAGCTTCTCTTATTCTGCTGAAAAAGCAGGAGTAGCAGCAAGAAGTGTGTGATCAAACACTGGTCACTTCCACCCAGCGCAGACCAGCAATGGTGCTCCTTTCCACTCCCAACTCCAGCCTAAGGAGATGGATACTGCTGAGGGAAAGATACCTCACCAGGCTGAGATGTAACCAAATATTTCTGTAAGAAACTGAAGGTGCTCTTGAAATACAATATACTTGGTGACAGTCCAGGTAAATGTGCCAAATGTGGAATTATCTGAGTAAGTACTTAAAGAATATCCCACCTTCCTTTTTCATGTCCTTTACATAAAAAAGGTCATTTATACTCATTGTAAGGATTCAAACCACGGTCCTGATCATCTTATCTTCCTTTAATATGTAGGGTGTTATCTCTAGGCAAGCAACACCAAACATACTATTTAGAACTAAGTTTGTTGCTCAGAAAGTGGGTACACATCAGCAGTCCTTACTCACTGTGTATGACATGTATGAGATGGGATTCAAGAAGCCTGATAATCTGGGGTCAGAAATCTAAGCTTATCTTGCTGTGACAAATCTTAGCCAAAATCATTTGCCATTTTACAGAGATAGCAACTCATCAGTCTTGCTTCATGATGTCGTTAAGCTCCTCAGTTGATTCCATGTCCTTCTTGGCTCTCTTTCCAGATCATTCAGTTGAAAACTAGAGCAAAGAATGGACCAAGACGACTGGGCAAGGAAAAAGTAGAGAAAACAATACTGAGTTTGTAATTGCTTCACTGGTATCACTAGTACATTTTACTACATATTCTAGCAATTGTACACAATTTTTTTGACTCATACACAAATATAAAGCAGAAGAAGACATCAGAAAGTAAAGAACAGGACTGATATGCTACAGTAACAATTGCCCAAATTTCACAGATCAACAAAAACTTCATTGGAAGGTCAGTGGCATCATCATTCATTGTTCTTGTCACAGGCTGAAGCCCATACAAAAGTACTGCTGAAGTGAAACCTAAAGTAGATCTGTCCAGTTCTAATTGAATTAATTCCACATGCAACAGAAAACAAGGAAGCAAACAAATAAATTTTCTATAAAAGTGTTTTCAATTTCAAACCCTTCTAACAAGGTTGGGAAAAGGGATAAAAGGGTGTTAAAAATTCTAGTGACAGATCTAGACACGGAGAAATCAAAGAAATAAGGGCAGTCTCTCTATTTCCTTAGCTATGGAGAAAGGCAATTATATTGGTGGCTTGTGACAACAATCTAATATAGAAAGGAAGAAACAGTGAAGAACTCACTCCCTTCATAGACCTCCATCAATAAGCTGGGGCTGAGCCCGAGAAGGAAGCACATGGACCACTACCTAGGATTTGGAAACACTGAGCAGTTGGAGTGAGGGTCCAGTTCCTCTGAGTCCCTGAAGCTCATCTAAACAGGCTGGGGCACTAACCCTTGAAAGGTGGGACTGGGCAGTGTGCAGGTATTGCAGAACAGAAATCATTCTCACCCACTAGTCCCATGCCAATTATGTCTAATGCGTTACCTCACTGAGTGTTGCACTGCTGGTCTTTTGGTTACCACATTCTAAATTCCCCAAAAGATTTCCTGTGACCAGAAATAGGCTTTCTTATGGGCTGCATGATGTCTTTTACCCACAGATTTTTAAAGAGTGCACTGAAGACTGCTAGAACATAAACAGCTTGAAGAAGAGGAAGAGGTGAGATAATGTTTCTGGCAAAATATTCAGAGAAAAGGAGAAAACATAGTTTAGAAGGCCATAGTTGTCTCTCAGGGATGATTATGGCAATGTTAAATACAACAAAATTTTCAGGATAGACAATACAATTTATTCCTACAGATAGTCGTCAACTTTGAATCTAAATGTTTTTTAAGCATTATAATTTAAAATTGCTCAATGTCTTTTACCTGCACCAAAGCATAGTAGGAGCTTAATGCAAAATCTTGATAATGAGAGCTGTCTACCTTACCACCAATTGTTATAAATCATACTTCCCAAGCAATACAAGTAAACCTCATCAAACATAGAAAATCCTGTGGTCCGAAAATATTACACTCCCCTTAAAAAAAGAAAAAAAAAAAACACCCCTCTCCCAAAATCAAAGGAATAAAATTTAACACTTTAAAAAGCCTTTAAAATCACAATTAATGAAAGAAAGGAAATGTACGTATATTACACATCTATATTGTGCACCTATATTTTGCAGCTCAGATATGGTGGCCTCATATTGACATTCTGTCTTTGAAGAAAACTACTGGCTCCAGTACAAGAATAAAACAAGAAACAAACAAACCCCAAACCACCACGTTTAGGAAGTTATCAATACTGACAGTTAGGTGGATAAGGAATTGGCTGGATAGTTGCATTCAGAGAGTAGTAGTAGTCCACAGCTCAGGGTCCCAATGGACATCAGTGACAAGTGATGTTCCTCAGGGGTCTGTGTTGGGACCAGAAACATTTAATGGCTTCACCAATGACACAGACAGTGGGATCAAGTACACCCTCAGCAAGTTTCCTGAGAGCACCAAGCTGAGTGGTGTGATTGACATCCCTAAAGGACAAGATGCCATTCAGAGGGAGCTGGACAAGCTTGAGAAGAGGGGTCATGGGATTAATGTTAATCCTCAGTAATCACTAGGATTAACAAAACCAGGTTCAAGGTGCTGCACCTTAGCTGGGACAACCCCTAGTATCTCTACAAGCTGGGGGAAGAACAGATTGAGAGCAGCCCGGCTGAGAAGGACTCGGTGGATGTGAGGCTGCACATGATCCAGCAATGTGCTCTCACAGCCCAAAAAGCCAATCATATTCTGGGCTACATCAAAAGCAGTGTGGCCAACAGGTCGAGGGAGAAGATTCTGCCCCTCTACTCCACTCTGGTGAGACCCCACCTGGAGTACTGCAACCAGCTCTGGGGCCTCCAACGAAAGGAGGACATGGAACTGTTGAAGTGAGCCCAGAGGAAGGGTACCAAGATGATTAGAGGGATGGAGCATGTCTCCTGTAAGGAAAGGTTAAGAGAATTGGGACTGTTCAGCCTGGAAAAGAGAAGGCTTTGGGGTGACCTGGCTGCAGCCTTACAGTGCTTGAAGGGAGCCTACAAGAAAGATGAAGAGGGGTTATTTACAAGAGCATGAGAGAATGGTTTTAAACTGAAAGAGATTACATTTAGATTAGATGTTAGATATAAATTCTTCAATGTGAGGATGGTGACACATTGGAACAAGGTTGCCCAAAGGAGCTGTAAATGTCCCATGTTTGGAAGTGTTCAAGGAGAGGTTGCATGAAGCTTTGAGCAACTTGGTCTAGTGGAAGGTGTCCCTGCCCATGGCAGGTGTGTTGGAACTAGAGGATCTTTAAGGCCCCTTCTAACCCAAACCATTCTATGATTCTATGATTCTATTAATACAATTGTCTGGAGGGTTTTGTGAGATTTTACTCCATTCAAGGACAGAAGAGAACATGTATCAGTGTTGCTAAATAAAGTCTTTTTTTTTACTAGTCAATCAAGCAAAGTCATAAAGCTACATATTAGGTTGAGGTGTGGTATAGGACCCTTACATGTATATTTCTTCTTCTAGTTTACTGCAAACAGCTGGTATAATTGTCCTGGACTAGTCTGGTTAAAGGGCACACACACTGCCTTTCTCACCACCAAACGCAATCTAAACACTGATATATAACTCAAAGGAGGTTTCTGGTATCTCTTATTCTTCCTTCTTC
The DNA here is from genome assembly GCA_013396775.1 of Cephalopterus ornatus. NCBI lineage: Eukaryota > Metazoa > Chordata > Aves > Passeriformes > Cotingidae > Cephalopterus > Cephalopterus ornatus. The sequence goes on along the minus strand of VZRE01010471.1, from coordinate 92,423 downwards.
ATCCCTGTGTCTCTTCTTTTGATGAGACATAGTCATCACACAGAATAGCTCATCCCATTCTCCAAGATGAATTGTGATTGTCCTGTAAGGCTTGTGAAGCACCTCCAGTTCATCCCTCAGTGCTACCAAACAGAATCTCATGCAGTGAATGCATTTATGAAAGATTTTCAGGTCTGGCAACCAAACTGTAAAAACCTAACCTTGTTAACAAAAGCCACATTAAATAAATAAATTAAGATTAAACTTAATTGTTTCAAAGTCTGTACTATGATTTTTCAGTAAACTGTGAATGCCAGTGACACAGCAGAGAGTTAGCTTTACAGAACAATGAGACAAAACCAGCCATCTCTGAGGTAGCAAAGTGTGTCACAATTCTCATATTCTGTCTGAATACCAGGAACTTCAGGAGCCAGAAGGCAGAAGCTTTCTATATAGCCATCCAAGGGAACAAATGGGGCCTTGGAGAATAATTAAGCAAATAACTACTTCTGTTTGACATTCCTCACCAAAGAACGTGTTATGTCTTATGAATTCAAAACATGCAATTAAACAAAACACATTCCTCCTTTTTTGGTCCCCAAATAAAGTAATCCAAAAGTCATCACTTTGAATTGTTGGCTATGTTAGCTAGCACAGACATCAAATATTCAGCTGGGAGCCTGTCTGAGCACAAATGCTTTGAGCTGCACTCCAAAAGTCAGCTAACATTAAACAAAAAAAACAACTTTTTATAACTACTATATATAAGATTACAAATAATTCTCTGGCAGTTATTTAAAGAAGATTATACATCAAACTACCTTCTATTCCGTATTTTGTGTGTTTTCAACTAAAAATAAAGGAAAAACACAGCATTGAGTGTTTGCTGCATTGTAAACATCTAATATGCATTTTTTGTGGAATATGCATAAAATGGACCAAACAAGTGCCTTCATCTTAACTTTTTTAACTTTAAGGGAACGGATGCTTACAAATTGCTATTTATCCTACTCTGTTTAAGACATTATTCGAGTATAAGGGCTGCACAGTATCAACTATTGATCATCACTCTCAAACTAGTTTCCTTCTTATTCCTGCTCAAGGTTACACAACACTACAAGAACTGAAGATGCATATTAGTTTCATTCCTGATAATAAGGAGAAAATAGTGAAAATTTATAACATTTCATTAATGTGTTTATTTTGCAGGAAAAGAAAAAAACAAAGCAAAATCTTTTAGCATAATATGATTACTTTTCCTTCTGCTTGCAGTCTGATTCATTGATTGTCAAGTACAATAATAAGAAGGAGAGCAATCTTGGTGAAACCCACATTCTTAAGGGATTCCTTCACACTCCCTAATGTCCTACTATCTAGGGCACCAGCTAGCTGTCTGTGTTCACAAACTTCAGAATCAGGAAGGATGGGTGATGTTTCTTGACGGAGCATATATGAAACTGTTCCATTTGAAATTTAGATATTTTATGAATTCCCTCTTTTTTGAATCCTCTATTTCTTATGAAGAGATTTATATTCTTTATCTTGTAATCTGTAATGTGCTAATACTTTACCTCCCAACTAGATGCCAATAACTTATATATTGTCATAACTTAATTTTACAAAAGGTGTACATAACCTAAATTAGTATTTTTTAAGAGAGCACTAAGTATGAAAACTTTCAGTCACAATTTCAAATGTGAAAATGCATCTACAAAAATATACATATAATTAAAAATACATAAATAATGATTTATATAGTAGTCATGCTCTGAAAGGTTCCTTAACGTAGGAAATTGGAAGACCGTTCATTCAGGGGTGAGAGAATGAGGGCATCCTGGGAAGCACATTTATTGTGAATTTCTAGGGAAATCTAAACCAAACTCCCTTAACACTTTCATGAAGTTTCACAAATATAACTGATATGTTCACGAAAAGATTTCAATCCATATTGTGTGATTACTGAAGCAAGTTAATAAATTAAAATTGAAGTCTTAGAACAGAAAAGACACCTTTGGTAGGTTCAGATTGGTAGCCGAAAAGCGAATATTCTGGTGATTAAAATGACTGTATGCAATTGTTTCTTCACTCCCTTCTCCATACTGCACTTAATGGGTAAATAAAACCTGGCAATATTTTAGAGAAAACTGAGTAAACTTAGCTTTTTTCCTTCCCCTAAACCCCCAAATCTATGCATTAGGAGTGGTTGTAAATGAGAGCATTGACTATTTTATTTCCTGACAATTTATAGTTCTCCTCAAACATTTTGCACAAAGGATGTTTTCCATATACAACTGTTAATAAACAACTTCCAGTAGTGTTATTTTATTTTTGCTTTTCTGTTTTTGCTCATTGGCAAAAAACAGCACCAGAAATTTAGAGTTTGAGTATCTTCTTAAAATTAACTGTGATACTCACTTCCTATGAATGTTACAAGACAAAAGCTGAGTAACTTTCCAAATCATGTGTACTCTTAGTTACAATGATCAAGCAGAAGAATTTTGTGCCAGCCTTCTACATTTATACTCAGCCATGAAAATAATACTCCAGACAAAATATATTTTTCCTCTCACTTCAGTGTGAGGCAGACAACTGTACATTTGGTATTGGGTCAGTGAATTGCTAGGACATCTCTGCAAGGCAGATTAACATTTTAATACTCAGTCAATCACTATGCTCTTTACAGGAGTATATAAGAAGCCCTTTGAACGTCAAGATCCTATTGCCTCAGGAACTTTACAAACAAACAAAGTCTACAGTATAAAAAGATAAAGACAAGGGACATAGCAAGACTAAGTGGTCTCTAGTAGAGCAGTAAAGCAAGTTGGTGGCAGAGATGTGGATGGAACTCAGTTAATTCCAGTTTATAGACAGATTCATTGGGTTCATATCAGCTAAACTTCCAGGTAACAAAAATATTGAAACTATATAGAAGCTCACTTAAAAATCTTAACTAATCATCCTTTTGTACATCTTCCAATGGCACTGAACCTCTGTACTTATCACTTGGCAGTGCATTAGACAGTTTTCTACATTTGGGACCTTCTTCCAGGCAGCTTCAGCACACAAATCAAAATTTAAAATATATGATGCTTCAATGCAATTGGTGTGTTGAACTTTTAATAGGCCCTCAAAAATTTGATGGAATCTTTTTTATGAAATTATGCCACTTCTTGAAAGAACTGAGATAAAGCAGATTGAATTTCCAAAATGACATTTCTTCTTTCTGTCTAACAGGAGGAAAAAACAGTATCTTCTAATCTAGAAGTTATGCACACCAATAATAATAAATAATAAAATACTCTTTTTTATCAGGAGCAAGACAGGAAAGATTATGTGAAATACACCTCTATGGCAAATTATTGACCTTGGCCTACATGCACTGCATTTGCAATTATCAGCGCTGCTGCATTTAAAAAGCACTCCCAGTAAAACACAGAAACTGACCAGAAACATCTTTTTTGACCTATCTCAGGTTCAAAGTCAAACGTATTTGCTTAAATTGCCTAAATTTTGTGGCATTCGGAATACCACCTAGTTGATTATCACCTCTCACTTGAGATTAATGACCTAAAGTAGAAACATTGACATTTTAAGTTAAATGCTGCTCACAACACAATATATTTCACACTGTTTCGTGGCCAAACAAAAGTAATGTATTGAGACCCCGTTCTTGGTCATTTATATGTCATATTACCAATTTTTATTTTTTTTTAAAAGGAGACTTCATATTCAGTAAGCCAGGTAGCATATAATACTTTTCAAATGAGAAACAAGTAATGCAACCACTCAAAATCAAAAGAGTGTAATAAAAAACTCAGACTATGGTATTTGTTCACCATATTCTTACTAGTTCAATTGGCAGAGAACTTAATTTAAATATAATGTTCTTATAGAAAAAAAGAGAATAGGAGTGTCGTTTAAGTTGCTTTAGTGAATAATTTGGTCATATATCCTTCAATCTAATGAGCAATAAAAGAGAATCTTTGCTTATATTTGAAATCTTTATTCAATTACATATCCAAATACAATCCAGATGTCTCTGCACAACGCTTTATGCATATGTTGAATAGCTTTTTTGTTCCTTTTGTTTGCTTACTAAATAAAGAGAAATGCTACTCTCCTTTATTTATTTTTTTTCCTTTTGACAATGAGTACTGAGTATGTTAACTAATGTTAATGATATACAGCTTACTAACTTCTGTAACATTTTTTGGAGAGGATCCATTTTTCCTGTTTGGCATTATTGTCAGGAGACTTACTTCAGATTCTGTATTTTTATAGTTTTATCTTCAGCCAATAATATGTTGTGTTCTACTTCTATTCTGAAGAATATAGCATTGGTACAGTCAGTAAAATTGGTGAAATTTAATGGATTGTCTTATAATTACATTATTTTTTACAGTGTACTATTCAATTGCTGAATTTAATCAAATACACAGGGCAATTATAATATGCATTTGAAATTACTCTGAAAACAAAGATTATCCTTAACATGCATAATTTATATCAAATATTACACATACACACAAATGTGCTTTGCCAATAGCTCTGTTACTCTACCTCTCTGTAATTTTTTTCTCTGCTTCTACAAAACTATTGTAAATCATTAGTATCTAAGAGTGGATTGCAGAACATGTGATGTAGATAAAAATGCATAGAGCTTCTGCTGGTTTTTTTTCAGATACTTTAATAGTATTGAAAAATGTAGTAAAAATTTATTTCCTTGAGTTGATGTGAGTGGTGATATAATTTTGTGTCACTGAAAGTTCATGTTAAATTTGTCTTAAGGTATTAAGTGCATTAATTTCTTGAATCAAGAATTCAGAAACATTAAAAAATATCATATAATTACTTTATGTGAAATGATGTTAAGTTTTTCTCTACTTTAGTATTCAGAAAACACAGCACTCAATTTAACCTCTCCAGAAAGGTTGGGGCAAAATACACATTTTTTATTCACATTAAAAATCCCTTAATACTCTGTAAAAACTGACCTCTTTCCACAAAGAAAGCCTTATATTCCAGAACATTAAACATAGCACAGAAAATTCACATTGTCACTCTCATGAAAATTTGACTCAAGTGTTAAAATAAAAAATTGTGAGAAATTAAAAAAATAAAAAATCTTCAAAGGTTGCTATAAAAAATAAAAAGTTTGTAATAAAAAAAAAAAAAGGTTGCCAAGGCTGCTATAAAAAATAAAAATACAGATGTTCTATGCAATCTTGCTTTTCGTCATTCATCTCCGCTGTGTCCATCTGGTCTGACCTAGCTTTACATCAGGGCTTACCTACAGCTCATGCTACAACACAGCAGAAGAAACTCAGTACAGCAGAGGATGTAGGAATCAAAGTCTAAGTCTGGAAAGAATAAAGTAAAGCAGCAGATTAAGTCATTACCCAAATTCAAACCAAGTCTTAAATTATTTTAAATGACAAACAAATGAAAAGAGTTCTTTATACATTTGTATCCAACCTCTAGCCTTTGTTTTTTGGTAGCCCATCTAATGATGGTATAAAAAGTAACCCTGACCTAGTTAGCAAGCATGAACATTTCTTTGCAGTCTTCAAGTAAAACAGAAGTTGCTTAGCTAAAGAATTACTACCATTCTCTTTATCACTTAAATTTTCTTTTTAACTATTAAATGCTTTAATCTCTTCCTCAGTATTTTTTAATACCCATTCTACCCTTAAAAATCCTGGTATGCTACAAGATGTTGCTTGAAAGTGTAATAAAATACTTTCAGCTTGGTGTTTTAAAACATAAATATTTTTGCAACTTTCCCATTTCTATGTTTGCTTGTGTTTTTTTCCTGTTACTGCTGCGAAATGGAATTTTCAAGTTCTCTTATTAATCGTCACAAATACAGTTTTGGACAATGGCACTGATAGCTGAAAAAAAATCTCTTCAACTCTGCGGGGTGCCGAATGTACAAACTATCATTGCATTTTTGTGTGCATGTTTTGCCTCCTTTTTTTCCTTCACAAAAGGACAAAGGACTTGTCAGAGATAGGAAGCTTCACTTCTGAGTCAGCCATGGGTCATCTGGTTGCTCCTTGTTGCATCTGTTCTTTACTGCATTATGACTAACCCTATTATCCACCCCCCTTATCCTGGAACGAACAATGAAGTACTATAGCTGTAACATTAAAATGGAAAGTGACCATCATGAGAGACAATTACTGAAAGGGGCACACTGTAACTTAAGTACCTAAAACTTAGAACCAACTAAAAACATCTAGTTTGATGAAGGCAGCCTGAAGATCACACATATTCAAACCCTAGAATAGTGGAAACAACTTCAGGAAAAAAAGTCTGTGTATTCTTCCCTACAGTTTTGTGGTAGACTGCTTCAATAGTTTAGATATTACAAACTTTTCCATTCCATTTCAAAAAGCAATAGATTCTCAAATTTCCAAGCTCACTTTCTCAGCCTTAACAGCAACCTTGGGAATGTTAAAGTAGAATAAATTCTTATCTACCTGGATTGTGTGACAGTCAGAGACTTCGGTCTGTTGGTGTAAGCATACAAAGTCAGTATTAACACTTTGTATTAGTGTTGAATCTACCTGAAGAAAACCAGTTTCGGCACTGCTTTCTGCTAGGTTACTGATGACTGCAAGCAAAAGATGATTTGAAAATAAAAATCTCCATAGAAACTGATGATGGACAAGACCTAAGAGAGGACAAAAAGAAATTCTCAACTCAACCTCTTACATGAAGATAAATTTAAAAATTCCCATATGAGTGAATTAAAGAAAAAAGCCTTAAGCTGTAAATGGTTCATTGTATTACTAGCAGTTTTACATCTAAAACTAAAGGAGGATTTTCCTAAAAGACTTCTAAAAGAGAAACAATAAAGCCTATTAATCTGGATTCAAGGCTGACAAGTTTAATTCCTAGACAAATACAGTGAAAGAGACAGGAAATTCTAGGTTAAATTTCTGGTACAAAAAGGTACAAATCACTTCCTACTTTTCAGATACAATTTCATTCTTCATGTCCCTCTACAAGTATAAACAGAGTAAAGGATTACTTACTAAGATTATCGCTGACTATTCTTTATATGACTTTATCATACACTATTGATATTTCAGAAATCTACAAAGTATCTTCTCTTTCAAAATTTCCATAGAACCTTGTATCCACCAAAAAGAAAGAAAAAAATTAAAAATCTGCTTGTCCTTCTTTACTGATGTATAATCAGGTCTTGGTCCCATGATTACTGCTGCTAGATCTTCAGTATCAAATTATTTCTGATGATTTGCTGGCATTTGTGCTATTTGTGTTGGACAACCTGAAGATGAAATAGAGAGCTTATGTGATGCTGTCCTGGTGGTGCAACTGGACTGAAATTACCAGAAAGAGCCTGATAGTGGAAAAGCAACCCATTAATATTTTTAAACATACTTAAAACAGACAGACCTTTTCATACGGAATCAGCATTCAGAGCATGTGGCCTTAGATTTTTTTAACTCAGAACTCTGAGGCTTAGAGGTAGATTTAGTGTAGCATCAGATAATAGTTTCAGATACCTAGCCTCTGCAGGTAGCAGATGAGAAGTTGTGTTTTTAATCTCATAAAAAGTTCTCTGTTCTCAAAACCTCTACTCTCTTCAATTGGCAACAAACTTAGTAGCAGAAGACAAGGATATAAGCCCTAAAATATCTAAATTTAGGAGGTGGCTAAACTAAAGTCATAGAAGCAAAGAGACAATGAGACTCAGTCTCACAGACCTAAAAAGGAAATAGTTCTGGTGCAGAGACTGCTGAAATCCTTGTCTGTATGCCGCCACCTACTTCCATCTTTCCTCTTTCAACAGGCCATTCAGCTGATGATCTATAGTAACTGGAGAGTTCACAGGCTAATTCAGGTTGAAAGGGATCTCGGGAGACCCTTGGACCAGACTTCTACTCAAAGCACTTCAGCTGTGAGATCAGATCAGACTAATTTCTCAGGGCTTTAATAATTCTGATCTTAAATGTGTTAAGGAATAGAGACTGCACTAACTTTTCCTGCAGCCTTCTTCACTGCTGACTATTCTCAGGGAGAAAAAGTTTTTTTCTTGTACCCATCTGGAACATACTTTTTCAGGTCGCAGAATCACTAAAGTTGGAAGAGTTCTCTGGAAATCATCCAGTCCAACCTACCTATTCAAAGCATGGTCAGCTAGAGCAGTTTGTCTATAATCCATGTCCGGCTGGACTTTGAACATCTCCAAGGACAGATACTCAAATTTCACATTGTCCAAATTCTTTGGACAACCTGTTGCAAAGTTTGACCACCCTCACCATAAAAAATAGAGTTTTTTCTAATGTTTAAATATGATTTCATCAATATTAATTTGTATCTATTGTCTCTTCTCCTGTCACCTGGTAGCACTGGAAAAAGTATGTCTTTGCCTTCTCTGCTTTCCCCATCAGATGTTTATATATGCCATCAGGTGATTATACCCCTGACCTTCTTTCTGCGACTGAAGAGTCCCAGCTCTCCCAGTCTCTCTTCACATGTTAGATGTTGGAATCCCTCGATCATCTTAGCTTCCTCATTGTTGAAGACATTAAACCGGTATGGACCATTTTTGTGCCCGTAGGATTCTACCTTTGGAGCCATGACAGCTTCCCTTATCTCTTTTTCCCTTTAGAGCTGCTCCTCAAGAGATTCCATCTACCAGTTCCCTAAACAAGCAGCTTGCCTGTTGCCGAGAGTCTGCACTTTGTGACTCTCCTTTTTCCTTCAGCATCTTCCAATCCATTATTTCTTGGTTGCTACAGTCCAGGCTGCCATTAATGGCTACATCCCCAATCAGGACCAGTTTCCCAGTAGATCCAGCACAAGTTTCTCCGTGTCACTGGCTGAATGGGGCCTATCACTGCCTTTTCAGAAGTCAGCTGAAGACAGAAGGTTAAAATATCCTTTGACCAGCAATATCTGATGGACACTAATAGAAATTGCAACTTTGCTAACAGAAGCAAAAGCCTCTAGGAGCTATGTAGCAGCATCAGCAGCTGCAACAGTACGCACCAACAGGACCAGCAAACACCCTGAGGCTACCAGAAGTTCTCAGAAGATGTGGAAGCAGAGTTCATAAATTGCTATGCAAAACACTGTGTCTGCTAGCAACATCTGTTTGCACCGCTTGTTTACCGAAGAAGCCTACAACAAGGGATAACTAAAAAATGATCGAAATTATCATCTTTTCATTAAAACAGACAGTGCTATAGAGAATAAATTCTTTGGTAGAAATACTGTATGTTTTCAGTGTTTCAAGATCTAAAGGAAATATTTCTTTTACCTTTTACCTCCATGGAATTTTGACTTAACTTTCAGGTCAAACATTTCTGTGAATAAAATAGTTTATGTTAACGATTTTATTAAATAGGATTATTAGATATTTTCTCATCAATAAAATGTACAGCAACCTTGTAAAAAATTAACTTACTCATGCTGACCTTTTGACATATCTTAATTGAATCTTTTATTACCATTTCTATTTTGTGAATATTTTATCTGTTGGGTTTGATTTTGGACAAAAGGATATCTTCAAACACTCAACTTTCCTAAGGAAATCTTCAAATGCTGCACTTTCGTAGTGATTCCATATTAAAGAACAGTGATCATCTAACCAAAAGTGCATAGCTAGGAGGAAAGGAAGGAAAATACAAATAGCTTTATCAGAACCTAGAAATACTCCAGAAAAATATATCACAGAACAACAGGAAGTTTGTCCATATACACAAATTGCTAAATGCATTACAAACGGATAAATAAGCACATACAATGTATGAATACGGTTAGTGGTCCTTTCTGCAGGGGAGTACTATTTTGTAATCAGAATATAGCTTACCATATTTAGGAAAAATACTATTTTAGTTAATCTCTTTGGAATGGATGTTAAGAACTGAGGGCGTTTTCATGCTGAAAGAACGTATCCAGAGCATGGACAGAAAAGGAAGTACGCAAGGGCAAACCTGGTACCAGTTGAAAATGATATTTTGAAGCAAACTAATTTTGTGTGACTTTGTCATTTTAGAAAGGTATATTGAGCTTTCCAGCAATGGTATTTTCAATCACAGCATACTCTGAGACTTATCTCAAAAAATTTCTGCTGTATGTTCTTTTGTATGTCCCCAATCAGGTTAGCTACCGCAAACGAAAAATCCAAACTATAGCAGGAACTTTGTTCATCTCAGATAGCCTGTGCGGAAATAACATTTCTATACCTTAAAAATAATCCCAGATGACAAAATATGCATTTCTATCAGGTAATTTACATCATAAAGGCTACATCATTTAAGCATTGTTATCATCTCCAAAGGCTTTCAATTGCACCTTCCTAAAATTCTGCTGAAATTACTTTTTCTCCCCTAATGCATATTGCCATTCCTTTTCAGATATTTCACACCGGTAATGAAGCTTTCAGTATGATTTTGCCAAAAATGTTTCTCACAGAAATTTGGTACAAGCAGTTAGAATCAGACCTGTAAAAATGCCAGCTGTCTTTTTTTAAAACAAGGTTTGTTTTTGTTTTGTTTTTTTTTTCGTGCAGCCACTGCCACTACTTTACATACAGCCTTTAACATCAGGCTCTCATATTCATGTTTTCTTCCCTGTATTCCTTTTATCCTTTGCCAGAAGTGGTAGATGTGTGACAGTAAAGCACTCTGCAAAAATTATTCCCTTTTTTTCTGATTCCACTTATAAATTGTTGCCTTGTTCATTTCTTACTAGCTCTTAAATAATTTGCTTCTTTACAAGACTCAGACATGAATTTAACCCTGGACTTCAGGAGAGTTAACTGGCCTGCTGGAAAGCATCTCTGTGGATAAGAACCTGGGGGTCCTGGTAAACAACAAGCTGTCCATGAGTCAGCAGTGTGTCCTTGTGGCCAAGAAGGCCAATGATATCCTGGGGTGCATTAGGAAAAACATTGCCAGAACGTTGAGGGAAATGATCCTGCCCCGTATTCAACCCTAGTGAGGCCACACCTGGAGTACTATGTCCTGTTCTGGGCTCCTCAGTACAAGAGAGGTGTGGAGATCCTGGAGCAGGTCCAATGGAGGGCAACAAAGATGATTAGGAGACTGGAGTATTTATTTTATGAAGAAAGGCTGAGAGAGTTGCTTAGCCTAGAGAAGAGAATAATGGGAAAGGATCTTATCAATGTAGGTATCTTAAAGGCAGGTGCAAAAGGATGGAGCCAGGCTCATTTCAGTAATGCCCAGCAACAGGAAAAAGGGACAAACAGGCAAAAAATGAAAGACGGGAAGTTTCATTTGACTGTGAGGAAAACCTTCTTTACTTTGTGGGTGACAGAGCACTGGAACAAGCTGTCAACGGAGGTTTTTGAGTATCCTTCTCTGGACATGTTAAAAAACCTGCCTGGACATGATCCTATGCAACTTGCTGAACCTGCTTTATTGGGGAGTTGAACTAGATGATCTTCAGAGGACCATTCCAACCCCAACCATTCTGTGAAATAGCTCAGGTCTTTACCTTATATATTTATGGCACACACGCATTTTGGAGCATATCTGTTATGAGGAGATGGGCCTGTTTAGTGTGGAGAAGACTGAGAGGGGACCTCATCAATGCATATAGGTACTTCAAAGGAGGGTGCCAAGGGGATGGGGCCAGACTCTTTTCAGTGGCACTCAGCAACAGGACTGGGAGCAATGGCCATAAATTAAAACACAAGTAGTTTCACCTCAGCATGAGGAAGAATGTCTACATTGAAGTTGGAAAGCACTGGAACAGACTGCTCAGGGGGGACGTGCAGTCTCCCTCCTTGGAGACTTTCAAAACCCACCTGGACGTGTTCCTGTGTCACCTGCTCTAGGTGACCCTGCCTTGGCAGGAGGGTTTGACTAGGTGATCTCCAGGGGTCCCTTCCAACCCAAAAAATTCTGTGATTCTGTGTTATTGACATATTTTAGCAAGTATATACTATTTTTAGCAACAGGACAGATGGCTAGATGGCTAGATGGCTTTGCATACAACTAAATAGGTAAATTTGATTTATTAATTGGAACAACATAAGCAGTATTCTTTCTTCAATTAGTGGAAATGTTTACACATATGGAAGAATCATGTTATTTTCATGCAAATGGCTGCAGGAATTGGGCCTCTAACAGTCACTAAAATATTATCATCTTTTGCTATTACAAATCATAATTCAAGTCTATAAAATTCAGTTGCAATAGACATGTAAACAAGAGTTGAGACAGGATTTTAATAAATTCAATCTTCTCTGCCTCAATTAAGTAAAAATTTCACAATTGATTTAATATCAGTTTTCTTTTCACACACAAATAATACCTTTTTTTCCTCTCCATCAAGTATGGCACAGATTTCTAAGCCTACAGAGATCATGCACTCCAACTCTCAGCCCAGTATCTTTATATTTTTAAAACTTTTGAGACTGAAGAAGAAGCTAGTCTCAATGTACTATTTTTCTGCTGCTTTCATAAACATAGGAGAAGTTAAGTTCTGTGATTTTCATATATATTATGCTCAAGCTCTGAGCTAAGATTGAATCAATTAGAGTGATTTTCCTAGTTAGAGATAAATATGTAACAACTCTAATCTCTGTTTAATGACATAAATAGCTTATATTTAGTTCTTCTGAAAATACTTGAGAAGGTCATGCTATACATAAACGCTCTATTTCAATGGTTCTTTACATATACCTACATTTGCGATACATTTCCATTACTGCTAACAAGTTCCATAGACTCCTCTGTATTAGCCACTGTATGTACCAATACTGAAAGGAAGACCTATGCCCCAGAGGATATGCAATTTAAACATAAGGCAAGAGGCAATCTGAGCATATGAAATGACAGCAACATTCACAGAAACAGTAGAATAATAATGACCAGCAAGACAAGCTTTTGCTACTTTTTCTAGCAGTGCAATTTACTTCACAGGCTTTTGTAGATATCAGAGAAATTTTTTATGAGATGGACTAGTCTACTGTGACAGATTAAGAATGAGGGACATTTTTAAAAGGAGTAAAAGAAGCCTTATAATAATATTCTAGCTAGCTAAGGTCTTATCTTCTCCCATCAACTTGGCAGCTGATTTCAATTTGTCAAAAAGTTTACTGTTAATAGCTTGCAGATCTAAGCTTAGAGTAGCAGATGCTGGTTGGGGTAGAAACAAATAAGTGGCTATGCATTTGTGCTGGGGAGGGTCACTGATGCTTGTTTCTCCTGATCAGCAATTTGACACTGTTAGCCTATCCAAAGGGCACAAGTCTTTTATAACTGTGGCTTGAGATGAAGTTGTAATCACTGTCATTTAGCACTTTCAAGGCTCACTTCTGTTTCCATGCAGATTAATCCAAGACCTGAAAACAGTAACTAATATGAGCAGCTACTGGTGATCTTCTTTCAGCAAAACAGTTGTAGATTTAACTTGTAACGCTATCCATGTTTAGGTCCTGAATTTTGGTCAGCTAATTTTACATACAGTGTTATAACATCACTCGTACTGATAAGATAATTATGTCTTATCAAACTTAATATTTCTTTTTTCTCAGAAGTTTAATGTAACCATTAAAATATAAAGAATAATCCTGTGTTTAGAGTCAATCTTTAACTACAGTTAAATTATTATTTCAATTAGTGTCTTTTATTCATATACTTTTTTTTTTTTTAATATTGCACACAGGCAATTTAGAGCAAAGTTTAATGAAGTTCATTTTATAAATCCACCTTCATATACACCTTTTATACAAATCTCTTCTATATTTGAAGTTAAACCAGGGAAAAAGGGGAAGAAAAGTCCATTTCCATTTTTAATTTGCAATGTTAATCCCACAGGCTTCTGAATTACAAAAGTAGAGGATAAGTTTGTGCTGTAGTTTTTGAAGTTATAAATTGAAGAGTAAAAAAAATGATCCATTGCCAAAATTGTTAATACCAATCTACAGCATAACTTTTGACCAAAAATGAAATAAAAATGTTACTAAACCATTTTCTCACTGAATTTAAGAGGAGATTCACCTAGGCAACACCCTGCAAAAAAACACAAAACCCAACAACTCTAAACCCACAAAGCACATGAAAGGTTTCTCAAGGTGCATATACTTCAAAAAGCCAGAAAAAAAAATTAGTAAAAAATCTTCCTTGTAAATACCAAACAAGATAACAAAGTGTCAATCACTTTAAAATTGGAAAAGAACAAAACTCTACAGTAAGGATTGTAGAACTCAACATGCGTGTTCCCTTAAAGATTGGAGAAAGAAATATTCTCTACATAATCCATGCTGGTTGGAAGTCCACAATTCCAGTGGGGTACAACTGGTGGCCCATAGATCAAACCTGGACACAAAGGCTTCTGTGAGATCTTTTCAGGAAAGGCAGAGCAAATGTTTAAGTTGCCCATGGTGTTAAGATCCAGTTATTGAGAGATGCTTCTGCCCGATTTAAGGTACAAAAGGAACCATATGCTGAAATCAATAATATGGATTTTATTTAACAGTAAATGTGAGGTAGGGAGACAGAAAGAAATAGGAAAGGGGCCATGTGGAGGTGGGGGTGGGGAAGGAGAGGGAGAGAGAAAGAGAGGGAGAGGAAGAGTGATCAAGCAGAAGATAGTCACCACTCCATGGATCCAGTGACACCCCTTGGTCCTTCTTCACCCTGGGCTTCTAAGGGGTGGGAGTTCTGGAGTCGTTTCAGGTATCCACAGGGTTGTTGCAGATGTTCCCATAACTTTGGGTGGTGTGGGTATGAGCAGTGCTTCCTTTCCCAAAGTCTGCCACAGTGGCATTTTTTTGTCTGGATGCATTAACCAGGGTATTCTGGTTAAAATCCCATATGCGAATCAAATCTCAGCTCCACTAAGCCTGGAATTAGCACCTTCCTGTTGCAAATTCATCTCTTCTGTGCTTATCTCAAGTTCCCACTGTGGTGACTTATTTTATGGCAAGTTCCTTCTGTGGCCTTGACAGTGTTTGAGATAATTGAGATCTTTAAGTCTCTTACACATGGCATTCAGACATTGAAAAGCTGCTTCCTCCGCACAGCCTGCTTAGTTCAAGTGCCTGAGCTCCTGCAGCTAGCTGAGAAGAGGAGGATTAAAGGCACGAACCTTGCTGCCTTCAGATGGCCCTAATACCCAAGGGAAGGATGGTGGGTTTAGGTGAAGTATTGATTCTGGGATATGGTTTTGCAGAAAATGGACCTCTCGGGTCTATCTACATCTCTTTAGATTTGTTTATTTGATTGAAGGATTTCTGAAGCTGTAACTTCAGCCAGACTGCTATGCTGTACCTCCATAGTCAAAAATGCTAGAGAGCAAACATGAGTGTTAGGAGCAAGAAGAATTCTTCTGAACTTTTGTATCACATGTCTTCAGAGTTAGGTTTTGAACCAAGGAAAGTGGTCTAAAATCTAACAAGTTGCAAAGATTCCCCTTTTACAAATTTATAATTTGTCTTGAATAAAGTATACTCAGAGAGGCTAGTTAGGATCTTAATCTGTTCACCTCAGGATGCATAAGGAGAATCACAATATCTCATCCGTAGTAAATACCTCTTATGAGTAGAAAACTCTCAGACATTACAAAAAATTATTTTTTTTATCTGCATTTTCTGTTTGTCAGAGGAAAAGAACACAGTATCTCTCTCCCTCCCTTTCCACCTGCTCCTTAAAAAAAAATATTTTTTATCATAGAGCAAAACTGTCATATGCACAGCTCAGAAAAGGAAATAGCTGAACCTAAACACACACTGAACCCTCAGTAATCTGGATTGATTGAGAATTGTATTTTCTAAATTTGTTGTAAATATCTTTTAAATAAAAAGGCAGTTTTGAACAACAAGAAAAAAATGTTTGGGTCAAATAGACTGCTAAAATAAAGGTCCAAACAACACTGCTTTTCCTTAAACCTCTAAATGTTGCTACCTCTATTTCTAGTATTTCTCTTTATCATGATAACAGCTTTAAATGATATACTTCTAACACCTTCCTAGTTTTCTGCTTTTTTTTCTTTTTAATTTCCTAAAGCTAAAACTAGTTTTGATCCTATCCATCTGGCTTATCTCATTATAACTGTCTGATTGAAATTATCTTCCCTATGGCTTTACTAAGCCCATATATTACTTTGCCTTCGAGAATCTTCAATCTAGTATCTCCACCTTCCTTCTTTCTCAGTTTTTTTTTTTTTAAATTAGCCTATGAAATGGGTTTAGGAGTGATATTTTCTTATCATCTGTGAACTGAAGTTGGCTTTATGATACGTCTCACTGAGTTTGCACACAAATGGCATCTTTACAGGCAACAATGAATGTAAATAAACTTCTTAAGCACTCAAATCTCTTGCATACTAAAGCAAACAGAACACAGTATGCTTGCTTGTTTTCTAAGTGAATGAAATATCTATAAAATTGACAGCAAATACATGGAGCAGATTTATGTAATTATGGCATGAATGTCAGACAATAATTTAATCTATAGTATTTAAGTTAGATTAGTATTAATACATTTATCGCCCTGTTCCCTTAGGACTTTGTTCAGAAGTTACAGAAGTCAAGAGAAAGAAATTCATTGACGTCAATGAACTTTGAATTAGATTCAGACTGTTTACTTGTTTTGTCTGCTCTGGTACCTAAGAAAACACTTTTTTCTTTTTCAAAGCAATAAGATCTTTCGTTCACAGACTCCAGTTCTGCATACTGTCAGCATAAAGACTAAACAGCTGACAACATTTCTCAAACCATGATATTATGCTAATTTCTGATGCAACTGAAAGCAGACTGCATGAACAGAAGGATTTATGTTGTAGATCATCTGTTTGTTTGCAAAGATACATGTTTTTCAATTGACCAGTGTGTTGAATAATGGTTTTGCTGCCAATGTTGTATATCATATATAAATGGCCCAGATTATAATAAATAAATGGCAAATTTGAATAAATTGTTTGTGACATGTATCTGGCATTTCAAAAATAGTAGCTATCCACCTTCTGAAAATCATGGTAGGTTTAAAAGTACCTAAAATTAGGTCACCAAAAAACTGCAAAAAAAATAAACGAAAAACAAAGCAAAAAATGGAAGAGTTTAGACTAACAAGTTACTATACGTTTCTGCAAGAGACACAATGTATGTCACAAATATTAATTGCTATTCACTGTTTACCTTTTTCCAGAAATGATGAGCAAAAATCCAAGAGCTGAATATATGTGTCCATTCCATTAGAAATGGAAACAACCTGGATAGAGTCTTGAAGACACAACTCATATTTTATAGAGCATATCATTGTATTTGGTTGTTTATGAAATGCAGAATGGCATGACAAATGAGGTGTGACACAGCAAGTCAACTTTAAAATAAAACAAAACTCTTCTATTTCTGGATCTGCTACTTTGGTTTATGTCTCAACAGAACATATCCATAGGAATGGAATGATAAAATATTCAATGCATTTGAAATGTCAAGGGTTGTGGCAGTTCAGCTAGAGTTAAAGCCAGACGGAGAAAAGTTTGGCGTTCCAGCTACAAAACAGATTTTAGTTAGTTCCTCATGCTTAGCTATGATTTAGAATAGCCTTCAAGAATTTGAAAACAATTTCATACATGTGTGAAAACATATTTCTGGTCACTTGTGTTCACTGGGTCCTCAACACTGAAGGCTAGGAGTTATTCTTAAATATACTCATTTTGTAGAATCAGTTTATATACCAACAACATAAGGTAACATTCAAGATGAGAGACATTCAGTTCTTAACTACATAAGTGATACATTACAGCAAAAAATGTCAGAACAACCAAGTAGTTTTGGATGTTTTACATAATGTGATAAATATTGCCTGCTATGTTTTTTAAATTCTTGCAAAACCCATGATATAAGTGAATACTGCCCCTAATATTTTTTTATATAAGTCTCTCTTATAATGGCATAAGATGCAAGTTATTAATTTGAAATTAATACTTCACTATTGTAAAACCAGTTTAGAACTCTAATCATGTTGTAAGAAATCTTATAGGTACCTCAGGGTAGCTCTACTACACTGCATTTGATCTGTGAATGGAAATCAGTTTTAAGGGTTTCTTTCTCTGCTCTCTTGTTTTCTTGTATTCATAAAAGTAAATATAGAACATAACAAAAATGAGTATCAAAGCACAACACTATTCTTCTAATATAAAAATGCCACATTTGAAAGCTGCTATTTAATTATTAAAAGTAGTTGAATCTCTTAGAAGCTTGCTCTCTGCCATGCTCCTGTGAAAGCTGTACGCTATAATACCTCTCTCTCAAAACAGCAGCATCCTAGGAAGTGCTTAACCAAAAGGACATACGGTGAGTCAGAAGCATTCTGTTGAGAAGTCTTCAGCTAAGACTGACCATAGTGAAAACTTGAAAAAAGATCTCCCAGTTTTGCAGACAAGTCTCCAGGCCTTTGTGGAAGATAGGAACCTATACGCCTACCCTTTATGCTCTGAAGTGGGTTTGGTTTTCTGGGTTTCTTTGGTTGGTTGGTTTTGTTTTGAGATTAAGGCCAAACTAGCAAGAGATCTCGGGGGGAAAGTCAAATACAGATGAAAACTTTGGTATCTCTTCAATAGAAATGCAGAATTTGGCAAGAGCAGCCATCTTATCATTCCACTTCCAAAACGCGAAAAGCAGTTATAGAGAACATAGAGATTCCTCTTCCACAAGAACGGACAGTGACAGGACCAGAGGCAGTGAGCACAAGTTGATTCAGAGGAAATTCTATCTGCATATAAGAAAAAAAATCTTCACAATGAAAACAATTAAACGTTACTGTGGGTAATTCAGAGATGTGATGCAGTCTCCCCTGCTGGACATATCAAACACTTGGCTTGATAGGGCCCCAGATAACCTAATTTAAAGTCCTATGTAACCTATGGAAGGTTACACTAGATGATCTCCAGAAGTTCCTTCCACCTTAAACCTATCTGTGATGTAACAAGAGGCAACATTAGTTATCATCCAGGTTACCTAAGTTCTCTGTGATGCCGGTTTTTGTTTTTACATTTCAATAGTAGCTAAACTACCACATCTACAAGAAACTTCAAGAGTAATCTAGACCACAAACCTATTTTAAGGCAGCATCAACTGTACTTATTATACTGATGATCAGAAGCATTATGGCTCAATCCCAAAAACCTTACTTGACAATGCCTTACAATCGTTACTGCAAGGAAACTCTTATATTCCTTGCACCTAACTTAAAGCTTTCTCACTGCAGTTTAATCCTATTACCTCTTTTCCAATCAGCTGTGAGCACAATTATTATTTTTCTTAATCAGTTTTGAGTGTATTTTATAATGTCCTCCCTCTGACTCTTCTTCAAGCTAAGCAACACCTTCAGTCTGCCTTTTCTGATGGGTGCTGGCCCTAGATGTTTAGAATAGAAAAGCTCACAATTCTCTCTGTGGAGATAACTCTCATAAAAGACTTGCTTCATAGTGCCTTCCTCCCCCCACCTCTTCATTGAAATAATTGAAAATTAACACATAAGTGCTGCTGTGGAAATCTGTCCTAAATATAGTAATTGTTCAGCGCAATGATTGGATTTCTTTGTTAACTCATCTTTTTGTCTTTGATGTCAGAACCTTACAAAGGAATATTTTTCTGTAGCAGAATTTGCAATCAGGTTATAGTGTGGGCACTCAAAGCTGACTTATTTTATGACAGCTCTCAATATGACATAAGTATGAACATTTTAATAACAGGGGAACAAAGGGAAACTTAAATGAAAGACTACTTGAGTTTTGTTTCAAAGCTGTGACCTTTTAAATAATATGTACACAAGTTTTTCTTCTTTTCTATTCTTTTTGTTACTTGTGATTGTGAATAAGTGGGAAAAAAACCCACACTCCAAGAGCTCACAATCATTCATATATGTAAACATTATCTAATGTAGTGTTAGCAAGTCCAGGATAGAAATACTGCCATAAAGTACTAAGATTTGCAAATGAGTTAATGTGCTGTAGAACTGAGCCTGAAATCAGAATCCAAATGCAAATGCTTGTAGGCTATTCATAGCTTTAAGCTCAATAACTGTTAAAATTATTTCTAGGTATTTTAACCTATCACTAATTCTAACCTTGTCTAATTTTTACTGTGCCATGCAGAAAGGTGCAGAAAGTATGACCTAGATTGAATAGTTCAAAGAGAAAGAGCACACAAGGGACACACTGATGTTAGCATCCTAATTAGAAAATGAAACAGTTAAGCAAAGATGAAACATTTTCATTCCATAATAGAAAAATTGTTCTAAGCATGTATGGCAATGTCATCAATCACCATCTCTTCCATGGAGAAAAATATTGGCTTATAGTGTTCGAAATGCTGATGTTTTTCCTTTCTCAAGAGCAACATTGGGACATATTTATTAATTTTATTACAGATCAGAAATGGAGGCAGCACAAACCAGACACTTAAATAAGATTAAAAGTCCTAGTTAAACTGACAAGAGACAAGAAAAACAGTTAAAAATTACTCTGAATATTCCTATATGTCAATGTAAAACATAAAAAATAAACACACACAGGAATTCTTCATTTGTTGCTTTTGTAATCTAACAAAAACTGCCTTGTACTATGTAAAAAATATTCTTGATTATGAAGGATTACAAAAATGCTTTAGAAATGTGGCAAATATGACAAAAGCATATTTATTAAAGTGAGAGCCACTAGATATTATTTGCATTGTGTTTATCAAACTCCATATGTTTGACAACCATTAGAAGAACACTTGGAACTTATCTATAGAAAAATTATCCAATAGATCTCTATCTCAGCACATAGCACATCCTATTGTGCAACAAATATTTTTGGGGTCCATTCCCGCAAGCTGATGAATATTTAATGCAAGTTCATATAGGTTTGAATGAAACTTGAGAGTATTCATGGATAACAGAAAATATTTTCCTCCTAACAACACAGTAACAATAGGTGAGAGAATAATTTCCTGTTGCCAGTTGTGACATGGCAAAACATACAGGTACATTATCATTATTACTGAAGCATATGGAAGATTAAGAAGAGTGAGAGGTGCAGATCAAATCAGGGTAATTATTCACAGCTGACTGTTTTGCATCACATCTGAGATTGTTGCAATGGGTCAAAATCCCAAAGCAACTACAGGAAAAAAAAATCAAAAACCCAGTATTTTAAAATAAGTGGAAAGAAGGGATAACAAATAAATAAATAAATAAGTAAAATTCCTTCCAAGGAGACCACATCATATCTAAGCTATTTGTATAAAATTAGGATACTAGTCTGTATGCCTAATGCCTTACAGAGGGGAGGCAGAAAATAAGGGACACAGAGAGGTCTCCAAAGATATTGTTTTCCAAGTCATTCAATCCACTAAGAAATACAGTAATAAGAATGAAATTAATGTTATATTTTCATTTAATCATTTAAATACATACCTACACTGAGGCACACACATTATCCTTCATGAGGTAATACTTTAAGTAGTGAAAAAAGCACAATGTCAAAGAAGCAAATGCACAGCTGGAGAATATTCAGAGAAAAAAACCTGACATTTGGCTAGAAAACGAGCAGCAATGAAATTCAATAACAAATGCCAGCAATGACTGTCCAGGTGTGTAGGGAGGAATTCTTTCTGTAACTAGAAACAAATATTTGCCATATATTGCCCAAGTAGCTCAGCAAAAGATGCTGGCCAGAAGCAAGCTCCAAAAAGCCTCTGATCAGCCACTGATTCACACTATTAAAAAAATAAAAAAGCTTGTTGAAATTACTCTTCATGATCAGAGGGTGAAAAGGGTTTAGGGAAAAACGAAAAGGAAAACAAACCAGAGCACATTCAAATGACTTATTGGTCCAGCAGTTGTCCCCCAGTGAAAAGTTCTACTGTTTACTAGACCTCCAAATACCATACAGATTAAAAAAAAAATAAATCTTTAATATCCATTAACATGTTTCCATGGTGTCAATATACCATTCAAATCAGTGATGGACTCTCTCTGAATAGTAAACTTAAACTTTCTTGCTGACTCACTTCTACTGCTCTTAATACACGAACGGAGGAATTGCAGCTAATTTCTGGATCTGGCCACTCTGTGATTGTCCAGGAACTCTTGGTTGGAGGTGTGTTGGCAAGTTGCATGAAAATATTCCTTTCTCATGTCTGGAGAAATCCTTACACTGCAAAGATACACAGTGAGACTGAAACAGAATTTCATCACCTCACAAAGAAATAAGATCACTCCCAAAACAGTCATGTCTTTTAAGAAGTTTAGAGACAAGTATAGGAAACTTGGAAGGAGGGATAATAACCATAGTAGCTTTCATGAAAAAAACTCTAAACAAATCATAAACATAATTTTGTATCTTTTTCTTATCTTCTGCTTAATAAATCACTATTTTTGAACAAATATTAGAATAATTAATTATCAATCACTATTAAAAACAAATCACTGCTTGTAAGAGCACTGGGAAAAGAATGCAAAAAATGTTTTCATTTTCTTTTGTCTTTCTATCCAAAAGTCCTTTAATTGAATTCAGTATTTTACTTTTGAGTTGCATTTCCTAGTTTTGAACTGTCATATAAAGGATATTAGTGTGGTATGCATACAATTGCATATTATATGTAAATTTATTATATATGCAGTATTAATATTGTATATTTATTACTTTAATATTATCCATTAATCTCTTTTAATCCAAGTAAGCCATGGCTACACTTGTTCACTTTTTGTTATTTTACTGTAAAGTAAAATATAACCATGAAGAATAATTCCTGTAATCCAGGTTTACTACCCATTCCAGTTAAATTATCACTGGGTAGCTGAATAGACTACTTAAAAATACCATGTCACTGAAGAATTTAAGCCACAAAAGAAAGAATATTGCCCTTGTTCACTCACACTTCACTTGAGATTGATATAAGTTATCTGGAAATAGCTAAACGTAGTTTTCAACCCCACTGTCGCTCAGCTTCTGCAATCCTGTTTCAGGCATATTAATCTGAAAGTCCTTCTCCTATTTCATGGTATTAGGCCTATAAATACCAGAGAGTTACTTTAGTAACTTCATAGTAAATACATGGAGATTCCTGGATGCTTCCTGAAAAGCTGGTGATCTACCATGTAAAACACAAATTATTTGAATGATCAATTGATCTGCATTTCATAGTGATACAGAAGACATTGAATTTGTCTATTGAATTTCAAAAAAAAAGTTAGCTATCTTTCTGATTAAAACAGTCCAGGTACATAACAACAAAACCTAGTTCCAACCCAGAGGATGCAAAGAAGGAAGGGAAAGAAATACATCTGTAAAGCACACAGAACAAAATTGCTTTCATGGACAAAATTAACCACTGCATATATTGTTGAAAATTAAACTTCTTTTCATTACCAATACTAAATTTATTCTCAGTTTTTATCAAGATGTGATGTATTTTATTATGAAACCTAACTCTTTTCTGAAGTTTATTCTGAAGTTTGATTTTAGTCATACTGCATTTAACAACTTTTCCTTCTCTTCTCTAATTGATATCATCTTTGTACATGAAACTACGCTTAATATATTATTACTAATAAGTAGGCCACAACCTGGAACCAACTAAATCTGTAACGTTCAACACAACAGAAAGATGTGATATAGATCACACTGCCAGAATATCCATTAAAACTTGTCAAAAATGACTCTATACAAAGTCAGTAGTGTCTTCCATTTCCCTGAAAATCCTAATGGCAGATAGTGAATCTAAAAACCTGTGATAAATCGCATCTTCATCATCTTTTAAGAACAATTGCAAATGCATATTCCCAAAGACCTGCTCAGAAGCATTTCCTGGCCGCACATTCAGGAGATGGACTAGTGTTGGGCAGTTATTTTTGATGTCTGATGATCATTTCAATGTCAAACACAGCATTGTCATGTAAGAGTGACAGAACACTAGGCTCCAAGCTGTTTAAAGGGTTTTTTTTCTTGCTTCCATCTAATGGTATCTGTTTATTCTGTCTTTTCTACTAGTCAAAACCAAAATCATCTTCATCAAATTTTCTTGTCCCTTTTTCAGTGCTGTCATGCTCAGAGTACATGATTTGGATAAGAAAACACAATGTCAAAATACCAAGAGGTACCTAATTTTTCAGTGAATGATAAAACAGGACTTTCAGTTCTTTTCACTTCATCAATATAATTAATTTCTACTTACCTACTTTTGAAGTTTTATTTTTTTTCTGAAAGAACACCAATAAAGCAACATTTTGATTAAATCTTTTTTACAAACAAAGCAGCAATAATAAGTACAGAAAATATTATTATATTATAATAATGAAAGATTTTTTCCCACTGTTCTTTTGCTTACCTGAATCAATCATTGATTTATTTTGAAAATACATACAACTTTTGACCCTGGACATCTAGAAAAACATCTACTTGTGAATAGCAATGTAAATGACCCCATAATGTAGAAATCTTTAAAGATCATGAGGAAAAACATTTAATAAATGAGGTAGATGAATCACTAGAGAATTGGGTAGCTGAATGGTTTCTAGCCTTCATTTAACATGGATGAAGCTAGACACAGTGTTGAAACTTTAACAATCCCAACTAACATAATGAGAAACAAGACTTCTCATGTTATATTCATGTTATTCTGTTTAATGAAAAACACTCATACATTAGGAAGTGATCTGTCAGACTTGTACTACCCTCATTTTAGGCTTCTTGAGTGAGTTGCAGGTAAAGAAACAATTACACACAAAATAAGGCCTCTTTTTCCCCAATTTATTTTACCAAATGTTCATATGTGAATACAGCACATACCTAAAAGACCAAATGGTAAAAAATATAACCTGAAATTATTCATAAGGTACAAATAGATTAAAAAATATGAGAAAATTTCTAGATGTTCTTCTAAACTATAATAAATATCTCAACAATAGTTGCCATCAACCATCTGCTGTTCCACATAGTATTAATTTTTTTGAACTGAATTCGTTTGGCAAATATTTAAGGAATTTGACCCAAGAGTTCTACTTAATATATTCTAAAGCTGTCACCAGTACAACGAAAAAGGTTCAGTTAAAGACATATCAAATATGTTAGACAATCCTGAAACCAGAAGAGAAAAAAGAGCATTTCTTCTGAAGTAGTTTGTCTTCCTTTCCCAAGCCTCTCTGTTCACAGAGCAGCAATCATGTGGTATATGCTGTGCTTTAATAAAAATGAACTATATGCTTATTAACAAAAGGAAGTGAACAAATTTTGCTTTAAGAAAGAAGGTCAGGCATAAGATTTTTCAGCAACTGTTTTGGTAATGACAGTCTTTATAGTCCTTGCAAAACTAAACCATTTTGTAGATTTATTGTTCTGAAAGGCCTGTTGCTCATGCAAATTAAAAGCATTTCCACTGGTAATAAAATCTACTATAAAAATACATTAGATGTCATTTATGTTTCAAGGTAAGAGCCAACAACCAGCTTCCAGCACTATCTTATGTAAACTTTCTTGTTCCTCGTTTTGTGGCTTGAGTTACCATGCAGTTTGAGACAAGAGCCTGAAAAGCAGGAGTACACTTTTAGTGTTATCCATCATGGAAAATTGCATGAGCTTTTATTCCTAAAATAATAACAACAACAAACCCCCCCCCACCAAAATCCCAGTCATCCCGATTAATTCAAGAGCATTTTCAGACACCTGAAGGTGACATTATGTTTTGAGGTAACATTGGTGGGATTCAGTTGCCTGAACATTAGTACCCAAATGTGTTTTTAGACATCCTAAAGTAACTGAACATATTTACATTAGACTGATGAGTTATAGTTTCAAGAATATCTTTTTTCTTTTTAAACAAAAAAAGGAAACAAGGTTGTGTGAAATTCAGTTGCCTGCATACAGATGTCTAGCATCACTTCAGGATAACCCACCCAGCCTTCGGTTCTTCCAGGATGGTGGAAGCTGTTTGTCGTATCTGTCAGCTCATTCAGATGTCTCAGGAAGCCAATATCTCAGTGATTTTTTTTTTTTAATATCCATGAAAAAATGTTTTTGAAAAGTCTTTGGAAAAGGTAAAAAGTAACTTTGACATATTTGAAATATGAACTAGCCAAATATTAAACCTTACCTGAAAGGCATGTCACAAAAAAAACCCCAAAAAACAAAAACCAACCAGTTTGGAGTGTATTAAATGGGCATAGATTTCATATTTTCTTTCCTTGCAGTTCTGAATATAGGTTAGACCAAAAATAAGAAAAGAGAAAGCAAAACTTTAGGTTGTGCACTTCCAGTCATCTAAAACTGAGAGATTTTGTTTCTTCTGTTCTGTATATCTCTCTCTGAGCCAACGAAGATTAGGTTAGTTGGTTGAAGCACCGTGCTAATTAACACCAAAGTTGAGGGTTTGATCCCCATGTGGGTCATTCATTAAGAGTTGGACTCAATGATCCTGGCGGGTCCCTTCCAACTCAGAATAGTCTGTGATTCTGTTTTCTGAGGAAGTCATAATATTGGTTCTTCCAAGATGTACACCTGAAAACAGAATTTTCTGTTAGTATTTCATTGCTTCCTTCTTCTTAACTGGTTTTGATTTTTTTTCTTCTTTTTCTTTCATTAACTTAAACAATATCTTTTACAGCACCTGTCCACTTCTTTTATTGATGTCTACCTGTAGAACCTACATGCTCCTTATTTACCTCACACCCCATACTTCTACATGCGTATTTTTTTCACAACTCTCCCACTGTTTTCATGCAAGTAGAAAAGCTGCTGTGAGAATCCTGAATAAGTAAGCCTAAGAAGGATGAAAAAAGGTCGCTTTATGGCACCAAGTGGGATCCAATACAAGATTTCAACACGTAAAACCAAAGTAAAGACTGGAGAAAAGCTGATGACACAGATTTGAAAAATGTATGCTTAAGACTGACAGAGATTAGGACAGCTTTATCTTTACTGAAGCTTTAATAACTTCACTGTATTTACATCAGAGACTCAGCAATTGTAATCAAAAAGCCCACATTTGTTGCTTTTTAAATATTTGGGGTTTTTTTTAAAGTTGTCATTATTTTTTTAGCCTACAGGGACCATCAGCTCTAAAAGATGAATCCTTACAGGAATCTAAGACTGATCCGTGTACACAACACTGCTTTGCCATGAATCATCCCTAAACTGACAATTCACCCCACTCTCAAAAATTTAGTAGTTGCTTTTTCAATCTTTGATACTATGTTTAAGTAGCTAAATAAGTGAAGCAATTAGTCTTTTTATTACCTAATAAAAACCTCTTTTGTCTCTTTCTGACTTCCTGCAATTTGTAAAAGAAAATACTGATATCAAGATTACCAAAATTCAGTACAATATTTCAGGTACAACTGAAAAGGAGAAATGTAAATGAAGTGTAAGTGCAAAGCTTTCTGTTCTCTAGTCCAGTCTTCTATTTAGTCTGAGAATGAAAAGGAGGCTTGAAGCCAGTGGAAACATAGGATTATTCCAAAGCCTTCCTGTAGCAAGTAAAAATAAACAACTACCGCATAACTTCAGAAACAGAACTCAACCATTTCACAGAAAGGTTTATGGGACACGATTACAAGACCAATACCCATAGTGTGGACAACCATATATAAGCCCCAAGTAGTATTTATTTAAAGCCATTAGAACAGAAAGCAACTGTTATCAGTGACTGTACAAAAACTTATGAGTACAATATAGACAGAAATTGTCTACACCTCTCTCCTTCTTCCACTTCAAGGAATATGTCCTGATTACATGTCCACATAGTCTTCTGAATGTATTACAGTAAAAAGTTGTAGGATATACATCATACATGCATAGTGGCTCTGTCACAAGTTGTAATTTTGTTCTTTGCACACAGAGAAGAATCTCCAGAAATAAGTATCTTCTAGAAAGAAATTACATTACAAAAATATTTAGCTCATTTAAATTCACAATCACATCCTAACAGTTCAGACCTGCAGATGTTTAGTTTTGAAATGAAGCCATTTGCCCATATAGTGTAATCAGTTTACATGTGTTGTTACAGTTCAATCATTGTTCAAGTTGATGTCTGACATAAATGAATCTTTCCCTCTCACAATATTTATATTTTCTTTTTTACTATTTGTGTGATAATACCACCATGACAAGATCATTCTGTGCTCATGCAAACCCCTCCTTTCATGATGTTTTGAGAAGCTTTAATATCACTTGCATTTTCCTTTTTTTATGTGAAGATTGAATATCCCGCTGTTACCTTAATTAAGTCTGCCACAGGCAAAGATCTGCCTTTACGTACCTGTAGAGAGAACTTTCATGGTACTTTAATGACTAGCTATAGATTGAGCAAAGTGACTCAAGAGGCAATGCAAGCAAAAGCTTAGCTCAAATGAGTGCCAGAGCTGTCAATTTCCAATTAGGAGACTTGTTTGTCTCTCATGACAGTGAACTACCACAAATTACTTGCTTTAGCACTGCTGGTTAATCTTTTGCCATCTGACAGATGGAAGGAAGTAAATCAGCTGACTTATGTTAATCACTTCCAGGAAGTGAGAATATTTAAATCTTGGCACAGTTTTGCATCTGTGATGACAGTATTAGGAGATATCATAACAACAACCCATTATTTATAGATAAGGTGTCATTTGAAGTGTGGTGGGGGAGATGGTGGAATGACTGGCATGGAATTTGGAGAAAATGAAAGGCATCATTCAGTGCTTTTTCAAAAGCTCTCCCACTTGAGGAGAAAGCTTCTGATTGTTCCTCGCTTGCAAATTTTGTGTTTTTACAAAGCCGAACTCAATTTTCAGTGAGATCAAGTTTTTATCATATGTATATATAAAAGATATGCATACAGGTCTCCCGAAGAGATGCTTGACAACGTATACCCAGCAACAGTATCAGTGACTAATATCTCAATACACTTCTACTGAAAATAAGAACATAAATTTGGCACTATCAAAAAAAAAAATCTGAGATTAATTCTTTGCAGAAAAATGTAGAATAAGTTTCTTCATTTAAGAAAAGACTAAATAATATTTGAAAATCTATTAAATATCTATTAAGACCTTTGTCATGTAGCTCTAAAATCCCAAGCTGATGTCACGAACCTTGGATTAGTGCTTGGTATCACCTGCCAATGTAAGAGTAAACTGCATTTCAGAGCAAAACAAGATTGATTCCCAGTTTGCTTTTTGCAATTTTCCCTTTTTAATACAACTATATAATAATTTGGAGAACAGCTTGGATTTCCATGGTACCTTTTTGTTCTCCTAATGACTGTTCCTTTCCACAGGATTAATACTGTCATAATTGCAGTAAGTTATTCAATGGATATGGGATTTCAAACACTTTTATTTACTTCAAAATCACATATGATATCATGTAATTTAGGATAAAAGGTAATAGGATCATTATTTAAATTTGTTCACACTTTAACTCAAAATTCAAGCTTCCAGAGTTCATGGCAAGACTTCAAAATTCAGTAAGGAGAGAAAATAACCTCTTTTGAGAAATGCCATTAAGGGGTGTTTAAGAGGCATATTTTAAATTTTAGAAATAGAAAAATAGTTCTATAGCTATAAAACACAGTTTGCTACTTAGGTTGCAGTCAGGTAAGCAGGTGTTATTTTACCATTTATCATTAACTTTACCAACTAGTTGTCATGAAGTATGATACAATCCTAAACTGCACCATTCCCTTTATCATCAGCACATATACATTTACGCACTCTATTCCCCCTATGATCTTACAAACTGAGCTCCACTTCACTGAGACTGCAGGATAGATGCACTCAGGGGCTGTATTAAGATTCCATGGACATTAAAAAATTCAATCCTGCTCCTGAACATTTCTAATTTATTTTAATATACTTATAGTTCATACCTGGCTACCTTTGGAGAAGGTTTGTGTCTGTGCTTCATGGCTCTTAATTTTTTTCCATGGGCTTCAGAAATCCTAGTGCATATAGGTAGAATTATCAGGAGTGCTAATTAAAAAGATAACATTATTGCATTCTGAATTGCATATGAAATTATACTAAGAATAGTTAGACTCCCCTTCCTGACCCCCTTTTTTTTCCTGACAACATTTATAATCACCTTCAAAAGGAGTGCATTGTACTCTGGCTCACAAGTCTAACTTGCTTGTTTTCCTTCTATCCACTTCCAGAATCACACCGGGTTAATTATCACTCATGTTCCCAACTGCCAGCACACGTTCCACTTGAATGGGGAGAGGGGATTCTGCAGGGCTGTTTAACTAAAATAACAGACCACAGAAAAACATGGTGTCAAATACCACTTCCCAGGTAATTAACTTTCTTTGGTGTTTTCTTGATATCTTCATTGCCTGCAAAATGTTGTGTCTTTGAAACACAATACATCAAATTTTGTTTTACGTTGCTGTTTACTCACAGAAGCACATATTTTTGTAAAAGGCTGTTCTTTGGCTTTCTGCCTACACAGCTGATTTTTTTTTTTCCTGGCGTGTAGCATGTGGAAACAGTAAAAAATCTTACATTCAGATAAATCAGTTAGAAGTGAAGTACAAAGTTATAAAATATACTTATTTATGACCTTCGAATTGCCAAAAAACCTTACTGCAATATCTAACCATATACAGCTCATTGTATTTCAATCAACACACATAAAAAATTACGTAGAAAACCCTGAGGTTAAACACAAAATCCCTCAAGCTGTAAAGAGTGCTTCAAAATTTCCTTCTCTAAAATTGAAAAGATTTTATTGGTTAAAAGGTGATATCTTGTGTTTTTTCTCTTCAAAAGTCCTGTCTGCACTGCCGTATTTTCCAAAGTTGTTGTACTGAACTATTACAGAGATCCACATCATACCTATGTCCTCAAATTCCGGCTCCAGTACTACAGAGACTTTAGCAGGAAAGATAACACCTTATTCCACCAATACTGAGCTTTCAGGTGGGGGTCGTCATATGGTATTCTGCTGCATTATATTCAACTTAGAAAGCTGACATTTAAAAGATATGTAAACACAAATCTCAGTGGAATATCTGATTATTACGATTCATGAATAATGGGAGAAAAAAAGAGCTGAACTGAAACACTGGAAGTCTGACAGACTCAGAACTAAAAAGTGACTGAAGTGAAATAAATAGTTAAATAAACTGAAAATGAAAATATCACCTTATTACCATGAATAATGCCATTATAAAACATAATACAAAGGGTTTCTGTGTGATGGAAGTAAAATCAGCTGGAGTGTTCCATTTTTTCTACTTTATTATTATGGCTATTAGAATGTCAGACAGCTATACATACTAATGTTTATGAGTATGACTTTTGAGTTTTAACCTATTTCTTTTGATATGCATATAACAAATGCCACTAGAATGTTTATGTCACAGCAAGACCTAGAGGGAGCAAACGTCCTTTTAAATATAATGAAAAAATGGGGGAACTGATAATAGGAAAACTGATAGTAGAGGAACTATGATATAATTTCAGCTTGATTTTCTCAAAGAAATTTTTCTTGACTTGATAAAAGGGAATTAAGTTTCCTAGAAGGTGAAATTCATCTGTAATTAATTTTTGGTGAGCAGAAGCTGAAAGTTTCAATATTGTCAAGCCTAGTAATATATCACAATTCAAAAGGGATTGAAGCTCAGAAAACACTTTAAAAATTATTATTGATAAATGCGAATACAATTAGAGAATCACATGCACTAAATTTAGTAGACATAAATATACATACATTTATAAAAATATATATTTACAAATATATAAAAATATACAAACAAGACTTGGAAAACAAAGTTCAAACAATGGAGTATGGGTCTTCCATGCATTGAGTATGAATTTCTATCCATAGGAAAGAAATTTTGAAATAAAACAATAAACAATAATTCATGAAACCACCTAAATTTGCATTTCTGGACATAGGAAATTTAAAGAACACAATAGTATGCATATGAATATACAGCTGGTTCATCCAGCAGGTTTTGAGAGAAAATACTAATTATTTTAAAAATATATTAAAAATACTTTTTAAAATGGTACCATTAAAATTACTACCGTTAAGATGAGAAACATCTGATATTCTTGGTCATAGTTTAAACCAAGCTACAGTTTGATTCTCAGAGCATTTGATAAATGGAAATTCATAGAGTCTGTGTTACCTGTTGTTGAAATGAATGGCTTGTCAGCAGATGCAGAATTTTAGACTAGCATTGCAGTGAAGAAGGTGAAAAATCTTTTAAGTCTGCTCTTTTTCAACATAGCTGCCTACCATTTCATAAGAAATGAGTTTAAATTCTGTTATAATTGTGATTTTGACTTCCATATGGAGAAAAGTACAACAGTTGAGTGGAATACCACAGAGATCAGTACTGGGACTTATTTTTATAATTTACTAGCTTCATTAAAAGCATACTGGAAGATATGAAGTCAATCTATTTCTTTTCTTTTTTTTTTTTTTTTCCCACAGACAGATTTAAATGAAAACAAACAGGAAGTTATCAGATCTAACCTACTCACATATTTTAGTATTTTGGAATAGCAAACAGCTTGCCTTCAATGCAATTGCTTTAATATTAAATAAAGAGCAGCTGTATACCAGGAGACAGCTAATAAGCAGAGCCCAAATAAATATTCCTAGACTGCAATGTATGAAAACAAGATGAAAAAAAGTCTATGGTATGTGATAATAAGTCAGAGTTGCTATATTATTATGTCTGAATAAACAGTCAATTAACAAGTAACCCACCAGATAAACTAGAAAAGCATTATTTTTTTCTGTATATGCAAAATCAAATATGGTTGCATTAAAAATAAATTTTAATCACAAATAAAAGAGTATCAAAAATAGAGGAGATTGATTTCTCTTTATACTATAGACAAATGTAAGATACGATGATTTTTCAAAAATACATTCAGCAATGCACAGTTGTTTCAAGACAGTCATAGGAAACCAACACAAGAAAGGTCATTTAATTTCCATCCTTCATTCCCAAGACCCATACCAAGGCCATTTTTAAAAGAACATTTCTATGACTATTCCAAGAATATTCTAAGAATTCCAAGGTTTGTGTTTCTAGAATCTCCTTCAGCAATCTATTTGAACAGTCTGTTCTTTAATAATACTCTATCTGCATGTTTCATCCAAAGATTCCTGGCTAAAATTTTGTCCTATTTGTTAAAACCACCATAGAAACTCCTGCATTGAAACAGTGAAATATTTGTACTTTCTTGAAAAACACGCATGCAATGGGAGGAAAGAAGGAAGGAAGACGGAAAGGTTCTTCCTTAGAATAAATAATTGTAATTTATTCATATCTCTCCTTATAAGTCATTTTACTGGATGCCTAATAATATTTTTGGTTCTGCACAAGATTTTTCAATTACATACCTGTCCTGAGATGCCCATGGCTGTAAATAGCATGCATGTTTGCATGCAAAATAAATACTTCCATGGACCATTTTCAGGCTGTGAAACTCAGTGACTTGCACAGCTAAATTGCTAAAATTGCTGTCTTATTTTGGCCCATCAAATTAATATTTTCCAAAACAATTTTGAAGGGCACAAAAGGAACAATGCCCAGCAGGTGTTCAGGCATTCTTTTCTGAAAGGTATCAAGTGGTATAATGATGTGATATGAGCCAGTCTGTGTCAGTTGTTCTTCCTGACAGTCCCTCACATATTTATTTTACACTTAGCCTGATCACTGCTGAAGTGAATGGATTACTGCATTTCTTTCAGAGATGGGAGTATTATCTTTTGCATATAATTTCAGCATGATGTTATGATTTCATATCCAACTTGTGATCCTTTATAGCTCTTCTACCTCTTTCTTAACAGTGTTCTTAAGGAACTGAGAAATTAAGGAAGAGAAAAAAAAACAAAGCAACACAAAACCAACAACCAACCAACAAAAAAACACTGACCAAAAGAAACCAAAAACCCCAAACAACAAAATGAAGTGCAGGCTTATCTTGAATTTTTAGCCCAGGTTTCAACATACCTGATGCTGTCAACTTTCTGTTGCCTTGAATTTAATAAACATACTATCCATTCCATAATTCAGTACCTTAGCAAAATTCCTTAATACTATAAGATCCAAAACAGATTTCCTCCAGATTTTCACTTGATACAGCCATTATTTTCATCATGTAAAATAATGTGTTTCAAGTAATTTAGAAACTAAAAGGTCTACAATAATTTAATTAGTAACTATTTTGGGAAAGAAATAACTATAAAAAAATCACAGAGTGACTTTATATTTCTTTTGTGAAGTGTTAGTGAAATTGAATGAGTTAAATTACTTCTTAGGGTGTTGTTCTCACCTCTATCTTTATGCTTCAGATAACCCAGAGACATATAGACAAAACACAATTTCCAGTGCTATGATACTGAACACTACATCCAAAGCTGATAAAACAAAATTCTGTAGTATTTTTACAGATGTATTATATCCTACACTCTTTTGGGACTCTGCAACTGCAGATGTCAGAAAGGATCCGCTGTTAGACCCATGGTGACAAACTGGGCACAAAGACCCGCCCCCAACGAAGGGTTGCTGAAGGGAAAACATTACAGATTCTAGATCTTCGAATTCTTTGACTTGCCCCCTAAATTTCTGATCTTCTGTAATATATGATCAGCCCTAATGTTTCTTTCTGTGATCCAGAGGCTATACCTTTATAGGGCTCATTTTCAAACACATGTTATTAGACTGAAATCTCTTCTTTAAATTAAATATGTCTTTGCTTGAAAAAAAAAACCCTGGATGAACTTCACTCCCAATAGCTACTGCAAACTTTTTGGATTATAGGAGAATTTTTTTACTGACTTTTTTCAAGGCCTACTGCTTTGAGCTATGTAATTGTCCAGGCTTTCATATTAATAGAAGAAATGGTTCAGACAAGTGTGATCTTTTGAACTTCAGAATGAGTGCTTTCTTGTGGAATTAAGAAAATGTAATCTGAAACTTGCAAAATTAAGAAAGGCATGCTCTCAATACAGATTCTGATAAGTAGAGGATCATTCTAGTGATACAGAGAATGATTTAGAAAATAGTGGTTTATATTTTATATTTAAAATTAAAGTTTTCCAGTTAGGCAAGTAAAAAACAGTTTCTTTCTATTTTTTTAATTTAATTTTTCTCTTAAATATTGCTTACCCAGCTAGTTAGTTTTGTCCATATTTTTACAATAATTCTATTTACAAGTTTATCTACCCTGTCAATTATCATGGCTTCATTAAGCAAACACTGTAAACTCTTCCTCCACTAATGTCCTAAATTTTAGTCTCCTTGCAAACTATAGCAGAAACAAAGAAAATAATAAAAACAGAACATTAGAAGTTACATTGAGGCAAGATAATATGACTTAATATATATATAATGTCAAATATGTAAAGAAAACAAAAGGAAATTCAAAATATGTATCTTGAAATTTTTTAAAATTCCGTAAGTAGATTCTTTTGATGTTTTTGCATATTATAGTTTGAAAATCACCCTGAAGAGAAGCTTTCAATTTGATATGTAAAATAGACACTTTGAATATTATGTAAGATTCACTTAAAAAAATTAATGTTTTATAATTAGGATAAATACGTAAGCAAAGTGATCATTGACATTAAGATTTCTCCATAAGTTGTGAGTGTTTCCTTTTGCAGGAGCACAACATATTTCTTGATGCCAGCTTAGTTTAATTGGGTGCTTTTTTGTACTGCAGAGCAACTGAAGTGTTCTTAAAGTGGTAAGATGCATCATAAAAGTACAACTAATATATTTGGGAAGTTAACTCTAGAAAATATACTTTGGTGGGGGGGAGGGGAGGGTGTCAGGGTAACAAAATAGTATGAAGTACAGGTAAGGAGTTGTAATTAAGAATACAAGAAAGCGACCTACAGTAAAACAATCACACCTTTTATAAGTTTTCAGAAGTATTTCTAATGGAGAACAATGCAATTCAAAAGAGAAAAAAAACCCCAAATCTATAAAATGTCAAACCTCCTTTATTCTAGATTAATATTTGAAGATACTATTATATGCAATTGTGAATACAATTGTGAATACAATTATAATTCTCATTTCACAATGAAATGGAAATGATGGTAAACTTTACTGGGAGAAAAAATACTAAGCATTAGGAAAACACAGGTTTGGGGCAGAGCATTACTGTCCCTCACAAAGGAAAATGTTCAGGCATGGTTATGCCTCATTTACTCAAGACAGTTAAATTTCATATAATACAGAGATCTAATGGAGGAAATACAAACTTTGTAGACTCTTAATGGAAGCCATCACTCAGAATATCCCATATCTAGATACCTATTTGGCATAAATGAATAATCAAATATGTAGATTTGCCAGCCATTTGAAAACAGCTCCGGGGATTTAATTTCATGATCTAGTGGTGTTGCTGCTGCAGAAAGAAGTGCACTGTCATTCAGTCTGAAGGTCTCCACCAGCCCCCGTGCCAGCAGAAGTCCGGTTCTGGGTTGTTTTTTAGCCCCTGAGACAGATGCAGGTGGAATGGATGGGATGAGGATGACAAAAAAATTGTTCCTTCCAGTCAAGGAAAGAACAGACTCAATAACAAGCATTTATCCCCTCCCATTATTTTCTAAAATCTGAAGAGAAATCTGTAAAGTTCCTTCTCAGTTTTATATTCCTGGGTACCTCCTCACTAAAATCAATAACCATCATAGATCTTTCAGTATTTATCATTCTGATTTGTTAAAAAGCATGTAAAACATTAAGCTGAAAAAAAAGGAAAATGTATGTTTCAGGGGTTTTTACACTCTTTGTACTTTTGTTCTCAAAAGCATTATTATTTCATTGAAGGGTTCTGTCCCCTAAAGTGTTCAGCTGTACAATATAGCCTCAAAAGGAATAGCATAGTGCGTGAGGGATCCTGACTGCATTTAAGCTCCAACGAAGTCAGAGCTCATTATAACAAATTTCTTCAAGAAAGAACTCTTATTCTTGAAGGCATAACCCATAGCATAATTGGATAACCAAACAAATTTCAGCTTTAGAGAGAAATTCTCTGAAAATAATTCATATAAAACAATAGACAGCCTTACCAGGGCAGAGATTTGGAGTGACTTCAAACAGAAAACAGTTCTTATGTAGAAATGAAACTGTCCTCTTGATTGTGAATAAAAGCACACACAAAAAGCATCCAATATGTAAAACTGAATTTTCTTATTCTTTATGTGCAGGAGAATGTAAGAGTAGGATGTATGAAAGGATGTTGCACAATACAAACAGGGTCTTACATTGAACCATGGCCAGGAGACCTATGAACAAGCAGTTTCTTTCTGTTTGAAAGCCTATCCTAAATAAGTCTCAACATTAGAAAAGCAATTAAAGTTGCGGAATTATCCCAATGCTCAACAAATTTAATCGAATTTACCAACAGAACTCCTCAGCTAGACTCTAAAATGATTTGTGTTCATATTTTTCAGTTAAACAAATGAATTTGTCATATCCCCCCAGTGCAACCCTATTTTGACAGCAACTGTATGGAATTTTAAGTGAAAGACCTGTGTTTGGACTTAAAAAAAAAAACAACAGGGATATAGGAAGATGAGTAAATACAGCCACATCTTTCAAAGAACAGTGGATGCCTCTTTGCATTAATATTTTCGGCTGAAATATTTTGAAAAGCAATGAGCATCGCTAAAGGTTGCTGTAAGTTTTAAATCTATCCCAGACATGAAGACCCCCAAATTCACCTGATACAGAAATAAGACAAGAAATTACAATTCCTACCAAAAAGAAAACTGAAAAAGATGAGAACTCTGTGACATTATTGTCTGGTTAGCATTAATATTCCCCAAAAGCTGAGATCAGAAACTTCTAATTTTTTACTGTAAGCTATATCACTATGTAAACTGAAAACTATCCTTGACCACAGCAAAACAAACAAACAAAATCCAATAACAACAACAACAGCAACAACAACAAAGTGAGAAGGAAGTTTGTGCTTTTGCATGGTCGTTTCTCAGTGTTCCTGAAAGCACAAGACACCATCCTATCTATGATGAAATTCCAAGAGAATCTGGAAAACCCTTTGGCGCCATGTTTGTAGTCACACAGTTCACACAGATGACTTGGAACTGTTCTCAAAAGCTAAACATTTACAAAGACTTGTATTATTTGAGCACAAAAATCTGCATAGGTTTGTTACATTTCTGACATTAAGCAGTTTTGAAAGCTGAACACTTTTGTAGTCTCTAAAGCATTCAGTTGTAAACTGCATTAGATTAATCTAAGGTACACACGTAATTTGTGAGGAGTTGTGTAAATTTCAGGCTTCAAGAAGCTCATACCTGATATACCTTCAGTAGGTTTTGTCAAACACAATATTGGAGAGCTTCTTCTTTTTCTCTATATAAGCTTCTATTGGGTATATAACCTAATACTCAAGTGCCTGCCTACATTTATTCTCTGAAGTAAATAGTACACTTATATTTTCATTCTTGTAAAATAATGTTTTGGATTTTTGCAAGCAAACTTGCTTTTATTTGCTCTTATTTCTGCAAAATATATCACTAAACAAAATATTTTTCATTTTCTCATTTTCATTTAACTTTTAACACTTTCACTAATTCAGGCATATCAAGAAGTCTCCTTAAACTCATGGAAAGAAAGGAAGGGCTGGTGCAGAGAATTAATATCCTTATTTAATGTACTTCATCAGGTTAAAAGCTTAAGCATAGGCATATAGTTTATAGGTGTATATCTCTATTATATGATAGTACAGATATATGATTTGTGTTAAGTCCCAGTTACTTTCAGAATCCTGAATCGTGTGATTCACTGTGGTTGCCAAGACTCTAAACATTGCTTTAAGCTTTATCTAAAGTCCTGCTCAAAAAAATGAACTAACAAAAATCTCCAAAAGAGCAAAGCACCCACGATTTATGAAAATATATTATATATGAACAAGCCATTCATGTTGGTTCTTGGAATTACATAGGGTACATTACTATTTGTTGCATTTTTTTTTTTTTTTGGTATATATATGTGTGTGTCTATGTGTGTGTATAAATAGGTACATTTTTCCTTCTACATATAGAAGGAGGAATTTTTCTTGAAATCATTCCAAATGGAAGGACTCAATTCAGTAAGCCTAGTTTGAACATGTAATAGTTGCGTATATTCTACTTTGTGAAAACAGTATTTCAGAGAACTGAAGAATGGATAATGACTAGAAGTAGAAAATAATTTCTTCATGATAGTCTACAAATAAAGACTTTGCAAGATTTTCCTCTTTCAATGTAACAACTAGCAATAGCCTATCAAATGAGGAAAGACAAAAAGAGGATTTTAAAGAGGTGTGAAAGTTTCATCAAACTTCAATCACTGTTTTGATTAATTTTACTATGTATGGATAAATGTTTTTCAAATACAATATTAAAAGTAAAAATAGCCCAGAACACTCTATTTTGCTTCTTTCTCACACAAATACACTTTTTCTTGGCCTTTCAACAATTATTCTCTGGTTTTTGCACAATGCCCTTAAGCACTTTACAAAAGGATTTTGGGAGCAGTGATGAGTGGTTATTGCTTCTATTTTAACAAGTGGAATATCTGTGTGGTAGATGAAACTAAGGGAACAAAATGCGTCACAGGACTACTTCTGTATTTCCTGGTGACTCAACCATCATATGAATGGAAAAACATAAAAGTTAACTTATTAAAAATAAGGACAAAGCTTTCCAAAGATGATCTAACTTTTCTTTTTCTGCTATTGCTTGTATCGCCATTTCATTGACAAACATTCCCATGATGCAATATGCTACATGCTATGACCTACATGCTATATGGTAAGACTTGTATTGCTATACAATATGACCTTGGCATGGTAAAAGCATGGAGCAGATCCTTCTGGAAACTACCAAGGCACATGGAAAACAAGGAGGCAATTGGTGACAACCAACGTGGCTTCACTAAAAGAAAATTTAAAGGGCTTCTGTGACAGGCTTACGCTGGTGAATGAGGGAAGAGCAACTGATGTTATCTACCTTGACTAGTACAAAGCATTTGAAACCATCACACATAATATTTTTGTCTCTAAACTAGAGGGAGATTTAATGGGATGTAATTGGTGGACTACTCACTGCATAAGGAATTATCTGGATGCTTGCACTCAGAGTTGTGGTCAACAGCTCAACTGTCCAAGTGGAGACCAGTGATACATTGCATTCCTCAGTGGTCAGTATTGCAGACAGTGCTGTTTAACACCTTTGTCATCGTAAGGACAGTGGGATCTAGGGCACCCTCAACAAGTTTGCTGACAATACAAAACTCTGTGGTGTGGTCAACATGCTGGAGGTAAGGGAGGTCATCCAGAGGGACCTTGACTGCTTTGAGATGTGGGCCCATTAAAACCTCATGAGGTTCAATAAGGCCAAGCTCAAGGTTCTGCACCTGGGTCAGGGCAATCCTAAGCACAAACACAGGCTAGGGGATGAAGGGATTGAGAAAAACCTTGATGAGAAGGTCTTGAAGGTGTTAGTGCACAAGATGAAGCAATGTCCACTTGTAGCTCAGAAAGGCAATCATATCCTGAGCTGCATTAAAAGGAGTGCGGCCAGCAGTTTGAGGGAGGTAATTCTGCCCTCTGAAGTGCTGCATCCAGCTCTGGGACCTCCAACATAAGAAGTACATGGACCTGCTGGAGCCAGTCCAGAGGAGGGCCACAAGGATGATGAGAAGGCTGGAGCACCTCTCTAATGATGACAGGTTGAGAGTTGGGGTTTTTCAGCCTGGAGAAGAAAAGACTCTGGGGAGGTTTTATAGCAGCCTCCCAGTACCTGAAGGGGACTTAAAGAAGGCTGTAGAGGGACTTTTTACAATGTAGTGTAGTGGCATGTAATGATAGGACAAGAGGAATGGCTTTAAACTGAAAGGAGTAGGTTTAGAATAGACGTTAGGAAGACGTTCTTTTCTTTGAGGGTGGCTAGATGTCCTGAGTGGTTGCCCAGAGAAACTGTGGATGTCCCATCCCTCTAAGTGTTCGAGGCCAGATTGGATAGGGCTCTGAGAAGTTGCTCAATTCTAGTGAAAGATATCCCTGCCAGTGGCAGGGGGGTTGGAACTCATTGGTCTTCAAAGATTCCATCTAATCCAAACCATTCCATGTTTCTATGGCAATGTAAGAAGTAGCAGCATTAGACACTGTTAATATCGAAATTAGCCTATACAACGTATCATCCAGACATGATAAAAGAATTATTTCTCCACTCTTTCATTAAAATTAAAACTACTAATTTTCCTGTTGAGTTGTTTTGCTTGGAAATTCTCTTTCAAGTGTCACTCTTTTTCAATGGCAATAGATTATTCATTTTTAAAAGGAACAAGTATTTAACTGTTGAAGCTGTTTTGCCACAGTGAAACAAAACAGTTTCAATATGTTTGGTCTCACAATTGATAAATAAGCCATCTAAACTCAGAACCCCATAAAATTAAGAAAACCTCTTCTTTGGTGAATTTAATTTTAAAATTTTCTCACACACAAAATCTCCAAGTTTATGTGCAAATTATGGAAGACTTTGTTAGGCAAAACATACCAAAAACAAAGTGGAAGGGGGTGAAGTAGAGTAACTGACCCACAGAAAAATGTATTATGTAATAATTTCAAAACGATTTTGAGAGGAAGTGCTGGAAAATTTCAAAGCAAATAAATTTTTTCATGATTGCTGATAAAGCAGTAAATTTTTTATTATCTTCTGATTTCCCTTGGTGATATTTTATCAGTATGCATTATGTTACACACCTTCTACAGACATGATGTCAACAACATGTAGAAATGTTGCAAAAAATTTTCTTCCTTTTGAATAACTACACTTCGAGTCTTGAAAATAAACATAATAGCAAATTACATTCTTTAAAATCAATATTTTGTTCATAAAATAGCATCTCTCTATCATTTAAAATACCTCTGGGAACTAAACTGAACTCCATAACCAAGCTGACAGGACACTCCCCCAAGTCTCAGTAGCAAAGTTTGCCTCACAGTTTTCCAAACAAACTAGCATATATGCTACTCTCAATTTTTTCCATGCAAAACATTTAACTTCTATGAGTTTTATCGTTTTTTCTAGCCTTACATTAAAGTAGGCAGTTTTGAAGTTTTTAGAGACAAGGTAAGAGAAACAGATATTTCTGGATTAAATGTTGCAACATTGCCTAAAATTGCAGCATAATTGCACTGTTTCAGATCACAGGCTGTTTTCAGTTTCAGATGAGTGCTATCTATAAAACTGTCCAGCTGTGACCTCAGGGCCTCCATGCTGGCTGTTGACAGGAGCCAAACCTTCATTAAAAGCAAAGTATTTGCAGCAAATGAAGAGTTGTTTCTCTGGTGAAACGGACTTGCTGAGCTGAAGTCTTGTGCCCACCTCCTGTGAGGCCACCTGGCAGTTCTGCCAGAAGCCTGGGTGTCCTTTCATTCTGTAAGTCAAGCTCCTCAGTACTGCAGTTGCTCAAATATAGGGCTACAACATCAGCACCAGAGCTGGCGGCAGGAAACACTGGGTCCAGGCAATGCAGATGGCATCCGGGGCCACTTCCACTGGAAGCTTCCAGCTCTCTGGAAAACTATCTGAGAGTTGGAGGAGAAAAAAGTTCTGAATTGGTATTCCCAGAGCCAGCTTCCTACATAATACAGGAACAATAAACTCTCTTTATCTATGATCTCTTACTAAGATGAGAAGTCTCTTTGAGAGTATTCAGAGATAGATGCTAACAATGGAATTAAAGCTTCCAAATTCCAGAAAGCTCACTACAGGCTTCCTTGAATTTCCACAACAGTATCACATATCCTGACAAAATGCTACATACACTTCAGTTTTTAAAAAAAATCACATGATGCCTCTGTTAAATGGAAAAATATTGCTGCTTTCCACTTATTGCCATTTCAAGTGTTTAGTCAACACAGCATTTGAGCAAGACTTTACCTAAATAAGAACATTAAAAGACAGTTGTATTCCCATATGTTAACCCCAGGCAAGTTGCAGCATCATTCTAGACCAATAATAAAGTTGAATGTATATTTCTACATACAATACAGGTTTTCTGTTGGTATGATGGCCACCTCATGTAAAGATGTGTTACACCATGATCATAATAACTATAAATTTCTGAGGAACAAAGTTATCAATTTGGACTGAGTGAACAATTATTTAATAACAGTGGCTGCTTTCTGATATCTGCTTCCTGATGATACCAATTTCTTGACTTTTAGAATGAATTTTTTTTTTCTTAAACCAATGAGAAATAGGAAAAATAGACTTTAAATGGGAGGCAGAAAGTATTCCATATTCTCTTCTAATCTCTTGCTGAGACATGACACTGTGAGATTTGAACTCATAGTCAGACTTTATAAAACCTGGCCACAGATTTTTAGTAAGAGGATAGCTGGAAAAAACAAACAAGAAAACAAAACAAAACAAACAAACAAACAAAACCCAAACCAACCAAACAAACAGAAAAAACCAACAACATAGAGAGGAAATTTTTCCAGTGAAGAGACATCATCTAGCATGCACGGAAAGAAATCCCCCTGAAATGAAGGTACACAGCTGAATAAAACATTCCTAATATTTTGAATGTCTGGCTAAAAATGTTATTAAATTAACAGAAATGTAAACCCAAACATAACTACCTTAAAATACCAAAACAAATGACAACTGCATATAGAAAAAAACATCAAAATGTTCATGTAGTAAAAATATTTATCTTTTTTACTTCTATAGAATGATATTGTATCTTTACTACTTATATAGAATGATAATGGAGCCTGACTAAATTCATGAGGTAGGAATACCATTTTGACCAATTCTGAACCTTTAGAACTGAGCATGTAACACAGCTGGGATGAGTGTATATGTTACTGATTGCTGATTGCATAAGGCTTTGCCATCAAAGTGTCTCTGATTCAGTACTAGGAGATTAAGGCATGATCACTATTCCTTAAAGCTATTTCTCCATGGTGCCACAATAACATCCTGCTAAGGCACATGGTCACCAAACAGCCTTCGTGAAGCTAAGATCTAGGCATGACGAACTTAGTCTGAATGATGGCACCTGCCTTGGACAGCTTGCCATCTGAATAAGCAAAATTGTACATGTTTTGCATTTTGCCTGTTTGCAATACGGAAAGGTAAA
This sequence comes from Cephalopterus ornatus, assembly GCA_013396775.1. Lineage (NCBI taxonomy): Eukaryota > Metazoa > Chordata > Aves > Passeriformes > Cotingidae > Cephalopterus > Cephalopterus ornatus. Next base: position 48,328 of record VZRE01010471.1, on the reverse strand, counting down.
GAGATCTGCACAAATTCATGCAGTAGGTCAACCCTAGGACTACGGTAAGAATCACAGCATCCTAACTCTGACTGTGAAGCTCTAACTATCATGCTACATCAAAAGGATACCTCTCAGCTCTGGCAGGTTTTGCATCAAGCCCTAAGGATTATAGAATGTGGCTGATGACTGTAATTAGCGTTTGTTTTGTACCAACAGCATGCTAGGAGCAAAAAAACAAAATTAAGACAATGACTGCTGTAGAGAGAGGGGAGGGAAAAAACTAAACATGGCAGATAAAGCAATGAAAACAATTACAGATCTATCATGCTGACTTAGAATCCATGCAGTTACAAAAATAATACAGTTAAATAATAAAGTTGCCTGCAGGCAATCTAAAAGGGATTTAATTATTTTTGAATTACCCATCTTGGATGAAAAATCTTTTCCAGAACCAGGAGAATTAAACATTCTTTTGACCCTGATATGAACTTTATTTTAAAGATTTTTTTTTATATATGTAGATTTTATGTAGCACAGTTGTGTATCCCTGCTTTGTTTATTAAATTTATAGCTTTGCATCAGTCACAAATTGTATTACCTGAAACACATTTGTAAATACAATATGAAGTTGTGATGTATTTAATGATAAATAAACTGTAGCCAACCATTAATTGTGAGCTGTGGTACATGGTGTTTATAGATTTAAAAAAACCCAAACATTTATGTCAGTGTTTGCTTTGTTAGTGCTACTGTATTTCCCCTGCTTTACAAATGGAATATTTTTCGCCACAGCAAGTATAAATTTCAATGGGGAAAATATCAGGGTTTTTTCAGCATTTCTTTTGATTGCAGGTAGATGAGCTGATACTATTTCACTAATATATATATAAGTATATATATTTTATATATATATTTATATATATATGTTAAAAAAAAAGTGTGTGTAGAAAGCCATTGCAAGACTGGGATGTAATTCAGCACTAATAGCTGTGTCCTAGGTCTGTTTGTTTTTAAAGGTAGCCTCTATAAATGCATGCTGTAGTAAATACATGTATTACTTTCCGTAAGGTCCTGAAGGCAGTTATCATTTGCATTTGTAGCTTCCAGACTCAGGTTACATTTTTCCTTCCTGTAGCTACAACATGCTATGTAGAATCTAAATTCTGTGTCCAGCAGTAAGAGTTTCTATTTCTCTACTTTCTTATGTAGCAAAGACACACTCAGCCTCCCATCACTGCTCACCTCTGTGCTGATTTCACCCACAATTCTGGATTCATCGACTGATCCAAACTGAGTCATCAGTTCATCAGGGTCATCATCCAAGAAAAGAAGAATTTCAGAAATATTTTCAAGAAAATTTGAAGGAACTAATTTCCTAATGAACAGGATTGCCACCTTGAGCGAGTCACCACAGCAACCCTTAGACCCCAAAAGTTTTGTTTTGCAGGGAAAAACAACAACAACAACAACGACAAAAAAAAAAAGAGAAACTCACAGTAGAAATATATTCTGAGCATCTGAAAGTATTCTTAGATTGTTACCTAAACATCTGCTTTGTTTAACTATTAATAAATGAATGTCTCATTGTTTACTTTAAAAATCAACGTTTTAAAAGGGGATGCATCAAGAAAATACTGCCAGAGTGATTTCTTCTCATAGGTCTGATATTTTAGTAATAAAATTTTCTCAACCTGCAAAATATGGATGTCTAACAGTCAAGAATTACAAATTTGCAAGAAAATAATTTTTCACAGAAACTTAGTTCTTTCGGGGTCAGGCCAAGAGTATAGTAACATTAGATTTTCATGATGGCTCCTGGCCAAAACATGGAAGATGCAAAGATATACTGAATGGCTATGACAAATAATTTTCCAGCTTGTTTGAAAAAACTTAATTAAAAAAAAAAATCCCCCAATTCTTTCTTAGTAGACGTGTAAAGTTGGTTCAGTTCTGATCTGATTAAACATGATTAATATACTTATGTTAAGACTACTGAATCAAGTTACTTTTATTTCAGGAACACTGAAATATTTTTAAATACCATATAGAGGAAGTTTTTAAGTTGCCCCTATATCTTATTCAATACAATCATATTACAATATGTTAACACAGTTACGATTATTTATAGTGTCTATCTCCACACAAGAGAAATCCAAAAACTTTAAAGACACATGTCCTATCTGCCTGCAGTAAATACTCAACCACTAGACAGTTAAATTGCCTGTCAAATATTTTCATGAAGCTTTGATAGGCACTTCTCTTTTATGATAGCCTTTTTTTCTTTTTACTTGCATTAGAAATACCTTAACAGAATACGAAACTACTTTAATAGTCCCTGTCTTTTACCTCAGATAACAGTCTGACATAAAAATTAAGAGCTCATACGTTCTGCAAACATTCTGAGAAAAGTTCTGTTTGCTTCTCCGTTTGGATGAAAGACCTAATTATATTTATTTAAAGTCATCTTTAAAAAAAATGCATGAAAAGCAGACTTCAAGTTCTAAAAGCTGTTAAGGATAAAAATTTCCTTTCTGCATTCTGTGACTGAAAAGTTGTTATCAACAACATAGAAAATTATAACTTAAGGTCCAAAGCTGCTAGGTCTAAAAATAAGATATAAAACACTTTTCACAGTGACCAGCAGAAACTGTCATGAGCCTTTTGTCAGACAAAGAGGAAAAAGCAGCACCTTATGATTTCCCAAAAGCAGAAAGTGTGGAGGTCTGTGCCTTTTGGCTCTGCCTCGTTTAGCCAGATGACAGATCAAAGTAATATAGGAAAGGGACCCATTAATGCAAACCAGAAGCCTTTTCTGAAACTTGTAATATTTTCAAACAATCTACACATAGATCTTGCTTTTAACTACCTCCAATGCTTAAAGATTTGCATTTGAAAGAGTATTACCTGCCAGGGAAGATGGGTGAAATTAATACATCCTTCAAAATATTAAGGTATTATTTTCCTATATGGTAGTTGATTCATGATTAATTATTGTCCAAAAAAAAATCAATGTAGCTAATTTGGTATTCTTTAATAATGATTATAATTTTCTAAGAAAGGAAGGTACTGTTCATATGTAAATGAGTTTTCCAGTTAATGAATAAAGCCAGTCAATCAATCAAATCTACAAAAGGAAAAATTATGAATAAAAGATTTTTTTAGGCTGTCCTTTGTTCCTTAATTGCAGAAAAAAAAGCATGCATAATAATATGCTATTGCCAAAAAGTTTCTATATTATGAACAAATAACTATAAAAAAATGTAAACAAATGTATCCAGAACACAAATGAAAAATGTTTTAAATACTGCTTGAAAATAATAATCTAGAAGAACTTGTGTGGAATGACTTACCACCATTGTACCTTAAAATACTAAAGCAGCACAGAATTATCATACTAAAACATATACTAATGTTTCCTTGATCATCTCAGTGACAAGGGGCTAAGGAAAAGCTTGCTTGAAAAATGTGTTGGGGGGTGGCTATCTTTCTATTGAACTTGTAATTGAGCAATTATATAAAAGTCTTACAATATAGCACAATTTTCAATTAATGTATGATTATAATGCCTCTGATAATAAGGGTTAATAGCATTTTGCTAAAGCATTTGAAGTAGATTTGCAACTATTTGCATACCAGAAAAATTTGTTCAGAGCTTTTGCAAGTGAATACTCTCTTTAGTAAATGTAGTGGCAGCTTTGCATTATTGTCTGTCTCTCTGCAGAGTGGTTTTTGCTTGGTTTCTGGAATCAGAAATGTTTAAGAAGCAGAAGATTTTTGTGTACTGTACTCAGAGAGGTTCTAGAGGCCCTTGGGGAACAGATACCAGAATATTTTGTACTTTGCAAGACTGAAAACTATAGTCTTCAAATTGGAACATAGTTAATTTCAATCTCTTCCTTTTGTGCCTATGTTACTGTGATGATAGGAATTCAAGAAATAGAGAATGAAAATGAGATCAGAATAGTTCTGATGTCTTATCTAGCATAATATTTCAGCATGTCAAAGGACATCTGACCTTCTTGTTCATGATCAAATCCTTAAATGCTGATTTAATTAAAAAAATCACCTTGTGGCCCCAGAACGAACACTGCGTTGTTCGTTCAAAAGATTTGCTATTAATAGTCAACTTATCATTACTGCATATGATCACTACATAGAAATTACTAAATTAGTAAATTTTTTTCAGATCTGAACAAAGTAGCCGTATTTCTACCAAAGAGTTGCCTAACAGAAATAATAAGCCTGACACTCTAAATTAATATCTTATGAATTAATGTATCCTCTGTGCATGCTGAATCAATCAGGTGCATCTGGGAAACACCTTACTTTCTGTGATAAATTATAAGCCATAAAAATATCCAATACCTTCCAAAAGGGTATATTTTGCATCATTTCACGTGCCATTTTGCTTACGAGTAATATTCTCAATGCATCCTGGGTGCATCCAGTTCCTATATACTGTACAGCTGTGCAGTTTAGGCAGAAATCTCATGATTTTATCAAATACTTTGGAAAAATAAGATCTTTTTGGGGAAACTCTAAATACAGGTACCTCCAGATTCAGTGTAATATAACAAAACCTAACATGGATTCACCAAGAGCAAATCTTGCCTGACAAATCTTGTGGCCATCAACAGAGGGACACACTCATAAGAGCTTTTATCTTTGGACATCACAGCAAACATAATACTCTTGCCTAAATGAAATCAAGGCACATGTGCACTCAGTGTGAACTCTGCTATTAGAAATCATTTGTTCTATTAGAAATTATTCATGGGAATTACTCCTTGTTTCCTACAGCACTGGATATGCCCTTTAGTCTGAATTATAAGTATTAGAACACATATTTTGAAAATTGTGATAGCATGCTGCTAATTAGCAGTACCAGCTACAGTCACACTTTTTTGCATGCACTTACTTCTAGGGAGGAAGGGAAGATTAAACTAATGGTACAACCATTTATGAATTTCAGTGCTCAGGTTTTGTATTCTGGTTACTTGTTACTCTTTTATAGAAATGCAATAATAATTAAAAAATTAATAAATGCAGGAAATGAAAAGAAGCCAGCAACAGTGTTCATCTGTGATCAGAACTGAATGAGGGTTTATTAGGCATACTAGTTTTAAAATATTTTCAGACACAAATTACTACCAATATTTAAAAATAAGCAAATAATAACTAATTGTATAAATCAGGTCTAGTATTGCAAATGATTCATTCTTCTCTTCTCTACTCTCTGCTCATTGCTCCAAGTCTTTTCAATGGACTAGTTTGTCACTCAATCCATAAACTGAGATTCAGATTTTATTCATAGTCTATAGGTATTATTTTTGTTAAAACAGCCTCTGGAACACACAATTTATACCAGAGATTTACCTTTGATTACAACAGAAACTCACACAAATTCCAAAATTAAACTAAGAATGCCCTCCCTGGTCAACAATACCAGGGAAAATTTGATACTTTCTTCAGAGTGAAAAGTTTTAGAAATAACATCACATAACCGGACCACCTGGGCTTTGATCAAAACCGAGTTTTGTCCAAAACATCATTTTATTTCTAATACCTAATCTTTACTATGTGACAAGTAATTTCACCGCATCTAGATGTAGTATTTTGCACTTTTAAACTAAAATGGTTTAAAAAATCCAAAGGCTTCTAAGTACAGGCAAATTTGCAACAAGTCAATCTGAAGCATCTTAGCACCCTCATTCTCCATAGGTTTGACATAAAAATATATAGTTAATAGGTGTACTTGAGCACTTATTATTCTTATACAAAGAATAAAACAGAATTAGCTGATTCAGGAGCTGGTATGAGATTTAGAGACAGTTTTTTACACAGAGATACTGAAACTTGATTTCTTGGCAGGTACAGGTAGAAATTTTATATATACATAGTATATCATGGAGGAATTTAGGATTTTTGTTTGCTCTAAGCACTTTTGAAAATACATATACATTATTACCTCAGGTCGTAAACCAGTCAACATCAGAAAGATTAGCAAGGATGTTTCACTCTGTAACAGCTAACAACACTGTGTCTACATGAAACAAAAGGGGAAGATTTTAATTTTTTTTTTTTCCCCAGCTCCCTGTGGCGGTGCATGTCCCTGCCCCACTTTTGTTTCACGATGCTGCCACACCAGCTTCAATCAGAGCAAAGCACTGGACAAGCAAAACAAGGCTATTGAACTCATGGGGCCAATGATGTGATGCAGTTTTCTTCACACGTTGCAGCAGCAAACTGACCATACAGGCATCTTCTACAGGGTTTGGAGCTAAGACCAAAACACCCTGCACTTACGACTTAGTCCTCAATTCCCATACAGGCTCTCTTATCATAACAGATTGCATAACATGGCCCGTTTTAACTTTTTGCAATCTATTAATGTCCTTCTGTTTTCTGCATCAGGATATTATGGCAGCACTGAAAGTCTTAGTGGGTAGAAAAAAGAATCTCCTTTTTTAATCAACTCCTATAAGTGTAACCTAATATCAGGAGCATGTATTTTTATAAGCCTAAACTAGAGATGTACTCTATTACTAAGAATGTTTCACATATTCATTTTCTTCACAAGCATAAATTTTTCTCTTGTTTGAACAATAAGAGAGAGATGGAAATAACGGACTTGCACTGGAACTAGTATTCTGTTTCTGTAAAAAAAAAAACAACCTTAAAAAAAAAGACAAAAAAACCCAACCAAACAAAAAAATCCACAAAAAACCCAAAAATAAAAACAGAATCAACCAAACAAACAAAATCCCCACAAAACAAACAAACAAATCTATTTTTTCCATTTGACTTGGTATCCTAAGGATCTTCTCCTATATCTTTTGCTCACTTTTCCTCTTACCTGAGCTCTCCGCTTGGGTAATTTAAAACTGGAAACTCTTCACTTTCTTCTCTTAACTTTACCAGAATTAGACTAGAAGTTGCCTGTATCTAAAATAATGATTCAGACGCCATGTTAAATAGATATGACAACCAATCAGACTGTATTCAGAAAGTTATTAGGCTGTTTTCTCTTCATTATTAACATATGCACACATAAATTATTTTTTATTTAATAGCCAGCAAAATGAGATGTTTATAAATCAAGTTTATTACACACTTCTATAGCCTCAAGCTGATGGGCACAAATTAAATTTTACATTAACTTGCTTGAGTAGTTAGCTCACAATTAAGATCTTGAAGAATTAGGCAGGTGGTAATGGCAATATATGAGAATTTGATCTAAATCTTGGGATTTAACAGCAGTGTGTGAATGAGTTTGTATGCAGTTTATAACCACTGGAAACCAGCTTAATATAATAAAACCAGATCAGGAGGAAAAATGAGTGGGACACTGGATAAACTATACATTTTTCCTTTCTTATTTATTCATGCAGTTTCTAATTTACTGCCATTTCAGTTAGAAACTATCTGTTTCACAAAAGAACTAAAAAGCCCGACAAATATTAGGAATACCCTAAACAATCTTGCAGACTGTAAACCCACCTAGACTTAAAGAGAGTAAATAAGGAAATATTTTTATAACAGCTGTGATTGTTTTACAACCCAGCACTAAAATATTCAGATGAATGACTAAAGACAGTAATAGAGAACAGTTTTTCAGAGAAATTGAACGACTCTGGAATTCAATATGTTTCCTTTTTAAGTTTCGTTTTTAAGTGAAAGCAATGATTTTGGACATTTTACAAGTAAGAAAAGTATTGTAATTCTAAGAAGCATATGAATAATTGATAATAAAGGTACAAATAAAAATGTTCATTTAAAAATATACACAAAACTTGATCTACAATATGCTCCCATTATTCTGTGTTCTTTATTCTCACAAATATAGTATTAGAAAAAAGGCCCTAAATATAACCTTGTTTTGAAATTTTTACTCTCCAATTGCAGCACAGTTGTGAGTCTCTGATTGACACATTGATTTATTCCCAGCAAGGGTCTTATAATTAATGTGACCTTTTGATAAGGTGAGAGATATGGGGTGAGACAAGTGCTCTCAGGAGAGCTATTAGCAACTTCTGAGCAATTTGTAATGTTAGAGAGTTATCTTTTTTTTAATACAGTTTGGAAGATAATTGACAAACCATGATAATGAGTATGTATAGGAAAGGAAGGAGAGCACAAAAGAGGTGCAAGAACTGTTAATTACTCCAAAAAGGTGAGATTTCACTGCTGGATAAACTGTGCATTTTGGGTTGTGGCCTCAGGAATGCAAATAATAATTCCAATAGAATGTAAGAAAGAAACCATAGGTCTACATGGGCCAGAAAGAAGAAAAAAGAGTAAAAAATTTTATTTATCTTAAGAAGCCTTAACTCTCTTCCTTTGCATCACATAACAGGTGGTTTTATTTCTTCTCATCAGATGGCATTTGTACCAAGGGAGTTTTCTCATTTCCCTTCCCATCTGGTTCTGCACACAGTGATATAACATAATACCAAGATGACAAAGATCCCCTAGTGTTATTTGAAGAAGGGTAACTAACCTATTATTTCATAATCTGTGATCCAGTAACCCATTCATGACAAGAAAACAAGTTTTTACATTACAATCATCTTTTGAAACAGAAAGTAAGATTAAATTGACCCATCAGTAATGAAAAATTGCATGAAAATCTGTGACTTTGTATTCAAAAGGATTAGGAAATCAAAAAAACCCTTGTATATTTAATCTATGCATATATATATTAAAAAAAAGATTTTGTTTACAGCTAACAGAAGTGTATACACCTAGAATGTAAATTTTCTCATTATAGATACAGAAAGCAGTGTGTTCTAAACACAAAATGTCAGAAAAGCCTTTAGCAGCATAAGAAAAATGCAAGCAAGAGGAGAAAAGTGTGAGGGGACTCATCGCAGATCTGAATGAAACAGCATACTATGACTATAGCTGGGACAAAATTTGTCATCTAAAAGAAAACAAAAAACTCTCCACCCTCCATTGTGTATGGATTTTTGAATGTTCAGTCTGCCTGTGCACTTATTTTTTTTCATTTACAAATTACACTCTAGACTCCAAAGCAAATCATTTGATAAGACTTGTCTTTTTGGCTTAACACATCATCATAACACTATGAGATTGAAGGAACAGCAGAATTTTTCAACATTTTTTGTTCAACACTAACTTTGCAAGCAATGGTGGGTAACCAGTAGCAAGTGGCAGTAGATGATTATACAGCAGAAACTCCCTGGGAAAAGATTCTTTTGAGCAGTGAGTCTTTATGGAGTTACTTGCAAAGCTTAGCCAAAGCAAGATGCAGTGAGGAAAATGTAATGGCAGATAATTTTTGCATCGCTAGACAGAATAAAGTATAGGGTAATTTCAGTACCTGTGAAGAAAGAGTGGTTCATCAGAATCTCTAGTTAATGCTTTCACTTTGAAATGATTTCGCAGACTGCACTGCATTTCTGTCATTTTAGAAAATTAAAATTGAAGTCATTCTCATAATTTGAAAGTAGTTGTACAAAAACTACTGGCATTTCTCTGTAAGGTGTCATTTTATTCTTCAATATTTTAGCTAGGTGTTTTTGACCTCATGCACTTGTTTGTCACTAACTCCTTTTGTTTTTACTGAAATACTTTCTAACATGACTGTCATGATGCAGATAAGGAGAGAGAGACCAAATGGGAAAAGAGACAGGTACAACCATTGCGAAATTATTGATTTCTAAAAATCTCAACCTGAGCCTTTCACAAACTTCTATAACAAGAACTTTTAATAATCTTGTTCCCAGCCTCTGTCATCACCTCTCTTCCCCCCTTCCGCTGCCTCCCAATCTCCTTTTCTTGATCTCTTATTTAGAGAGGGTGAGACTGCATCCATCACCACTAACAGAAACTGGTTGTTATAATTCCAGACCTGTGGAACAGGTAAGGTATTTATCAATTTATTTGGGAGAACTCAGGTTTGCACCCAGAATACTAAGTAAAGAGACATAATAACAGACAATAGCTTGAGGAGAACAGCTAAGAAATCTATCCATGTGATCATCTACTTTTGTGCAAAATCCTAGAGATGACTGAATCTATGTACCCACATCAGGTAGATACAGGTGACCATAACAAAACTCCCCAGTTGCCTTTAAAGCAGGCAATTAAAATCAGTGCTTCCAAGTAGCCTTTTCCATTTTGATCAGAACATGAAAGTGGTTAAGTGCCATGGCACACCACTATTCCTTTTACCTGCTAATCAGCATTGCACACTGGAGTGCTGCATCCAAGTACAGCATCAGAGACGGGATTAGTACATGGTAAAATGCCGAGTTCAGACACTAATGTGGCACACCAGCAGTTGTGTCATGCAGGTATAATCCTTTGCAAGCCAACAGGAATGTCAGTTTGTGGCAGGAAAATAACCTATGAAACAGAGCTGTGATTTCCTGCATTTTCTGTGACACACCTCAGTTTCTTTTCTACCTCCTCATCAATAGCTCTTTTCCATGAGAAGTTTCAGGGAATTTGATTTTAGGGCAAGTGAAATAAAGGTCATCAGTCCTTACCTATCACCATATGCAAGCCTGAATATATTATTTGCCTTGCTGTCAGTTTTTTAATAGAAAACAATCACATACTTCCCAAGTGGTCCTGGGAATGAGGAGAGAGCTGGAGGAAGGTGTTCTTTTCATATTTTTCTTTGTTTCTCACTATCCAATTCCATCTTACATATCAATAAATTAGAATTTTTTTCCCTGGGTAAAGTCTTCTCCCCCATGATGGGAAGTGGTAGGAGATCTCCCTATCTTTGACCCACAAGCTTTTACATCCTTTTCCCCCTCAGTTCAGTTCGGGGAGGGGTGTGAGGGAAGATAGAGCTGCTGGATGGGCATCAACCAGCCAGCTAAAATAAATCCACCATAGGAATTAACTAAAAACTATATGGAAATATCCCCTAACTTGTATGAATAGGTATTTAAACATCAATATTTTTAGATCCTTTCCTCATTTTTTTTTAAACTAGAATACTTGATTGTTGCATTTGCTCCTGCATGGAACATTAACATTTATTTGGTGCACTTGCTTTAATACAAATACCTTTCTTGGATGGTTTTTTCCCTTCATTTTTTCTCTGGGATGAGCCTCATGGAGGTAACTTTTCCTTCCCCCAAAACATCCTTAAGTTCCACCCTCTGCTCTACAAGAGTAATAAGAAACAGGAGATGGTGAACATCTCTGCTTAGCTCAGCAGGCTAATGTAAAGTGCACAGCATGCAGCTGGAGCCACAAATGGTGAACAGTTAGCAAGTGCTTCAGAGACCTTGATGTATGTGCACCAGATAAAAGTCATCTCTCATGGATACTATAAAGGTTCCAAACCACCAAAATATAAATCAATGCATAACAGCAATAAACAACTGCTAATGTATAACCAGAGGTTCCTGAAGCCTTGCATGAAAGAGTAAATCACAGAGAAGTTATATTTTGCAATAGAAACCATTATGTAATGTGTAACCAAGTTATTCCTGTTTGCAGTCATATGTCCATGTACTGCATTAACAAAGGTGGTATTTTTTCCTCTCTTCTTTAATGCATTGCATTGCTTTCAACATGAGCTTTTGGAGGGAATTAAGTCTGTGTCGCTTTGTATTTATCAATCTGCATTAAATATATATGTATAAGTATGTATTAAATATACATATATAAGTGTTAATGAAATAATTTGCCCATATGAGGCCTATACAAGCGTCCTGTCTACAATGTAAACAAGCAAAAAACCGAACAGACCTAGAAAAAAAAAATGAAAAAGAAGAAAATAGGGCAAAGACAGTAAAACAAAGTTTTAAGAGCAATAGTCTGTGTCACTGCTGCTCATTAGTACTGCTGAGAAGTGCCATGCCAGCACACAGCACAGCCATTTTGCTGTTGGCATTCATATACTGCTGCAGCGTGTTGATGCTTCAGCCTGCCTGGACCTAGCTGGGGACTGTTTGGGCTGTGCTCTGCTGCACAGTGTAGACATACCCTCAGGGTCTAGTGCTGCTTATTCACATTTCCTAATAAGTGCTAACCCACTAATAACAACCCTCGCATTTGTTACAGAGCAAGCAGCGCACATCCATTCTGCAATGTGCTTCCTCACATCTTACCCCGTGGCATTCTTAGGTGTATCAAAATCTAGTCAAAGCAGAATAATAGAACATACTGGAAAAGAAGGAAAGCTAAAGAGTTTAATTTTTTTTCTCAACTGTTTCTTCCTTCAGCCTTAATTGCTTATTTGCAAAAATGGCATTGCATTATATTTGGGTGGTGACTTTCACCAATAAAAACATCCCACTGAATACTGAGCAAAATTAAAATACATGAAAACAAAACAGAGCAGGTTAAAAAGTATAAAGAAATCAACTTCTGACCCTTAACTCAATTCATGTTTCTTGAATCCACAGCAATTATATTATCATGCTGACACCATTGTCATTAGTAGTAATGAGAAAACTGCTCTATTTAAAGATCATGAAACGTGTACTACAAACGTATGAGAATAAGAGTCCTAAGGGATTAATGATTTTAGTTCCTCATATGCAACACAATTAAAAGGTACTCACTCTAGCAATGGGAGACTCATCCTTTTCAAAAAAGGGGCAAGAAAGAAAACAGAAAAAGTAAATTAGAGGTGTTCAGCCACAGCATAAGGCATTAAAGCTTTTATGGAAAAGACCACAGACTTCTGCCATGGATGGTATAATCCAAATGCAAGGAAACTTGGACATGGAGAGATCCTCAGAATTCTATTCCTCTCCATCCCACCAAGAATATCAACATCTCCTTAAAAAGTATACACTTACACTTAAAAGGCCCTGCACAGCAGCAGCAGTATTAAACCCCAAGACTGAGAGAAAAAAAAATGCAAAATCAAAAGGAAATAGAAGAATGGCATTTGATAGTTGCTTGTCACTTCCAGAATACTTTCAAATATTAAAGGAATGAGGAAAGCATTATGTTCCCAGAATTGTAGGAGACATAACTGAAAGTTTTTTTACACATGCCTTTTTCCATTTGTAATTAATAACATACTAATTTCTATGTCTGAAAAGCCAACAGCAGCCTGTTTTATTTTATTATTGTAAAACCATAAAAGGGGGGAAAAGGGGCAGAGACAAGAGAAGAATGTCCCAGGTTTTAAATGTCTACGATAGCAGAAACAAAAAAAAAATTGACAGACTTTGATCAGGAAGGGGGAGGGGAACCAACAAAAAAAAAGGATAAAATCTAAATCTACTTACATATAAGGAATATAGCTCTGTTACGAGCACCTGAGCAGCCTGTCCCATGTCTGTAAAACACTCTGTACAGAGCTTCATACGCTAGAGCATTAGGAAATTTCCCGTGGAGGATCTCTACCTCTCAGAGCATTAAGACCCCTAGAAGGAAAATGTAGTATTGAAAAGGAGAACATAGAAAGGGGGAGGATGTTTGGATCTTTTGCTTTGTAAGTAGGGAACATTTAAAGTCTCCTGACATATCTACAGGCATGAGCCTTTCACACTAGCAGCAAGAGGAAAATCTTAAAATGTTACTCATTTGCAGCAATACTTATTGAGGGCTCATTTTGAAGTCTTTTCAAAGTATCTTGCTCCAACAGACTTCACATTTCAGACATTAAAGCTCTGCCTTGCAATCACGTATTTGAAAAGGCTGTCAGCACATAGGTATATTGCTCTCCCTCCCACCCCCTTCTGCTCCAACGAACTTATAAATACATCACTGAGAAACAAAAGCAATGATGTCAGGTTGAGTCTGATATCTTGAACAGGGTGGAGAAGATGTCTTAGTGTCTTTCAAAGAGAGATGACATTGCTCCTCCCAGATCTGATCAACTTGTGGCTTGTAGCAGGTTGTGCAAAATCCTTAGTACCTAGGATAACCGACTTCCTCTGCTACCGGTGAGGATTGGAGCTGGAAAGGGACTTTATCGCTGGGAAATGGAGCATATATAGGCAAGAATGCATTCTATCTCATATTGTCTCTTGCAGCCTCTAGTGTCATTTAGACATTTTTAATAAGCAGTATTCAGGAGACAGACTTTATAGGTCAGGCTTAATAATGTGACACATAATTAGGAACAGTTAAGGTTATATTAGAGTATTCCTCTTCATAGGATTCTTATGACCCTCTAATTACATTCTCGCTTGAATGAATTTTAAGAAAAATAATTTCTGTATTCTATTGCATACCTATATAATACTGTGTTCTGACTTATTAAAAAGTATTGTGTTAGCTCTTGGCACAGGACCATGCAATTCTCCCAGCTTTAAAAAGGGAGGACTAGGAAAGAGAAGTTGGCTAAAAAGGATCTAGAGGCAGCAGCAGGCTGCAGTCCAAATAGTTGGAAATTCTAGGGTTACAGTGATTGTTAAGGAATTAATTTACAATCCAGGACCAGGAAGAAAATCACATGAAGCATCTTGTCATACTTACATCTACCCATGCTGTTGAAGAAGAAACAGAGAAGAATACATGCAGAGACACCAGAGCTAGCTGTTTACCAGGCAGCCAGCTAAAGCTTATCCAGCCGGTCTGTGACACATGGAACAGTGATCACATTAATATGGCTTTGGATCAAAACTACCCAGTCTATTGCACTATGTGGACATGCTGCCTCTGACCTCCACTATCTTGAAGCGGCTTCTAACCTTGTTATAAATATTTATGTGCTACATTGGGTTAGTCACTGAAACACACAGTAACAAAAGGATTCTAGTCCCTACAGCAGAACACAACACACTTGGTTTCACTAAACTCTGTCCGGTTTCTGCTTCTTTCTCGAAACACCCTCTCCCTGCCCTCTGAAATTCTGTTCCTCTCTACTAGCTATGGAACTCTCTAGGCAATCAAGGAGGCTCCAGGAATGCACTGAGGTTAACTTCCTAAGCCAAGTAATAAACAGCCCTACCAGAGGGGATGTGATACCAAACCTGATGGTCACCAACACAAGTGAGCTAATTGGTGACTAAAAAGTCTGTCCCTTCTTTCTCATAAGCCTTCCTTAAGTTCTAAGTGGCTGCAGTAAATCTTCCCTGGAGCCTTCACTTCTCCAGGCTGAACAACCTGAAGTCTCTCAGTCTGTCTTCATGAGAGAGGTGCTATAGTTCTATGAGAAAGAAGGGACAGACGTTTTAGTTGGGTCTGTTGTGATAGGTCTAGAAGCAGTGGTTTTACACTAAAAAAGATAGATTCACACTAGATATAAGAAAGATTTTTTATTTGTTATTATTAGTATGCTGGTGGTTAAACACTGGAACAGGTTGCCTAGAGAGGTTGTGGGTGCCCCATCTCTAGAAATGTTCAAGGTCAGCTTGGAGTTGGCTCTGAGCAACCTGACCTAGCTGAGGATGTCCCTCCTCAGTGCAGGGGAGGTTGGAGTAGATGACCTTTAAAGGCCCCTTCCAGCTTAAACTATTCTATGATTCTGTGATGTTAATCAAGTTGCAGAATTAGGTCATCACTGTGACTCTTCCCACCTTTACTCTTAGGCTAAAACATAGTTTCTGCCCAAATGGTCTCAGCTACTCCCAGGGGACTGACCAGTACCTCCCTCCCAGCAAGGTTTCAGCTGACCCAGACACTCCTTTTTTTAAAGGAAGAGCATTTCTCTGAGAACAAATAGACAGGTATCAACCACCACTGAATGACATATGAAATACTGAAGATATTATTCATATAAGAGATGACCTCTTCAGGGTCCTAAAGAAATAACGCCTGAAAAGATTTACTGACAGATTATCAAAAAAGAGTTGGAGAAAGCAGTCGTAAGTGTCAAATAGAAAGAGGGATAAAAGTAATAACCCAACTTCCCACCTTTTCCCCAAGACCTCAGTGCCTGACAAGGTTATGGAGCAGATCATCCTAAGTGCAATCACACAGCACCTACAGGATGGACAAGGGATCAGACCCAGCCAGCACGGGTTTAGGAAGGGCAGGTCCTGTCTGACCAAACTGATCTCCTTTTATGACCAGGTGACCCGCCTGGTGGATGAGGGCAAGGCTGTAGATGTGGTCTATCTGGACTTCAGCAAAGCCTTTGACACCATCTCCCATGGCATTCTCCTGAAAAAGCTGGCAGCACATGGCTTGGACAAGGGCACTCTCTGCTGGATTAGGAACTGGCTGGAGGGCCGGGCCCAGAGAGTGGTGGTGAATGGTGCTGCATCCAGCTGACGGCCGGTCACTAG
>VZRE01010471.1:0-32052 GCA_013396775.1 Cephalopterus ornatus | reverse complement strand
GTTCAACAAGGCCAAGTGCCGGGTCCTGCGCTTTGGCCACAATCTCATGCACTGCTACAGGTGGGCACAGAGTGACTGGAGAGCAGCCAGGCAGAAAGGGACCTGGCAGTTTGGATTGACAGGAAGCTGAACATGAGCCAGCAGTGTGCCCAGGTGGCCAAGAAGGCCAATGACATCCTGGCCTGGATCAGGAACAGTGTGGCCAGCAGGACCAGGGCAGTGATTCTTCCCCTGTACTCAGTGCTCGTGAGGTCACACCTCAAGTACTGTGTCCAGTTCTGGGCCCCTCAGTTCAGGAAGAATATTGAGGTGCTGGAGCAGGTCCAGAGAAGAGCAACAAGGTTGGTGAAGGGACTGGAGCAAAAGTCCTATGAGGAGAGGCTGAGGGAACTGGGGTTGTTTAGCTTGGAGAAGAGGAGGCTCAGGGGAGACCTCATCACTCTCTACAACTACCTGATAGGAAACTGTAGCCGGGTGGGGGTTGATCTCTTCTCCTAGGCAACCAGTCGCTTAAGCTCTGCCTGGGAAAGTTTAGGTTGGGTATTAGGAAGTAATTTTTTACAAAGAGAGTAATCATACGTTGGAATGGGCTGCCCAGGGAGGTGGTGGATTCTCCGTCCCTGGAGGTTTTTAAGATGAGACTGGATGTGGCGCTTAGTACCATGGTCTAGTAACCATGGAGGTGTTGGATTAAGGGTTGGACTTGATGATCTCAGAGGTCTTTTCCAGCCCAGTTGATTCCATGATTCTATGAAAGGTTGATGATGACTTTAAAAGTATAGGATGGAAGAATAACAGCATCATACTAAAAAATGCTAATTCCTAAGTGCTTAGATAATCCTTGTCCATTTCATTTTTCATATGTGATTTTCTATCTTTACATGTGCTCTCTCCCTCATAAGATCTTTCCATAAAACCATCTCTCAGTCTTCCTTCAAATCTCTCCATGAAAACCTTTCTTGATGTAAAGCTTATAATGTCCTTAGAAATGGCTAAATAGGTGGTAGCTGGCTCCAGATGATCATAGGGACAAATACTCTCATTTTTTTCACCTTGTGCTTGACTGTATCTGACTTTCAAAGGCCGCAGGTTCTCATGGCAAGCATGATCTTTTAGACAGTTTGTAGACTGTTTACCACAGTGGGACTGTAATCTCCAGGTTAGAAAAGGTAGACAAGTTTGCAGTGCAAACAAGTAATCATAATCCCAGTACCAAGCCCTGGTATGTGGAGTCTCTTTGGCCTCAGTTACAGCTACTTAGGCTGCAGAACATAATCAGCTGTATGTCAACCATCACACATTTTCATTCCACCCTCTGTACACACTGCTAGAGGCAATCACTAAACCTCTGTAGAAATGCATAGTGATTTGTTTATTTTTTCTTAGAAACTAATTGTTTTACTAGATCCAATGAGATAATCAATAAACACATCTCATAAGATTCTTTTTTCCTGCTTAGGATTGAACACGACTCAAAATGACTAATTCTGGTAAGATTTACCTTACTGAAAGCATTAAGCACCAAAGAGTTAGCTGGAAATATCAATTTACCAGTCTGATAACATTTTTAACTTTGTAGCAGACATCCAGTTGCTATTGTCACCCAAAGAACTGGCTTCTATTGCTGTATTTTCATTTTCTTCCACAGTGTCAACAGCTGAATTAAAGTGATGAGAAGAGTTAGAACCAGACTCAGTATTAAGCCCTGCTGATCTAAGGAGAGGGCAGGGGGATAAGTTGCTTGGTTTAACTTATATGAAAAAGTGAAATTGGCTGTTACTCCTTTAAGGTCTGTAGTGAATTTGGGGACATAGCAATCCCAAGCAATAAAGATTATCAAAAGGAATGCAAATGAAAACAATATCACATCATTAGATCTTTAGGTATTAAGTTAAAGTAATTAGTCTTCAACTCATAGTAACTATAATATCACCAATACAGCTCTGCTACAATGGTTTAATTAAACCAAATACCCACTAGATTTGAAGTCTTAATAAAGATCAAAAAGATCAAGGCCACAAATAAAAACCTCTAAGAAAATAATAAAACACAATGGACAGTGGTTCAGGTCTAAAATGAGGGTGCAGGAGAAGTAAGTGACCAATTTTCTGCATCTGTAACCTATGAAACATGGAAAAGTAGCCATGTTTGAAGATATAAACTCAATTTATGACTTTACCTTACCTCTAGATTCCACAAGAAGGATTTCCTCACATTTTTTAGCACATGAAGAAATTTTTAATTGAAACAAAGCAAAATAAAACCCCACTAGCAGCAAGAGAAGTGTGTTGCAGTGCATTCCTTGCTCATTGTGATGAACTGCGTGGGCAATGTGTTTTAATTTTTTAAACATCACAATTCTTTCACTAGCTTTGCCAGGAAGAGATAAAAACAATCTTTCAAATAAAATTTTCATCCCAAGCTAGCCAGGGCAAAAGATAATTTGAGATTTTTTAGACTGAGACAGTAAAAAAGCAGGTAACTATGGAAGTGGCACAAGTTGGAATTGGGAAACTTGTAGTAAGTACATTGATCAAAAGAGACGTGGCAGCTACAGAGCACAGGGTATTATCTTTTACAGTCTGCTTTGTTTGTTCTTTTAATAGCAAGTGGGTATAAATCCCACTCACAAGCTCCCATATGTTCAGCCAGAGCAGAGAAATATGCTGCACAATGATCTATTTCTGAAAATGAGACTTTTATTCTCTACCAAATTTTTACACGTTATCCAACTGTTACAAGCTCTTGCAGATACCTCAAGTGATACTTCAGACACAGTCATACAGAACTATATATATGAGCATAGAGAGTAATATTCATGAACCTATAAACACCAAAAACTCTAAATGTGACTTGAAATTAATTCCCAGGCAGCACACAAAGGGAATTTTCTCCATGCGGTTAGGTTTCTACCACCAGGAATTTGCAGCTTATAGTTGTAGTTTGTGGAAACCAAATTAAAATTATAAATTAAAATTATCTATTTCAATATGTTAAAAATATTGACATGTACTACAAATATATCCATTCAACCTCCTACTGTTTTTAATACTATACTCTTAATACTATATACTTTATATAAACCAGTGTTATAATTTAATTTCATACGTCACTGTAACACTCCATCCCCAGGAAGCTGCAACCTCATGGGCTCAGCTAGTTTTACCTTAAAATATATATTTAGAGTTCTTTAATACCTTGAGATAATGTTAAGAGAATAAACCATGGACTTGTTCCCAAGAAGTGGTTTTATTAGGAGGGCAAATAAGGAAACTTGGTAAAAGTTCAAAAGAGCGTCACACAAGCTAGACAAGATATTCCACCACAATACTAACCCAGCACATATTAATCCACAATACTTAAGTCAGAATCCAATCCCTCTACAACATTAAAGTCGAAATCCAATCCCTCCAGCTCCAAGCCACCCAGAACATGAAGAAAGGAGCAAAGAAAGAGAAGCAGAGGGAGCAAGAAGAGAGAAGAAGAAAGAGGGAGAGCTCTTTCATATAGCTACCACTGAAACTTTGTGGAAGACCAGCTCTCACATGTCCATATAGCAGTGCTGCAACACGAGGCAAACACGTGCCTATGGTTTTATCTGCTCTGGTCCCTCTGGCCAATCCCTCCAGGTGGGGTCTCTGTCCCACCAGCTACTCTGAGGTTCCAGGCCAGGGTGAGGGCAGTGTCCTCACTGTCCCTGCCAGTCTGAGCCTGGCTTAGGGGCTCCAGGAGGTGTGGTGTGACATAATGTTCCCAGGCTGTTTGTGACTGACAGCTACTCTGTGGATTTTCCCCTTGTGGGATGATGCCATGAGAGATACAACACCACCCCGCTTCCATGAGGTTCGACCCATCCCTTCCCTCTCCACACACACTCACACGTGAACCCCCCACAAGGTGGTTCTGACCTAATAATTACTGATCTAGTGTCTAAGTCACCAGACTACATACATACATCTTTCTTAATATTTTATTTAATCTGTTTTCCAGTACATTGTTTTGAATTACTTTGGTCAGGTTTTCTGTTTTTGGTTTTGCTGTTTTTTTAGTTTGGTTTTTTGGTTTGTTTGTTTTTTGGGAGTGGGTTGAGGTGTGTCTTTCTTTTATATCGAGTATTATTTCTTTAGAAACATTACTACATATTCTGGCAGACTGTAATTCAACTTTTTTTGAACTATAACAAAATGAGTAAGTTTCTATGTGGGTGTGAGCTCTATTAAGGTAGAGATTAGCTGCATTTATACAAGACAATTGTGTGTTATGCATTCTTGTGTTGTCT
The DNA here is from genome assembly GCA_013396775.1 of Cephalopterus ornatus. Lineage (NCBI taxonomy): Eukaryota > Metazoa > Chordata > Aves > Passeriformes > Cotingidae > Cephalopterus > Cephalopterus ornatus. Next base: position 27,773 of record VZRE01010471.1, on the reverse strand, counting down.
TGTAAAAGAAAGTGTACAGAGGTAGAAGTGGAAAGGTTATATACATTTTGAATGAATTACTATGCAGAGAAGGACAGAAAACATAACTGAATACCCACATTTCTTTTACTGTTTGGACTTGGAACATTTACTTTAAATTTTTCATAAAGACTGCACTTCTACACCTGCTAGCTAGGCATTTACTCAGTTTGAAAAATATATCCTCACTATGCATCAATATAAAAAAAAGTATTTTTTTGTAAAAATATTTTAAAATCACATTGTCCAGTCTATACATGGGATATGCTATCAGGAAAATCAATGGATACTTTTGTTGCCTTAAGACTATGTTTAATAATTCCTTAAGTTTTAAACTAATGACATTCACACTTGCGTACTTTATTATAAAAAGAAACTTTGTTCAAAAACATGCAATACAAATGGCCTGTGTCCCTCTGGTGTTGTTATCTAGGAAACTTTTTTTTTTTTAAATATGCTGCCTTTTTGCTTTACTTTTTTAGACCCCTTTTTTCCACCTCTGCCTAAATATCTCCTTTAAAAAAGATGGTTTGAGGAAAGGAACATATTAATGTCAGTTATACAGAAAACACATTCAAATCAGACTCTTCCTAGTATTCAGTAAGAGTCTTCATTACTATTAGTTTCTTCCCATAAAGCAGTTAAAAAAGATATTTGAATAATTGTCTCCCCAATTCACAAAAAGTTTCCTCTTGCTTTTCTTTTATGAAATTTAAACTAAAAAAGAATACTTTTCATTTCTTATCCAGAACTTTAACAGGGATAAGAAGCTAGGTGCAATTCATTATATTTAACTAGTAAAAGAAGACAGTACTGCATGTAGACTACAGTTCTGAATGTTGATGAATACTTCATCAAAAGAATTATCACTTAGCAAGATGACGAAGGCAATATATCAATTATCAAAAAAATCTGTATTCTAATCTGGTGCTTTGCATTATTTAACAGTTTCTGACACAAAATATATCTTAAGTCCCTTTTCTATTCTGTGATTATTAATCCCCTTATGTAGAACACAAATGCCAGTGACATAGTAAAACACTGCTGAGATTAAGAATTAAATGAAAATCAATGTTTCAGTTGGCTGAAAAACTAACCTCTCTGACTTGCTGAACAGTAAGACTGAAAATACGGTCCAAAGTTCTCCTTCTTTTTTTTTTTTCCCAGTTGTTTCAGATGAAGCTCTGATAAGCTGAAACAGAAAGGTGGAGGGAAAAAAAAGGATAAAAATTGGTTTCAGTTTTACTGAAATAGATTAAAACATCTCTAGGTCAAGCATCATTCACATTGACACTACTGACAAGCTACTTTTGCTGAAACTAACTTTACATGCATAATTAATTATTCAAGCCTATTTTTTTTCTCTTCTTTTCTGAGTGTTATTTGGATGCTAAATGGAGGAATTTATTCATGTGTCCTGGTTAACATCTGGGGAGTTACTATAAAACCGCAATTGTATTAACTGGCTAAAAATCTTACAAATCTCCATGACTGTCACTTACTCCAATTTTGACATGCCTGATAGGTCAAAATCAGGGAAGGGGAAGTATCAAATCTTTTTTGAGGTGCATGTGACCTATCTCGAAACTCTACAGAAGCTTCCCTGTAGCATCCCTGAATGTAGATGACCTCCACTGTTTGTACATTAGGGTTCTATTTTAGTTTGCTTGTTAAAATGATGTATAGATTCTCTACACCTACCTATGAGAATTTTTCCTCCCCTTAAATTAAGAAAAAGAAAAAATTCTCGTCAGATATCTGCAGACAAAGTCTTCGAGACACAAGTAACTAAGGTACTTTGAGATAAAGTCTACTGGCATGAATTGGAGTGTACACTCATATACGAATACCCATGACTGTCAAACATGATGTCAGTGCAAGTGACACTAATTTTAAATTCGTTAAAATTCTTCCTCTTCTGATATCCTCTTTATCACTTTGTGTCCAGGGACAAATAGTAATAGGAAATAGGCTTCAGAAATACACACTGCAAGCTGAAATATTTAGGTTCATTGGAGGTTAGACTAACATGAAACAGCCTTCTGTAAGAGTATAAGATCAAACTGTACTGTGTTACCTCTGAAAGTAGCCTGTGGGATAAATGAAGGCTTTAATTAAAAAGCCAGTTTAGTATATATGTGAATGAGTCAAATTGCATGAGATGGCAGTAAGTGTAGATGTTGTGGTATTAGTTTAAACTTTCAGATGCAAAAATCTGATGTTTAAATCCTGTCTTTTTTTTTTTTTTTAAATTTATTTTCTAGGCCTGCCTGAGGCATTACTTTGATGCAATGTAAAATGTATACAGTACTGTAGACATGCACAGGAAACAGTTGCTTTAGATCCCCAAATACTGCCAAAGTTTTATACTCAACACTGTCTCCATGTCTCCACTACTGCATTCCCTCCTTTATGTGAGACTGAGGCGCGTGTAAACTAACATGATAAATAAGTTTGTGCGTCAAATCCAACTACAAATTGCAGGAAGGTTCTCTGCTGTCTGAAAACATCTAAGAACACTTGAGGGCTCCCCATACCATGAAGTATAGGTCCTAGCAGTTAAGGTTAATGAATATTTTCTTCTTAGCTTTTGATAATAGTTCTCAATCTTGATATTTTATTGACACATATTTGAGGTGATTGTGCATTTGTTTCTTTTTCTTTTTTTTTTTTAAATAAATGTACATACTTAGATGTGTAGTATAAAAACCTATTTCTTCCTGAAATAGACAATTTCTTATATATTAGTGACTAACATTGTTGGAAATAAATTTTTTAATAATAACCTCATGAAAGGAATTAATTTTGATCTTGTAACAAAGAAGTTCACAAGAAACCTCACATTAATTTCACTGTTAACATCAAATAGAGTGGTTACTGTTACTAATCTTATTCTTTTTAAGAACCAGGTTTTGTTGGTAAAGAGTGCACTTTTTGAAAAACTACTAAAAAACTAATAATATTTTTTTAGTAATTTGTATGACTGAGATTTTCATATTTCCAGGGCATTTACTTTAGATTTGAACTTGAAATTTAAATATTTGTGTATATATGTCTTTTGCTGCCTGCTTCCTCAACTGCAACCCCTGATTCCCCTAAGGTGAACAGTGAAAAATGAGTAATTTAAGCACGTAAATATATCTGAAGTCAGAGGATAGAGTATTTACATAATTTGAAACAACAAATACAATGAGATTACAAAGTACATGTATTTTAGATTTCCTCTGAGTAAGGATCATTTTCATTATATTTTTCAAATTTCCCTTCAGTTATTTTCAGTTTGTCATCACAATAAAATGCTTCTTAAGGAAGTGCATTAGCTGTGTGAAATGGAAACATAAAAACCTAGGGGCACAATTCTCTTCTTAATAAATATGGCTGCATTGCAAATATGGTGTAGAATGCTTTTGCAGCCAGGAGTATTTCAATTTTGATCAATCATGTCCTGGATAAAAATTTAAGCTTACTGATTTCAGCCTAACCTTTGAGGAGAGCAGGCATTTTCAGTGACAGTTCCCATCCTGGAGAAGTAGGAGAATTTAGCATTTCTTTCTTTCTCTCTCTCTCTGTTTCAAATCCATCTCTTGCTTGTAGAGTACTGAACTCTTGCACTGTAGAGACGTTGATGAAACTCAGACTAACAAACACTCTCTGTAAAATTGGTATGCATTTTGATTATCTGGGTTTTTTTCTTATTCCCAACCGCCTTTCCAGCCCCAGGTGTAATAACTTTAGGAATACAGAATCCCTGTGAATTCCCCAGCTGGAAAAGTGTGGTACTTGGCAGATGATGAGATACCTACTAGAATCCGTATGGATTTATTCAATTAAAACCAATACCATGAAATTCTTACTAAGGTCTGTAAGGAAAATAGAATTCTATTTGGGACAAGCAACAAAGTTCTTTAGGTTTAAAAACCTTAATTTATTTGATACATGGTAAAAAAGATTAACACCTTTCTTGCAGTTCAACTGTTTTATGCTTTTAAGTAGACTGCAGAAAAAACAACACCTGCTCTCTAATTATTTGCAGATCAGGTGACCTTGTCTGTTCAGATAGTGGGAAAACCTTGACAAATTCTAGTTCATATCTTACATGATAAAACAAAAACGTAAGCTGGCACTGCAACCTCCTTTCCAGACACTCTAATTTGAAAGAAACACGTAGATTTAATAATTCACTCCATGAATTTACGCCTATGGATCTAATTTTGCAAAGAATCCCAAAGTGAAAAAGCCTTTTAAAATCTTCTGATATAGTTCAAACTCCAGAGGATGAGGAATGTGTTGATGTTCACACAGGTCAGCAGTGAATGGCCTTTATTAGAACTAAGACAAGGAATTTCATCTTAGCTTTGAAGTACAGGTATAACAATACAGAAAATTTGAGCCATATCAAAACTAATGTCTAATACTGCCCAGAAGTAATTTGAGTTCCCAAACTCCTATGCTTCCCCTGTATCCATAACTCTGGCTGTACTAAAGAACACCTTCTGTTAGAGAATATTTAGAAGCTTTATTCAATCAACAAAGTAAACATCAACAGTGTTGTTAAGAATTTGAACATTATCCCTTTATTAGCTGAGGAAATGAGACTCACGGCATTTGACATTCACAATGTCACCCGCAGCTGAGGGCGAGTCTTTGTTCCCAGATTTTTTACCTCCTTAAAATGCCAAATCATTCACTCCTAGTGAAACTGTGAGAGAACTCTAGGCAGACAACCATTGCAGAATTAACATTTTTAGGCGGTCAGTAAAACTACACAGCATAATAAAATTTTCCTGATAAGATCCAAGCTACTTTCATTACTGCTGTTCTTTTTCTATTCCCAAGAAAATCCCACCCCAAATCTTCTATTTCCACTGTATCTATATGCTTTCACCTACTGCTCATTTGCTCCCACTGGAAAGATAACCACACACAGCTTACGTTTTTTACTGGATAATGTCCTGTCTGGTTCTGATAGACATCCATGCACTGTAAGTAAGAAGAACACTAGGTTCTTCTGCTAGTTCCTGGCCTCAAAGTTGTTTTAGGAAATAAAAGAAAGGAAGAGTAAGTTAAGAGTGGCTGAGAATATAGAACAACCTACATGTGCTCCTTAGCAAGAGAGGAATATAAAAAGTATTTGCCCCGACTTCCAGAAACTCTGCTATTGGGAGGTTTAGGCCTTTCCAGCATATTTGCACTCAAAGCCCCCTCAGAAGGTAGATAGGGTGGGTTTTTTTAACTTCTTAATGAGGAAAAAGCCAAACAAATGTGAATTTGCCTCAGATATCACATGGAATAAGAATAACAAAATAAAATCTTTTATTGTGAACAGTATGAAACAACAGCCAGATGTGGACTATTAGCATCTATTCACATGGAAATAATTATGTGGACTGATGTCTTGGTATTTTTACCAGGTGCCTTTCATCTTTCTGTATTGATATTGTGAGTTAATTCTGCTGCTACTCTTCCAATAACAACAATATTGACTTCCTGGATATAAAGTCATACATAATTTATATAATTTTCTCAGGTAATTGTATAGGCAGGAAAAACTGTAAGCTAACTCATCAGAAGAAGCTCTCTTTTTTATTACATAAATCATCAATTCTGCACAGTACCTGTACAGTTTGGAGAGTGGAACTAGGTGTATGAAAGCAGAACACGCTTACACAGCTCCTTTTCCTCTGTATGGGACTGATTCCTGCTTTGCTATTTGAACTGACTTGTAAACCCACTCATTGAATAGGATCAGGTTTATGGAAAAGGAGGAGGAGGGGAACTAGAAGAAGAGTAGACACCAAATCCCTTCCCCTCTGCTTGTAGCATTGTATGAGGTTGTGTGTGCATCTGCAGCAACACCACTTCATCTCTTCTGCATGTCTGTTACTGTCTGTCACTTCTGTTTTGTTGTGAGTTACCTGTAGGATTGAGTACTCAGAGTTTAAAGAGCAATGGAGAGTGGGTGGGTGAGCAGAAAATAAGAATCTTTGAAATAACTCCAAATAAATTTATTAAGAAATGTCATCAACATACAAAAGATCCCTGAAAGATCTATGTTTTCCAAGTGTGTTTGTCCATAATTTTGTCTACATCATTTAGTCACATATCTCATAAATCTCTACTAAGGTTTTGGTAAGGGGTGAGCAATTTTTGCTTCTAATACTCGACCTGTTTTTAAAGCAAAGTAAGAGTTACATAATTTCTTCACTTGAGCACTCACGAGGAAGGGAAAAGAAACTTAGAGGCAAACAGGGGACAGAGTATGGTATTACTAAGAAAAGAGAACATTTTGATGGATAAAATAACCATTTTATTGAACAGCATGGAGAACAATACAGCATAAAAAAATTCAGAAACAACTAGAACATTTTTCACTGTTAGGAAAAACTAAACTAGTAGATATACAATAATGATGGTGGAAAACAAGTAATCAAGAAGTGATGAATGATCAAGTTTTATCTAATCTTTTTCTTTTTATTGTTTAAAATTAACTCTTATTAAAAATTGGAAAACAAAGGAAATTTCTTTTACAGTCAAATATCAGTATCATCCTATAGCTACAGAGAAAGTGTTTTGCTCTTCTACTCCAGATCCAAACTATAGACATTAATCTGAAGTCACAATAAAGCTTGTTTTGGAAGCATTTGCCGTATATCTCTTGGACATTAAGAAAACTTACATTCTCTTTTTTTTTATTCCACTGAAAATATGTACTTATCATATTTTACTACTATTTTATAAAACTATACGTTTTTTAGATTTCAGAAGATTTTCTGTTTAAATTTTGATATTGAATGAAGACTGGTTACATGCTGTCAATATTGGTTTCAATCAGCAGGCTACAGCTAAGGCCCCTAAAATGGTCTGAATATTACCATGAAAAATTAGTTAATAAGTCTATTATAATTTCTTATTTTAATTCATTATACACTGTTATATTAGAACAGTCTTATATTCTAATTTCATTTTTTTTTCTAATACGACCAACAGACTCTTTTCTAGACTCAATGGAAATTTGACACCTAGCTTTTTTCCTCTTTTGGACAAAAATTGTCTGAGACGACTGTATAAATTCCTATACTTTTTTTTTTCAGTCAGTTTTAAATTACCAGTACCTTGAGCACTTAGATCAGTGGGTGATTACAGAAGGATAAGGAAGACAGCACTGCAGGTGATTTCCTGGATCATTACTTCCACAGTTCCATTATTATTGGCAGAGCTGCTCAACAAATAAAACTGATTATCACACACATATTACACACATAGATAGAAATGAGAAAAAAAAAGGAAAAAGTCCTGAAGTTAGACTTACAAATATGAAGGCTAATATTCTCTAATGCATCCTGCCTACACTGAGGTCCTCAGAAATTTTTCATTTTCTGCAGAAGGATCAAGATCATATTTTAAACTATATGATGGCAAAGCACACTCTCCCCATAACAAAAAAAAATTGCAAAATTTTGGTTATTCTTTTTAATAAAGTTTCAATACACCTTTGATGGCTTCTATGAGGAAAGTAATAGGGTGCAAATATTAATATATATTTTGAGCCTAGAAAAATTAGGCAACGAGCTTATGTTAGCATACATGTTGCTAATGTAATGTATCCATCTACAGGATTAAATTTTATCTTTAGAACTAATCTTTTATTGAACCATAGAAAGTTTAAGAACACCCATTACAATGGGATTTGATATTTGAATCAATAGCAGCCCTAGTCCCTTTACCTTTTTTAAAACAGTTAGCATGAGATCTATTTGCAGAAAGTAAGTTTACATTCCCTTTGTGACTTCTCTGTCCTACCTATGAATTTAAAAAGAAAGTTTATCTTTTTAATTTTATTCTCAGAAATAGGTCACAGTGACTTCTAGAAGGCTTAACATTAAGAAATCACTTTTCCTTTAGGAGATACAAATCTTAATGAAGAGAGCCAAAAATGTCTTACTCTTTCGAATAGGTTTATTACTGATTTATCAGTTCATTATCCTCCTAATTTCCCCATTTATAAATCTGATTAACTCTTGGACTATCCTCATGTCACTGTCTATGCGATATTACATTAAATCCTCTGATGACTTAGTAAGATCATTTCCCCGACTTTTCTGAACTCTATAGATATTTTACATGCCCTGAGGAAAAAAAAATATAAAAAATACAATAATATAGATTCGAGGCAAAAGAACTTTAAAGCTATTTAGGACAATTAGTCCTAAAATCTTCAGAAAATCACTTTAAATAACAACAATCATGATGTATTCCTAAGGAAGTTAATATATTGGGCCTAAACCTTCCTCCTCACTATGTTGGTATTAACAGCTATTTAAAGGTACGTGTTATCAAAAGGTGTCAAATCCTATTTGTTCTTTTAATTTCACATTCTCTTTAGTATCTGTATTTTAGTAGTGGAAGAAGGGGAAGAGGAAAAGAGATAATGATAAATTTGCTTCAAAGCCAGTGATATTCCCTCCCACCCCCCTTTTTATAATAATATTTGTTAAAACAAAGTGCCTTCTTCTAAGAGAAGACAAAAGGGTAAAATACCTTGATGATCCAATACAAATACATAAACAAGAACACACGTTACAGTGTACTTTGCACACCTCAGAATTACATCTAGTTTTTCAACCAAAGAACTTAGGCTGCTGCATTAAGCCTAAACAGCATAAGAAATCAGTCTTCTCAATTTATTTAGTTTCACTTCAGGCATGGTAAAGTGCTTTGCTAGCTTTTCCATTTTTGCCAGCCTGAATAATTAATTGTTTTAATGCCATTTACATTTTCTGATGAAAAGAAATACTTAAAATCTCATAAATAATAAGTATGCATAATTCGTGTTTCAATTACTGAATTTATAATATCTCGGAATGCTATTCAATGCATCACTAATGTACTTTTGGCCAATAATTTCTAAATAGATGGCTTTCTAATTTAGAATTTTTTCCCCTGGAAGTACATATCTCAAACTTTTTTTTATCTTATAGCTGGAAATAAAAAACAAATTCTTCAGTGTACCGACCACATATATTTATATTTCAAGATTCATAGCTAATCTACATTTTAAAAATAAGATTATAGCCATATTTTCCATTTTATTATTCTAGAGAAATTGTTAAATATAAGTCAAATTTCTCTTACATGCATTTATTAGAATGGAAATTAGAATCAGAAGTTAGAATTTGCTCATATGTTCTACAAATATAATAGTGCTAGTTCCTAATGCTTTCTAGTCAAACATTACACCTCACATCTTTAGTCTGTGGCTCTGTACCACTAACAGAATTACTGGAAGCAAAACCATAAAACCTTTTGCAGGGATCCTGCAAAAACCCAATGTCCTACTGACATGCTGTCACAGTTTAACCCCAGCCAGCAGCCAAGCCCCACCCAGCCACTCGTTCACTCTCCCACCAGTAGGATTGGGCAGTAGAATTGGCAGTAAAAGCTAGAAAACTCATGGATAAAGACAGTTTAATAGGGACAGCAAAAGCTTCATCCACAAGTAAAGAAAAACAAAGAATTATTTCACTGCTTCCCATGGGCAGGCAGATGTTCAGTCATCCCCAGGAGAGCAGGGCTCCGTCACTCATAGCAGTGACATGGGAAGACAAATGCTACCAGACTCCAAACATCCCACCCTTCCTCCTTTCCCCCAGTTTATATACTGAGGATGATGTCATATGGTGCGGAATATCCCTTTGGTCAGTTTGGGCCACCTATCCTGGCTGTGTCCTCTCCCAGCCTCCCATTCACCCCCAGTCTCCTTGCTGGTGTGGCAGCACAAAAAGCAGAAAAGGCCGTTACTCTGTGTAAGCACTGCTCAGCAATAACAAAAACAAATCTACACTATCAACGGCTGTGTTCAGCACAAAACCAAAACACAGCACCATACTAGCCACAGTGAAGAAAACTAACTCTACCCCAGCCCAAACTAACACACATTACAAAGGCTGAGAATCAATCTTTTTTGGACCAAAATACTTAAACTGGGAGTTTAACAATGGTTACAGTGGAAGCTCTACTAACTGTTATTGGTAAAACTAATTGCTTAAATATCCTATTGTTAGCTCCTTCTGATTTCAGTAAGTTCAGCCTGCCTTCTTATTTTTTCATGGTTTAAAAAGTAACTGTTATTACCAGGGTATACAAAGGGACAACTAATCAAGGCATCTCTAAGTCCGGTATGTCTGTTAATAAATATATTAGGACTGATTCAGTAAATTTGGAGAAGCAATAGCTTAGGATAATTAAAGTTGTCTTGTACTTATACTGAGGGAGTCACAATTAATAATAACAGACACTATAGCTACTTGACCCTTCTTAGGGACACCGTCAGATGAAAATATTATAAGATTCACATGGGATCTCTACTGCTAGAGTGCCTGGAAGAAACAACCACTGAACACCCTCCATCTTTTGCCATCAGAACAAATCTTAGTGAATTTAGATACTTTTCTTTTTTTTTTTAATAATTGTTACATGCTCATACTAGTATTAGTGAGAAATTGTGAATATTTATCAGGAATCAGTGAGGAGTGTCTGGAGATCAGGATCAGGTAGATGAACATTTATAGCGAAAGTACCATCCAGTAATTTTAACTGAAGGCCTTTGGCAACTAATGCTTAATTGCTCTGGTCTGTTTGAATCTTCAGTGAACAGCGTTTCCAAGTAATTCTTTCAATTTAAAATAAGTGTAATTGCTAACAAAGCCATATGCAACCTGCACAGTGAATGGTTCAGTGATTAGTGACTAGAATTTCACTTAGGCAATGATACATAGTGAAACCTCAAGCTATCAAAATAATTCTGATTACACTGCTCAGTACAAAGATCAGACTTAGGCTGAGGGAATTAATTTGATTTCTGTGAGACAGAGACTATTACCAGTTCTTTTTGCTAATGTAATTTACTATTGTAAGGTATTCAGTTTGTATTGAAGTTATTTAATAGTAGGATAAAGGTAGCTTCATTTTAAAAAACAGAACCAACTATTAAAAACAAGCCCCCAAACCAATCTACATATCATATTTGTATTATATTGATATAAGTTAATCTTCAAAATAAACCATACTCTATGACTTTTAGACTTAGGGGACCCGCATCCTAGTTATGCAAACTGCCTTATTTTGCAGTCAATAAACAAACAAACAAACCATACCTCCCACCCCCCCCAAAAAAAACCTTTTAAAAATGCTTTGTATGCTCTTTTCTTGTCAAGATCTCATAGATGTCAACAGCACAACCTTCACTTATATGAGATATCACAATTGCATAAGTCTGAGAAGTTTTCTGGTTTTTCCTTGACTTTTTCTCCATTTAAAGTATCAACAACATTGAGAAGCCTCAAATTAGAAGTTTTTAAATTACATATCTTGTAATGTACCACAGTCTTAGCCTTACACATCCAACTGGAAAACATTAACCTCAAGAACAACAATAATAACAAATCATATACTTGAATGTCTCATCATTTAAAGTTTCAATGGGTTATGTAAAAGAACCTGTTTTCCTCAACGGTAATGTAAGTCATCCATACAAAGAGAAAAATTGATATTTGTAAACTAATCAAGGATACCTAGACAAGTTTTTCATCCCCATGCATTACCTCATTACCCTGTGAACATTCAATAACACAGCTGAACATAAAATTCGTACAACTATATAAACATGACATATTGGAAAAATGAAAGAATAGAAGAATAATTTTATTTACCTATGACTAAATATCTGTTTTGACATTTAATTTCCACAGACGCCTGGAGCAAATTATGGGTAGGGAAGGCAAGCAACTACACACATACTTGGTACAGAAACTTAACAGATTTTTGTCTCTAGTGGAGATACAAAGACACCACCACACATGTGATACCTCTTCCACTAAAGTTAGTGAAACTTTTTAGGGATCCAGAATCAAGTGTGTCCATAAACAGAAATTACATTATCTTACAGAAGATACCTAATAATAAACCACTCACCACAAACATGTACTTGCCAAACAATAGAATATGGTGCTTGAACTAATGCTGACTTGAATTAAACACTCATCCTTTAAAGCACATCAGTATTAGGAGTCAGAGTGCATTGTGGCTGTGTGAGCACACACACGTGTATTTTATGAGAAGGTTGCAACTGGTCCAAAGACCATTCTTTGAGTCACACAAGAAACTGTATAATTCCAGTACACGCCTTCCTTGACACAGCTGTGGTGTCTTTAACCACGGTCAGCACAATAACAGAGTCAAGTCCGCATGACCTTGTTCTTCAGCTCCTGAGCAGGTTTGAGCAAGAACAATCCCAGCCTCTCTGCCTGAACACAGCCGCCATACAGAGCTATGTGAGAGACTGCTGACAGCTATTTCATCCTTCTGCAGTGATGCAGCTGTTTAAAACCAAGCAGAAAACAAAGCTTGCTGATAATGTGCTCAGAAGTATTATGCACACCTGTCGCCCACCTAGGGAAGATGTTGAATACACTGGAAAGGAGCTATTTCCCTTAAGGCTTTTAATTATAGTTGGTGTTAGTTATGAGTACAGTTTGTAGTCAATACATTTCTATTTCAGTATAAAGTTACAACATCAGACAAACAGTGTTTCCTATTTGAAAGCATCTCAGTTCTGGTATAGACTGACTGCTTGAGAGGAAAATAAATGGAGAAGGGAATTAGGCACAAGAAGTAAACCACAGATCAGCAAATCATAACTGTCAAGTCACTCTGCTTCTGCCAGACAGTTAAGTGAATACTTCCTTAAGAAGAACTTTTTTTGGTATCTTTCAGACAGGTCTCTGCACCTGCACAATGTGGTTTCAAAAATACCAGGTACCTTGCACAAGTGGGGGATGTGAATGTTCAGAGTAAGATCCAACCCAGTGAGTGATATATTTAAATCCACAGTTGTCCAAATAAAACCAAATAAAATTCACTGCCTCTGTAACTGCAAATAATTGTCTAATAGTAAAATTAAAGTGAATAAAGTAATTATCTACTTACCCTATTCCATGTTGCATTATATAACTGAGGAGAGTGGATATTTTACATTACCACACAGCCCAGTGTGGATTGGCTGTTTTTACCACATGCCAGACACAGACCGCTCCAGCAGACTCCATCAGCCTCACTGCAAGGCAAGGCTTGGAGAGAAAGGTTAATGTGCTTATAAAGCTCTCAGAATAATGCAAAGAAGCTGACTCTATGTCAACACAAAGGGAACAGAGAGTGGCCTTTGTTTTAGATAACAGCTATTCACAGTTACACGGATTATCTAGAGGTGTCAGCGCCTCCCTGAGTTAGTCAGACAGGCATAGGGGGAATGAACACTACTTCTGCCCAACGCAGAGTACGAAAACCAGGCTATCAGCAAAATAATTCTGAAGAGAGAAACTGGCTTGAGCTTGTTTCAGCCCATGTATTCCCTCCTGGCAGGTGGGGATGCCCAGTTGTGGCAGTGAAGATACCACAGAGACCAGCAGAAGGAAATACATTGGTATGTGTACTGCTATTACTATTGCTGTATTTTGATAAGTGTAACTTGCAAGTGCTGTGTTTTCAGTATATTTTGTATCACTCTGCAGAAATCCTGTGTAACATAAAATATCTTCAAATAAGTATATTCAGTATTAAATATTATATTCTCCAGAAGTGGAGTAACCAGAAGAACCTGGTCAGAGTATTTCACAGTCTCACCGTCCCACTCTATTTTAATTGCTAGTAAATTAAATTATTTTTCCCCGGGTTGAGTGTGTTTTGTCCATAACAGTAACTAGTAAGGGACATCTCTATCTTTATTTCAACCTGTGAGTTCTTCTGTTTTATTTCCTCTCTCTGTCCCATGGAGGAGAGCAGCTGAGTGGGCATCTGGTCAGCCAAGGTCAACTCGCCACCGGGACCTCCACTGAAAAAGACAAGTAACCAACTACAGTTTAAACCTGATTATTTCAATTTCAAAATAATAGCACAACCTTCTAGCTACAAATAAAACAATATGACTTGCAATCTAATTGTGAAATAAGAGTATAAACCATTCAGCAAGCAGATACAGCACAGACTTCTTCTCCACTGTTGCTGGAAGTCTTGTTATGTGACCTTGTTACTGCTCTTGAAAATGGGTTCCACTGTAACAGAGTTCCACTGCTTTGTACTTCAATTCATAAAAAGGAAAATGTAAATGAGACTGTAAGGAGACTCTGTACCAACTCCAGAAATGAAGAGAGTTAAAAGTGAAATATCACTGCACTTCTTCCTTGCTCAGGACCTAGGGATATTGTGTCTGACTACTCAAGATAGGATTATAAATCATGCTGCAGAGATTAACTAACCCTCACGAATCACTCATTGCTTTAGAACATTTGTCTTCCTATGGATAAGATTCCATAAGTAACAAGACTTACTGGGATACACACATATTTTAAAAAAAAAAAACCTTAATGCATAGGTTAAGGTGAATGTTCACTCTAACACATAATGACATTAATGCTACAAAATCCATATCACTGTAGCTTACATCTAAAATTCTATTACTGCATTATTGATTAAACAGCACTTGAACTTTAAATTTGGTTGAGAATGATCTGAATGATTCAAGTACTTTATCAATTTATTCTAGAATACCTTGCTTGTCAAAATGAAGGGATTGGAAGGTATTCTTTACTTGAGCAGTAAAATTCTCTTTTGCCTAGCTGCCTGTGATAGTATATGGTACAATCTTATTTTTATGCTAGAAAAATAATAGATATTGGAAGTAACAATCAGCAATATTTCAGGTATTTAATATTTCTTTCAAAAATATACTTTCCTATAGCAAATAATTTTATACTGGTTTTATTTTGCTACTGTAACACACACTGATGACAGCCAAAACTTTCTTTTATATGTGCTTCTCTAAAGGATCATACCCACATGTTATTCCCAATGCATCACAACCAGGAATATTTAAATATATGACTTATCTTTAACCTTCAGATATTTTTTCAACAGATCTACTAAATTACATGACCACACTTTAATTGTGTTTAGGATGAAAGTTGTACAATGGGGTTTTTTTTGATATATAACAGAATGCGATGAAAATCTGTCCAGACTTTGCTTTGATTGCATCTGATACATGCTTATTATTCTACTTTCAATGCAGATTTCATTCTCATGAATACTAAGCATAACTGGGGGTGGAGAAAGAAAGAAAAGTGAAATCACTGTGCTGAAAACAAGAGAGGGACAAAAACTGTTGCCAAAGCAAGCAAGCATTTAGGAGCTGAGCAATTTGGCGCTATCAACCATGACTGGTGAGACTGAGGTAATTTAATAATAATACACCAAGCTCTAATGGACACATAATCACAAAAAAACAAGAGTCTCTAACTGAAAACCAAAGCCAGTCAACTTAGTCTACTACCAGTGACTAATAAAATTGAAGAATGCTTGGAACCATCTACAGCATCTCAGCAATATGAGAGTCAATATTTCACTGGGTTAGAAATAAGAAAGCAGCCGCAGTACTAAGCAACAGAACACAGTTTGATGATTTGTGTCCTAGTTATCTCTATAGTACCTCTCAAACATGCACAAAGTTAAAACTCAAAATTTCTCTCACTTCTTCAATTTCATTCTTTCCCTTTCAGCAGAAAACCAGTTTGTATTGAACAAAAAATAGCATCTAATGTCAAGGCCAGGAAATATGAAAGAAGGGAACTAACAGAAAAACTGAAACTAAACGTAAATGTGTTTTACGCCAGATCTAGCAAGATGCCTCATATTAAAAAAAAATAAAACATACCACTTCTAGTTTAGATATTACATCAAAAGTCTTTTCTCACCAAAAAATAATAATAACAAAAAAAATAAAATGTACTTTTGTCTTTTACAGCTTTTTTGAGATACAAAAAGCATCAAAAGTGAGACACTTCTGAGTGAAGACTTTCATCTCTTGCAGTGAGACCTTTCTCCAGTAGGCAGCATTTGGTGTCCTGTACAATTAGGAATGTTAGGAACTTCGTTCCAAAACAAAGGTTTATTATCTGTTTAAAAACCAGTGATCAAACAATATGTTTATCTCCTGTAGTCAAATGCAATTGAGGCCCAAATTTCTAAAACTGATCCTAGACCTGGCCAATTTTAAGTTAATTGGCTCTTCTGAACAAAGTTATAACCTTCTTAAAATCATGGCAATACTTAATCACCATTCAGTGCTGGGACTCAGAGTCTGCAAACCATCTCAGCTTTTTATTGTCTGTGAGGAAGCAGTCAGCTTATAAAATATGTCATAACATTAGTTCTATGATAAAAGCAAATTTTGCTATGAAGAAAAAAAGCACAAGTGTCTTCCATATGCATTACTCTATAACCAACATTTTAAGCAATGGACCAGACTAAATACTTTTCATGTTCAGAATCACAAATTCAGAACTAGTCTCCAAAAAAGGAGACATTTCTATACAGTGGGATCATAAGCAAGCTTAAACCTTTATATTATATATTTCTTTAATGCATTTTATATTATACATTCCTTAAATGCATATATTAAATATTCCTATAATGCATTTTTGTTCATAAAGGATAGGAGCTCGTAACAACTCTCAGCAGCGGTTGGCGCTGATGAGAATAAGGCCAAACAGAGATATCTTTCTGTGGAGGCTCCTGGCCTGTGTAAATATATGGACTTCAGTTATTGACACTTGTGCTGGCATTTTGTCTCTTAATTTGATTTTTATAAAGTATTTGTTTAAGCAAATTTACATAGCTTGAGGGTAATTATTGGCTAGGAAATTAAATCTCTCCAGTTCTTCCATCTTACTTTCATACTTGCCAGCTCTTCCTATTAGCCTTCTCCTACCTTTCAGAGCACTGTTAATTCTCATTCAAGTCAACCCTGTGTTTATATTACACAATGCTTTTGTTCACTACAATTAGAGGAAATATATATATAAATAAATGCTTTGTCTAGGATTTTGCTTGTTCTTTACATTGAATACTGTCTAATTGAAGGAGACATAATATTATCTGCAGAAAGTTCTTTTGAAATGCTTTGAAATTATAATTATTTTAGTCTTCTGATGAGTTAAAGTGTAAATGCCAGGTATTTTACAGAACAAGTTGTTTTTACATTCCTCTATGGTTGTTAGCTAACTAATCACGGGGCAGAAGAACAGTGATTAACAGATACTATATTTAATAAAATGCCAAGTTCATAAGGTTCTTATAATTAAGAACTCTAAAGCTCATTTCCATCAGTTTTAAATGATACTGAAATTCTATTAATAATAATTTCAGCTGAAGAAACAAACAAAAAAGACTGAGTCTTTCCTTAAGGCTCTTCAACATCACAGAGGGCAGGGTAAATCCATCTGCATCAACAGAACAAGAATATCACAATCTTTCTTCTAAACTAATTTTAGAGAGTGAACAAAGAGGGAAAAAGATACTATTAAGACTTTGGTTATGGGGAGCCTCCCCCCCAAAAAAACCCAACAAAACCCTTGTAGTCTTGAACGTGGTTTAGTAGTAGACCCATTGAAAAATTCTGAGCAAGATCGATAGCAAAAGGACAAGTTTTTAGGGTGGTTGAAATACTTCAACATAGAAAGCAAAGTATTTAGACAGGACACTGCAAAATGCAAAAAGTATGAAACATATTAGTAGACAAATAAATCTGAAAAAAATTATTTGGAACACTCAAAATTAAACAGTCATAAATTTTCATTTGTAAAAGAAATAAAACAGGAAATTACTAATAATCTAATCTGTGAAGGTCAAAACTGTGTAAATAGCTACATAAACGTAGAAATTTAGTCCGGGATTGCCAATAGTAGTAATTTTCTTTAAGAAACCATTTTAAATTAAGATACCATTGTGCTTTTGGACAAAGTCCTACCCTGCTGACTAACTCCAGGCCAACAGCAAGCATAAATACTTTATCTTCTTACAATATAATCTGTTTTATTAGAACAGGAAGCATTACTTTTCAGGAATGCTACTGTTTAAGTGGTTAAAACATCATCATTGTTTTTTGGAAGGTAATAGATTTTACCCAATAAACACTACAAGAGATACTTTACCCAATAGATACTTTATGACCACAAAAATGCTGACCATTCTATAAAAGCTTGTCTTTCCTCAGTATTATTGAGGAAAATAAGGTACAACGGGAGAAGATTTGAAACTTATAGAAATTGGAGGTGTATTTGGTAACTTATCTATCTATTAGTTAGTCTTTTATAAAGTTCATCTTGGATTAGAATTCAGCAACAACTTAGGTTTAAAATCAAAATTTAAAAAAAATAAGTAGACAAGGTTAAAATAAGCAATATATGCAATCTTTTCAGTTTCTGTTATTCCTGACTCACATTTAAAAGCAGAACTTCTCCTCTGTAGAAATGGACTCCACTATGTATAACCAACATGATCATTACATTTTTGCTGCGTTCCCAGCAAAAACTTTCCAATTACATTAAGTACTGTGAAAACATCACAAAGAAACAGACACAAAGTGAGCCAGATGAAAATCTCTCAGCAATATTCCTGGAAGAAATGTTAAAACTTATAACATTTACATTTAAGTGAATTCATCCTTTCAAATGCAGCTTCGTTAATTAGTGTTATTCTGACTCTGTAATGCATGATGTACAAAAAACAAGTGAATGTATGAGAATATATTAGAATATATCTTATTTTTATATTCTCTGCTTTGCTGGAATACATGTAACTAGTTTCTGATACTAATGGGATAGATCATCAAACACAGTGTCTACTTTCTATTCTTATTGCACCTATTTGTTTCTATTTCTAATGCTTCTGTTACATTAAATTCTGGATTTCATTTCCCAAGTTCTTTACAATATCTGGTTCGGGTAACCGAGGCACATACATCTAGATGGACAACTAGGTGCAGTCAGTAGATGGACAGAGATTTCACTGTAAGTTAACCAATTGTATCAGTTTCTATTTATTTATCTTTTTCACCAGAGATGTTTTAAAAAAAAATATTTATTTTTAAAAAAACTATTTCCTAGATGCAGCACAAAAGGTTTCTGGGGGTCTTTGGTGTCCAGAGTTCAACAATGAAACATTTCCATTATATTTTTATGTACTACTAAATAAAAAAGTCCCAATTGTACATTTCCTATTCAAATACGGCTTTAGATTCTGGGTGACACCCCTACATTTTAGAGCATTAAAGTTTTGAAGTTTAGTTCACATCTTTCCTTCAGAGGTTATATGCAGAGGCAGTAAGGAAAGTGGTGAACTAGTTTTTAGTAAAAGAATCACAAGCATTTATGCATCTTTATTATTATTATTATTATTATTTTATTTTATTTTGGTTTTATTGGACCATACTGTTTGTTTCCATGTTGTAACTCTTCATTTCACAGCAAGATATTTTATTTTTTTTCTAAGGTAATTCTACTGTTTAATTTATTGTATTTGGCCAACATTTCACAGTTTCTATTGTCTTTTCTAAGTTACTTGTTCAGAGACTGTTATCAAGTTAGGCTAAAAGCAACCAAAGAATTCAGGGTTTTTTTCAGTTTTCATTAATTCAACAAGAATTGCCTTTCCCTACTTACAAATTTTTTTCCAGCTTATTTGGCTTACTTGTGAGTTCTGTTATGGGATTTGGAAGGTATCTGTATTGCTTTAAATTCATTTAGTAAACCCCAAGAGGGTTTCAGAGGCAAAACTTCTTAGTAAAGGATTGCAGACTTATTGATGAGAAAAAGTTCAGCTAGAACTTTCACAGCACCTGCAGTTCAATGCAATTTAGTTACTCAGAGAAGTTAAACTCATTTATTTGACTTAATATTTATCAATTCATTTAAGTCATACTACACACTATGTAGTGAAGACTGTATATCGACACATAGGAGTGTATAAAGCACTTTTTGGATTGCCAGAACAAAATAAGCTAAACAAGGCAATTAAAGGAGATATATATATATATATACACACATATATATATATACACGATGTTCTAATGTGAGAATTTGTTGTGCTGTTTAATCAATAGTTTAGAAACCAATATCCACAGTAGTTTAAACAGAAAACATCATTTTAGCAGAAGACCTACCGCATTCAAAACAATATAAAGATGAGACATTTTTTCACAATCAACTCAACAGAGAGTAATTAAAATACATGGCATCAGTATGAAAAACAACTATCTCTCTCTGTTGGGGTAAAAAAAACCCCCTCATAATTCATTAACAGTATGAAATACAATGTTCTCCAGCAAAATATGCAATTTGACAATTGTCTAATTAAAGACAAAACATAGGCCAATTTTTTTTAATATTTTCATTGCTATGTAGCACATCAAATAGCACATCACATAGGTAGATGAAAAGAGACATTAAATATCTTATATATATATATATATATAAATTGAGACTTGAGTAAGTTACTTAAGATTTCATAGAATATGGGATGAACATACAAAAAGGTATTAACATGTTATATTCCTCTTTGTACTTAAAGCACTCTCAAAGTGCTCTCTTCCACCTTTCAGTCCATGTGCATATTACAGAAAAATCTTTTAGTATTTCAAGATGCCTAATCTCATATAACTTATGACAGAGAATTAAATTAAATCCCAATCTTCTATATGAAGGCCAGCATACTAGAATACCCTCTCTCTCTCAGTTACAGTGAAAGACAATACATCTTAAAAGTCGTCTAGCCCCAAATGTCTAACCACAATGCTAATGAAAGTGACATAAAAAAAAATAACAATAAGAAAACATCCTCCATGCATAATTTGAAAACTGAAACAATAAGTAAAAATCATTAATGGAAGAGGGTGAGGAAAAAAAAACAAAACCAAAAACCAGAACAAAAAGTTCAGGGTGGGTTGATGTTTAAAACTCTTGAATTTCTAGCAAAGGCCTACTTTTTACCCTGAGGTTTCCATACCTCTGGATATGCTCCATTACTTTAAAGGCCAATGTTCTAATCATAATAACAGAAACAGACACCTTGTTTCCAAGACTAGAGCTCAGATTTGATCTCAGACTTCAGGCTCCGTTTGCCTTCTGCCTCATGCATAGATCACTGATATTGTGAACCTAAAAATGCAGCTGCGAATTCTCAATGAAATGAGAAGCTTTTCTATTGAACCCTAAACTTTGAAAGTCTGTGAAACATGCACTTTATCTTATAACATGCACAGTATATAGATCTTAAAACATTTTGTGAACATCCATTCTTTACTCCAGATACAGCCACTACCCCCAGAATTTTGCAAGAAGGACAAAAAATGTGACAGAAATATCATTAAAAAAACCTGAGATCTAAACTTTGGGAAAGATCTGCACTTTTTCATTAAATAAATAATTTTTTAGATGTAACTTAATGAAATATATATGTAGAGGGGTCTATTCTTAACCCCAGCAAGGGATATTTTGATAAGAGGATGTAACTGAGCTTTCTTAAAATTACTGAGGGACTTCGGGACCTGCTGAAATTCTCTCTCTTGTTTAATTTTCCATTTAGACATGAAGAGCTGATTATGAATCTTCATAGAATTGGGGAACTTACTGATGGAAGAAAAAGCCCTTAAGTGATGACTTCCCTATGGAAAACTATTCTACAGCCTAATGTATCTTCCTGTCAGAATACTTTTCATGATATTTAGTGTAGGCTTTTCTGTTCCCATTCCATCATATTATTAATATATATCTTAATGTACAACATTAAAACCACTTCTAGCCTTCTTGACATTTACATAATTATATTCTTATGGACGCCCTTTTGATTCAAAGTGAAGGTGTTCCTATTTCACTGATAAAAAAAAGTTTCCTTCACTCAGTCTCTTCAGTATTTTTCTCTTCCTTTCTCTTCCCCATTAATAATAAACTATGTCTTACCACAGTCCTTTTGTCCCATTCAATTTCTTCTAATTTTGGTTGCAAGAAATAGGAGTGACACCTCCCTCACAGGTGATGGAACTTTTAAACCATCCCTCCATTTCATAAAGCAAAGATATAATTTTGTGGAGGAAACCTCTGAATAGGAACAGTCCTTGTATTAGATGCCCATGCTACAAGGCAGCGGGTGCAGTAGTCCTCCTTGTGACACAATCTTCTCCTTCACCAGATGCTAGCGGAATTTGACAGCTGCAAGTATTATTATGCATGTGATCTATATGGTAAGAAATTCACCTCCTAAAAATTTTTCAGCTTTCATTCTCTGATTTCACGAACTTTTCTTCTCTTACTTTGTCTCTTCTCCCAAAACAAAAAAAACCAAAACCCTCATAACCAGCAAAAAAGCAAAAAAAAGGCAACAAAAACAGCAGAAGAGTTCTGCGTGTGGAAGTGTTTTATGTTTATGCTCTACCTTCTGGGATTCTGGTTCCTTAATAAATATTGTTTACTTTAGTTATTTGCCTTAACTTCCTTGTATGCACTGCACCAAAGAAATGCAGTGAAATTTTCTAATCAAATTGTGTGTTAAACAGATATGGAGCATAGCAAAAAAAAAAAAAATACATCAAACTTCTTATAATGGAAACAGAAAGCAAGTATAGAACCATGCAAATTAAAATGTAACCCTGAAGTCCTTGCCTACACCAGAGACAAGAATCTATGATTTTCTTTTGAAGGGCATATCAGAAGGTGAGATACAAAGAATTTATGCAAAGGTGGATTAAGTGTCAATGAAAAATTCCAGTCACTTATGTCATATATATCTATCACACATATTTGCATTAGTTGTCCAATTTATTCCTAAAAACTTTGACTTTATTCCCCATTTGCTTGTTCAGATGAACTTGTTCAAATAATAGCTCTTTCATGTGGACTTAAGAGTATCTAAAGGCCATTCCTTAGATAGTCTTACTCTGACAATTTGATCGTAATAATAAATGTAGGGTATTTCTTTACACTTTGAAATAAATTATGCCAAAAAATCTTCTCTGTGACTAACACTGAACCATGCTAGCTAGTTTGGTGTTTTTCTGAAAACATATACAGATACATAAGAGACAAATCTAACAAAGTAATTATCTTTGCTCATGTCCTCACAAACAAATTAAACATGGACTACTCACTTATCTTTGGAGCACATTCAAAGAGTGTAAAAAGAGACAGTAGGAAAAAAAAATAAAAAAAAGGAAAAAAAAAAGAAACAGGTTAGGAGAGCAAAGATAAAACAGGAAAACAGCTGTGACAAAAATTATAAGGACACATGGAATCAGGCATATGAATTAAATCTCCTGGATGGAAATGTTCTATTACCAGATGCTGGAAACAATTGAAGGCTCTGTACTTGATGCAGTCTTCAAATTCTTTTGAGAAATGAAAGCAGAGAAAATGAGTCAAAATACCTAAACAATAAAGTTACTAAAATGTGACTTGAAATTAAACTAAGAGAGGAGAGATTTAGATTAGATGCTAGGAAGAAATTCTTTATTCAAAGGGTAGTGAAGCATTGAAACAGGTTGCCCAGAGAAACTATGGATGCCCCATCCCTGGGAGTGTTCAAAGCTACTTTGGATCAACCTTTGAGCATCCTGGTCTAGTGGGTGGCATCCCACCCAATCCTATGAAATGATTAGATGATTTGTCATTATAAATATTTGAAAGAGATAAAGGTAAAAATAGCAAATATAGGGATTTGAAGTTCCTGCGACGGTGGTCAGAGAGCTTTTCTTAAGTTGACAACTAACACTGCTGTGCCCCTGTTTTTGTTCATAGCCTATAGCACTCAATTTATATCAAAGCAAACAATTTAACTAGCACAAACATAAAATAAATTAACAACTGTTGCAGACTCAATGGCAGTATTGGATGATGTAAGGCTGCATCCAGGGATGGGAGTCACTGCTCAACAAGAAGCTGGACCATTAGTGCTGCAAATGTTTTGAATATACCTACACAATGTAGTATAATTGGTACAATTTTACTTCACACTCTGCTCTGCTGTTTGTTTCTTTTAAAATTTTTATAAAAGTTTAAATTTAGAAGGATTCATTTGTATTAAAAAAAAGGAGGGTGTCTTATGTGTATGAAATATAAACCACATCATAAAAAACTAATAACAGAATTTACAGTAAAACTTTCTATGTAGTATCTAGTTTTACAGTAAGGGTATATTTTAGATAGTAGATTGTTCCATAACTACTTGTTTTGTTAAATAGAGATAGTAGGTTTTATACACTTGTGCATGAACGCATTTAACAAGCATCTAATTCTTCACTTATTACCATCAGTAAGAAATACCACTCCATAAATAAATATAACTCAAGTACAAAATAGACTTAAGATATCAATTAATCATTTATCATATGTATTCTATTATTAAATTACAGTCAGTGAAAAAAAGTTCTAATTATGTTAGACAAGAAAAAGGAGCAGTAGAATGGACACTAAGCTGTATCTTTTTGATAAATATATATCAATAAATCAGTAATGGAAGAGATTTCCCCTTGTGTACAGCTCTGGGATGGAAAGGAAACTCAGACCTTCAAAGTAATATAGAGCTGGGTGCTGAATTGTTTGCTGGAGCTGCTCTGGGCTGAAGGCAAGAACCAGGGCACCTCATCTGGTACTCTTGTAGTCCTTGTGTATTGATGCAATGCAAATGCTTTGCTCAGGGCAGAGCAGGTGGAAGCAGTCACAGGAGTGAGCTTGCGGAGAGCCCAGAGCATGAGCTGGCTCATCTCATTTTGAGCAGCTGTAGCTGTGGATGCTCTGAACAGCAGTAGTAGCAACAGAGCCGTCTTTATGTAATCAGAGGGCTTGTAATCAGAGGGCTTTGGCAGTTTTGATCTCTGAACTAATTTCAACACACCAATGAAATGTCACTTCGGGATGAAAAAGAGACTGTAAGGAATTTATTAGCTGAGGTGGGGAAGAGGGGGGCAGAATGAAATATTGCAACTTTATTTAGTCCCCAGAATAGATTTAGGAAGAAAAGCAAACTAAGCTTTTATGAATATTTAGATGAATGCAAATGATTTTGATTTATTTTCCTTTCTCCTTGGAAATCATTATTTATTTAAAAAAAAAAAACAGTGATATACATGGATTTCACAGTAGTGGGGATCCCAAAATGACAAAAAATCCCCAAACATGAGAGGAAGAGAAGTTGTATGCACAAAGAGAGAAGAAGAAGAAAAAAAATTTTAACCCCCCCCTATTTTTTAAACAGATTTTTAAACCTTTTCAATGAATAGGGCATTACTACAAATGTACTGTAGTACTGTAGTACTGCGAGCATTATCTGTAGCTGTGTGACTAAAAGGACTATTTCTGAAAAGTCACTTGTTTCTATTTCCCTCTACGTGATTAAATACTACAGCAGAAATTAAAGCCACAATTGGGATGCTCAAATTTGCATATTTTATGGGATGGAGAAATGGAATAATTATTGCAATGCTAGCTTTGAACAAAGATAACCTGGATCCAATATCCTAACTGACTTCAGGTGTCCTATTTAATTTTAAACAAACCAAAGCTGGAATTTTAAAGGTATTCAACTAATGATTTGAGTAACTTAAAAAAACTTTTACCAGTCTCTCTGGAAAGAGAATCAGGTCATCTGATTTTAGGCCTTTAATTTAAAGATGTGAGGTTCCTAATTGATGAATTGATGTAGTCGCTGGAAAGAGGCAGGCTCCCAACAGTGGAGCCTGTGACTAAACAAGGCATCTAAATTAAATCCCACAAAAGAAAGGGATATCTGATGCATATAACACAGGATTAGATATTTTTGTGCCGGCACCTTTCTTTAATCGTGTGTTTCTTTCCTCATTTTTTTTTGTAGTTTCCCCATCAGATGATTATATCCTTGCCTTATTTACCTTGCAGTAGTTTCTTGGGATTTAATCATACACTCTTTATACAGCTCTTTAAAAGGAAGCCAAACTCAATAAAACATTCAGTGAAAAGTGATAGAAATGGTCAAGGATCTGAGAAAAAAAAAGATTGAAAAATGCAAGGATTGGTTATGGTAAAGGATGAAAGATCTGACTTCATAAATGTAGATGGAATAAAGAATGGAAAAAGTGTTTAGAGCAAATTCTTGCATTCCCTCTTCCTAAGACAAAGAAATACTCAACTGTGTGAAAAGATGACAAATGGTTTGCTGATAAAAACATTTCTCACATTGTGATTAAATTGAGGAACCCATTCCCAATGAAACTTATTTTAAAAAGCTACCATAAGCACAGCAGTTATGAATCTGCTACTTCAGGGATTTAGAAAGTTTATGCGGGTATGAACATATGTTACTCATTGTAATGTTACTGCAGTTTTTGATGCCATCTATCCCTTTTACAGCAGTATTTGAGCTATGGACACCCTAGCCTGGACTAACTGTGACTAACTGATATTGTTCAATGATCCCTTTTTATTTTATTGCAGGCTAACAGCTCAAGCATAGTCATATCTAGCAGCTGGTCATTTATTTATTTGTCTGAGGACATTTTAATCTGTATGTATATCTTTAGAAATCAAATTATATTCAAACTTGGTCAGTATCCCTCTGTCTTTTCTATAAAGTTCATTCATCTTTTTTCTGTCAAAGACACCAGGGTGAACTGCATGACTTTTGAAGTCAAAATGGTACAACATGTCCTAGATACTAAATATTATGGATATGAATTTTGAAATGTTCAATACTGGCTCTAAGTTTAATTCCAGTCTGACTGAGATTAACATGAGATCTGAAAAGGTAAAACAGGTTTTTAAATCAGAATATAGCTATTTTCTACAGCCTCTTGCTTCATGCGTACTCCTCCAAAGACAAGGGTACCAGCCAATAAGATGAGAGTGAGATACTACTGGGAATCTAGTTATTAAGAACAGAGATGAAAGGTGTCATCAGGAACTACACGGAAGATTACTTGTTTGCTGTGTGGAATAACAAAGTTTGAAAAGCATTCAGTCACTCAGTTCCTAGAACTTAAAAAGAGAAACTACACAAAAATATAACTCAGAAATAAATTTGAAAAATTAGCATTTGATTATGTAAAATGCTTTCAGATGACCTGACGATCATTTAAAGACATAATACATAGACAGATATTGACTCATTCTTCCTCTTCACCTCTTCCTTTCCCTTCTTCCTCTTTATCAATTCCCCAGGGGAAAAAAAAAGGTTGAGTAAGACACAATATATCAGAAATGTATTCAAGGAAATATAGGAAAGGAAAACCATTTAACAACATAATCTCTAACAATTTAAATTAATATCACAACAAGGTAGATCAAAGGGCTAAGGAGCAGCTTACCAGTTTTTATGCCTTTTATGCCTTTAATATGCCTTTAATAATCTCCCTTATTGGAAGCTATAGAACAGAAAGCCAGGACAGAATCAGGTGGCAGAAGGACCCATCAGTGAGATTGCAGAAAGGCTTTTGGTATTCCTAGTGGTGGTAAGACAGTTCTCATGCCAAACCTGCTTAGGAATCCACTGTCAGAGAAAAAGCTCAGAGATTTTAAAACTAAAACCAATACGAAACACAAAGAATTGAATAGCAATCGATCAATAGGATCAGGCAGTTCTTTAGAATTTTGATGTCCATGTTTGGTCATAACACCTGGTTAAGTATCAATTCCTATGTGGAAAGCAAACTTGGTGTCAGAGGAATGAAAGATGGAAAATATCACATTGGTATTTTAGCGTAGTTTCAGAGCTGAACCTCACATGTACAGGTGTGAAAACCTAATTTCCACACCAAGCTATCTGACAGAAGTTATACCAGTTAGTACATTGTAACAGTTTGCATCTGCCTTTCTTGCTGAATGCTCAAACCTTGCAGTTTGCAGCCT